>JAJGRX010000129.1:0-369301 GCA_025461125.1 Carex kokanica | reverse complement strand
ATCAGAAATAATTATATCTTCCCATGCACCACTTTTCTTTAAAACATTTGCACTTAAACAAAGAAAGTCTGTAATGTGGAAAATATTTAGAGTTCACATTTTAAGTGTACTCTGGACGCTGTAATGTATATCTCTGGATGCATCCAGTATCTAGTTGTCTTTACTATTTAATAGTTATTTTTAAATATGTAATAATGAATATAAGATTTTTTGAAAAAAAAAATAGGGTCTAGTCCACATTTATATATTAAATAGGATCCGTTACACGAGGGTAGTAACCACCAAAATAATCAGAAAGGTTTTGCTCAAAACAGTTGAGCTTAAATTTAAAAGTAAATTTAAAATTGTAAATAAACAAAATAGTAAAACATGAAGAAAAAGGGAAAACAAAAGTCGAACAAAGAAGTGAAAAGCACATCCTTCACCTGCTGGTGCGCTGGTACCAGCATCCAGCTCGTACCCGTGTAGTACTGGTACACTGGTACCGGTTCTCTAGTGGTTTGGATGTTTTTCAGAAAACAAAAATTGAGAAAAAGTAGGCATATGCTTATTCAGTATAAATATTGTTGGGGACGTTTGCCGAAGTGTCAAGGAGTTATTTTGTCGAACACCTTGCGGGCATATACCAATACTTGATCAAATGGAGAAACATCAAAGGCACACAACAAGCCAACAACAACAAGAAATCAAGAACAAAAAATAAAAGAGAGACAAAAGATTTTACGTGGAAACCCTTTCGGAGAAAAACCATGGGAGCACGGTGCAAAATCACTATCACAAGGAGTCTTTACAAATACAAATAGATAATCAAGCTATTACACTCTCTCTCTCTCTCATACTCTCTTACAATACCATACAATAATCTATGAGATTTCCTAGTGTATTTGGCTGAATTGAAACAAGATAGCTAGAGATGAGCAACTTGGAGAAAATGGAGGCACGGCTTGGTCTATTCCTCTCTATCTTCACTTTTTCCCTTTTTCAATCGGAAATATGTTATTTCCGTGAAAATAAGTACAATGGCCAAATACACATTTCTTTTTCAGCTTCACGACTTCAACACATATTCTAAAATTTAACTTTCCAAACTAAAACTGAAACAAGTGGCTCTTCAATTGCCCTTCGAGTCCATGCAGTTCCAATCTTTCTCGCCCAAAGAACAACCTTCACATATATCATATCACCATACCAGTCCACCAGAATAAACAAAGCATAACGCCAATTTTTTTTAAAATAAAGAACGGCTATGAAGCCCCAAAAGCTGACCACAAAGAAAAGGGAGAAAGAACCGAACAATATGAGAAAATCAATGCCGTTATACCTTTGGTCGTCACTCATTTCATTCGGGGAAGGTTGTGTTGTACCAAGAGTAGGGACACAACTTTTCAACAGGGGAGGCCCACAGAGATTGGGGTTGCCTTCGTAGCTGCTATTATCAAATGAAATAAACTGTGCTTCTACACCTAATGTAGGACCGGATAAATCATTATATGCCACAGAGAAGGATGCAAGTGAGGTTAGTTTAGTCAGCTCTCTCGGTATTTCTCCTGTCAAAGAGTTGTGAGAGAGGTCCAAACTTTCTAATTGGTGCAAATTGGATATAGCATTTGGTATTATTCCGCTTAAATTATTGTTCGACAAGTTTATGTTACCAACGGCCAATTAATTGGACCGATATCTTTGGGAATATTGCCTACTAGTTTGTTGGAAGATAGATCTATTAAACATTGGAATTGTAAAATTTCATTCCAATAGAAATCTAACCTTCCTTTTGACATAAGTTCCAATCCAAAGGTTTTTGAACCATCGCTACCCGAGATTAAAGGCAAGAAGATATCATCTAAAACGTGTAAGAGAAAATTTGCATCACTGAAGTTCAACTCTACTGATATACTAGTATATTGAAGTTCAAACAATTTATCCTCAATTTCAATGAAAGAGTACATGTCGTATGCTGATCCCATCTCAACAATGCATGATGGTATTTGTCCCGAAAGATCATTGTAAGACAGATCTAGTATACGTAAATATTGTAATTGACATATTTCTTTTGGTATATGTCCTCCAAATAGGTTTTCACTTGCTTGGAGTATTTTGAGATTGGAATACAAAGCAATCCAAGCTGGAAGTTTTGGAAGTTCTCCGGATAAATGGTTTTCCCGAATGTCTATGACATGTATAGAAGAAATATTAAGCCATGTTATCGGGAAGTTTCCAGTTAGATTGTTTTGACTCATATCTACAATGTATAACTCTGACTGATTAGAGCAAGTAGGTATTGATCCAGAAAGCTTGTTATCTGAAAGGTCAAGCCACCAAAGGTCTCTCGCAGCACACATCTCCAACAGTAAGGATCCTTCTAAATGATTTCCATTTAACTTCAACATTGAAAGTTCAGCGTTTCCATTGCAATCAGGTAGACCGCCATTTAGTTGATTGTTACTGATTTCAAACACTTTGAAACTCGTATTGCAAATGCTAAAAAGAGTCTCTCCACTTATATTATTATCATTTAACAATAATATTGAAGCTTGAGTAAAGTTCAAGTTGTTATTGAAAGATCCATAGAATTTATTATTTGATAGATCCAAAAAAGAGGGGATTGTAGGGTGAATCCTCAATAAACTATTATGTATATCATCAGTGAGATTGTTACTAGATAAATCTAGAGTTTGGAGATTGCTTGTTGGCATGAGAGGAAGAGGGCCTCGAAGATAGTTTTTTGATACAGTCAGGGACAATAAATTTGGAAGCTTAGTGGTAATGTTAGCCGGTAATTCTCCACCAAGAAGGTTGTCAGATATATCCAATATTGAGAGTTTTTCATGAGTTAAAAATGGAAGTTGAAGAGACCCTGTGAAGAAGTTTTTATGCAAATCTAATTTGATCAAGTTCGTGTTGTTTTCCAACAACAACCACAGTACAGTTGAAAGAGGACCCTTGGAGCTGGTATTAGAGAGGTCCAACACTCGTAATTTATGCTGAGAATACAAGAAATTAGTCAGATCAACATCAAGAATGCAATTGGCGAGTTCAAGTATGTAAAGCTGAAAAGGCAGATCCACAACTTCAACTCGGAAGCTCAATGATGACCTTGTTGATAACCTCAGAACTTCAAGATTAGAATGATTTCGAAATGACCTCATGGACAGAGTCCCCTCTAACTCGTTATAGGATAGGGAAAGGTATCTGAGGGACACAAGTCTATCAAAAATGGAGGGAAATTTTATTTGAAGATGAATATTATATGACAAGTCAACTAGCTTAAGAGAGGAAAGATTTCCCAAACAAGAAGGAAGATTTCCAGTAAAATTGTTGAATGAAAGATCTAGTTCTTCGAGATTTTTCAGTTGGCATAGTCCTATAATATTAACAAGAAATAATATTAAATCAAATATATATTTTGAGCAAATTCTATGATGTCAAACATCTATGATCTACTGGTATAGAGATACTGTAGAAATTATAACTTCTTTCCTATTGTAAGAACGAAAGTAACTTTATTTTTGAATTACATTGTAAATTACCTTTTGATGTTAAAGTACTGGATAGATCATTGTCCGCCAACGAAAGGGCTTTAAGAGAAGACCAATGTCCCAAATAGGGAAAACTCCCATTAAAGAAACATCCTCTTAGACTAACCACCTCCAAATTTAATGCACTAAGCTCTGTCAGATTTTTCCAATAAAATATCAGTTAAATTGAGAAAATAAATAAAATAAGTGTTATTGTTGTCATAAATATAAAATGATTCAAAGTTACCTTTGACAGGGATATTTTCTCCCATAAAATAATTATAATCCAGATAAAGTTCTCGAAGTGATGATACTTTGGCTAAGGAGGAAATGATTCTTTTAGGGAGGTTGTTGTATGAAAGGTCAAGCATCTCTAGCTTAGTCAAACTGGACCAAGATTCAAATCCTGACGAAAGGGTGCAGCAAACATAAACAACTCATTTTTCTCTTATAAGCTTGTAAGGAAAGATTGCATTAGGAATTGCTTATTTCTTTCTTCTTTTCCAAACAGGATTAAAGCTCATATTAATCTGTTATTCTAATAAAGAAAGGTAAACATATAATATTTTTTAGAATGTTTTAGTTTTTACTTGTGTTGCACTTGTTCTACTAGAAAATTTGCACCAGCCATATATACAGTTGGCTGGGTATACATAATGCTTAAACAAGAAAGAAAATGAAGATACATACCAGTACCATTCAAACAATTGATTATGCCATATCGAGATAAAGAGAGAGATCTTAGGTGACAGAGAGGCAAGAACAAAGTGGCATTTAGTGAAATACCCCACTGAGTATCGAACCAGTCATCATCATCGGATCTACCGAGGTCAAGTTGGGTGACGTGGCCGGTGGTTGGATCGCAGGTGACTCTTTCCCATTGGCAGCACTCCCTGCCTTCCCACTTGCCGTCTAAAGAGTAAATAGTAAAGGGCAATGAAGCATTGATGTGTATAAGAGCCAACCTATCCTCTTCCCTGCACTGTACTGAGTCTGACCCGTTCACACATACATTCTCCCACTGTACTAGAACCAGAACCAGAACCACTACTGCCAATAATAACTTCATTGCTTCTGTTGTGTGATTCATTGCTTGAACAGAGTATGTGGCCTGATTTATAAATTAATGGAGGAATTAATGACCAATTGGGTAATGGACCGGTCACAGTTGACGAGCGACTTGAAACTTGAAAGGTCTTCCAGTGAGATAATGCCCTCCTGGAGTATTATTCAGAAAAAAACACTTCTTTGGAATTAAATATATATAATGTATATAGTTATACAAGGTTTAATCCCTAATTAGCGTAAATGCTGCACAAATTATTTGCACTATAAATTAGTCCAAATCATATTAATTAGTACGAATTATAAATAAAAACTATGCGTCAATTATTACATTCAAAGTAATGGTGTATAACTTAAATTTACTGTTTTAAAAATAAAAAGAAACACTTTATTAAATGCCGCACTGCACTGTACCATTTAAAAAAAAACAAGTTATTATAAATGTAACGTTTGAAGAAATTAAGTTTATATAAAGTGCAATCCATGTATTATCAATAAAGTAAAATTCCTATAAGATTCACATTTAAATCCGTAAATAGTTCATCCTTAAATACGGACTAAATTATATTTAGTGTGAATAAAGTGCAAATCATGTATTACCAATAAATTTTGAACCGTAATAAATATATTATTATATGATTCACATTAATTAATGAATTATATATAATTCGTGCTTTAATTTAATAGTACAAAATATATAAAATTTGGATATATCACAGTAAAAAGTTGATGAAATATTTTTATTTATTTTTATCGTTTAACTAGACAAGGCAGAGAGCCTTTTTCTCCTGGCGGCAGAAATTAAATATGAACCTAATTTCCACTTGGAAGCGTAGGCAGTTGTTGTTTAGTAACTCGTTCAAAGGATAACTCGAATGCTTTGATTTTGTCCATTAATTGGCACATCTCAATTAAGTCCAATTCTCTCACATCCATTCACTGCGTTTGACAAGTCTTGCGGGCAACAGACCTTCTCTTCCACACAATTTTGATGATATTTAGTTAACTGTTTGATATCATTCACTCGTTCCCAATCTTCATTCCAAAAAAATCGATTTGGCCGACAATCTCATACGCGGTAAGACCTACATCTACCCTACGGTTGAATTACTCTTCACGCTCCAATTCGATGGCCAAGTTGTGAAGTACCAGTTCTTCAACAACAACTACTAAATGCTGTTGAAGCAAGATGATGCTTCTCTATGGGCTATCACTAAATTGGTAATCCAGATAGATTTTGGGATTTAATTTAAAGTTAGTTCCTACTTAAAACAAGATTCATGTGTAAATTAGATTTAAGATAGCAATTATTAGTAAACCACTTGTATCACATCTTGTGTAAAGAAAATGATTGCTTGATGCTAGTTTCTTGGAAGGGTTTTAACCTCATTTTGGCTCAAGCATCCGAATTCATTGTTCTTCTTTTCGATGTTTATTATTATTACGACAATAACTGGAGTAAATCAACAGTTTCTCGATTTGAAGAAATTTGAACGCCTATTTGTTACTTAAAATAATTGAGAATTGGATGTAAAAAAACATCAACTAAGTAGTTGCTCTATCTTTCTCTGTTTCTGTTGAATTTTTGTTTAAAAGCTTCAAGGAGATGGTGCATAAATGTGATGATGACCACCCATGTGACTTTCATATCATCATCATATATGTCTTTAAAAATTAAAATGTTAAAAAGAACTAAATTAATGTTGTAATGAAATTAATTAAGTGTTTACTAGAATAATATTTTTGTTAAAAGAAACCCGTTCCGTTCAGTATTGTTAAAAGTATATGCAGTCATGCGATTATATTTTTCATAATTATATATATATTTACAAAATAGTTTTGTGTTAAATTTAATTTAAGTATGTGAAGTAACAACATATTTGTTAAATAAAATTTGATGTGGATAATAATAATATAGTCACTACTTGCTCATTCGTTAGTCAACAACATTTTCTATACCTCGTTTAGTTATGCCACCTATCGTATGTTTTCAGACCGTACCTTTCTTCTTCTTCATGCTCAGTGTTATGTGTAAGTCTAAACTATTGTTTAGTAAACTAATTGATAATCATAGATAAAATAATTAAAATTGACAATTCAACGAAGAAAATAAATTGTTTAGTCATAGCGGGTTTGTTCGGCAACAAGAGATTAAGAGTGAAGGATTAAGAGCTTAAGAAGCGTTAAGGAACCAATGTTCGGTTGTCTTAATCCGATGGTGAAAGTTAAGGAAGCTAAAGGAAGGAGTAGAGGTTCCTTAAGGTCGGAGCAGGGAATTAAGATCCGGACAAAAAAAGACTAAAGAAAGTGATCTTAATCCGCGCTAAGGAACAAGTGTTCGGCAGGATTAAGCGGCTAAGGAAGCGGATTAAGCCTTGAGGAAGCTTAATCCCGTGTTGCCGATCAGCCCCAGCAACTCCCAAGTGGAGGTTAGATACTTGGTTGTAGAGCCATGTGGGACATCTGGTTTTGACATTAGCCAGCCTACCTCTGCCGGTAGTTTATTTTCTTTAATAACTCATGATACAAAGAGATAATGCCATGTGGAATGAGCGATCGATCCTCTTTAAGTGTGTCCCACTTATTTCACCATCTGAGATACATCCTTCCAATTAAAATCGGTCTAATTCCAAGCAAGACTATTAGTAGTCAACAATTAATGCCCCCATCAATCAATCAATTAATCAATTAATCAATCAATCAATCAATCAATCAATCAATCAATCAATCAAATATTGTGGAAAATCAAGACGCATGAAACAAATACTAAATTCAGGAGTTGACTGGAAGCCCGACTTTCAGATAAGGCCTAGCTGCAAATTAACTAACAACAAATAATGAGCTGGAATAATCTTTCAAATTATACAATAGCTTACAGCAATCTGTTTTTCATAACCATGGATGCTGACTAGTTAATCATACAATATCATTATCATTAGCTATATTGTCCTCATAGCCCCTGTGCTCAGTGCTCTCACTGATAAAAGAGCTCCATATAAATTTTTACCGCGTGGGTCGCAAGCACAATAATAACGGGTAAATGTGAAGATGCAGTACAACTTTTTTTTTTCTTCCCTGAAATTTAAATAGGTTGATAATAATATTTTTGTTTATAACATCGATGCTTACTTTTTAACAACGTGTATTTGTAATTTATTCTGAATTCATTTGTTCAGTCTAAACATAGTATACTGAATACGTCCATTCAAATTGAACCGTAAATGAACGCATTCGCAATTTTATTTGAACACATGATTCAAGTAGGTGTGCTTGTGAGTTTTGATGTGTTTTATGCAGGCAAGAAGAAAACTTCAACTGGTACAATTCTGGCAATCACTGTACCACTGGTCCTTGCTTTTGTTGTAATCGCTGGTCTTTGTGTCTGCTTATTAAAGAGGAGAAAATCAGGGCTAATTCCAAGCAAGACTATTAGTAGTCAACAATTAATGCCCCCATCAATCAATCAAATATTGTGGAAAATCAAGACGCATGAAACAAATTGTGTTTGTTTATAATTCGCGTTTCGGCCAAAATTTGACCAGAATGGACCGAAATATGACTGGAACAGGCCGAAATCAGGCCGGAACGGCCGAAATTGGCTGAAATCTGCACTACCGCATAAATCGCCCTGAAATCAAATCGGCACTGTCCGATCCCGCTCTGGAACGGCCGATTCTGCTACGGAACGGCCGATTTTGCCTTCTACAATCAACTCAAATGTTTTTTTTGTTTTTGTTTTGAGATAATCAACTAAAAATATTGAGATATCTCCGTGGCCTACAATCAGTGATTATGGTGACCGCATATTTATTCTCATACTTTTTCTTGGCAGTCAGAAAGAGAATTGAACTGCCCAGAGTTTGGGCAGCAAAGGGTTTAAATAGGTTATATAAGGTTGTTTTATCTCTCCTCTGACTCACAATTCTCTCAAAACCAAAAGAAAAGAAAGAGGAAGAGAAGAGGCGATTTCTAAACCTCCCCCCACACTCACAACACACACACCAAAAAAGAAAAAGATGGTAGAGGCAGCTGTGAGCTATGTGTTGTGCAAGCTTGCTGATGCTTTGCTGAATAAAGGTCAGGAACTGCATGATGTTCGTGGTAAGATTGAGCACATGCATCGGGAGCTTGGCTTCATCAAAGCTTATCTAAGAGATGCCGATTCCAAGCTGCATAAGAAAAATGAATTGGTAAAAGAGTGGGTGAACCAGGTCAGAGACATGGCCCACGAAATAGAAGACATGATTGATGCCTTCCTGGTTGAGATTGAAGAAAACTGTCCAAAAAGCAATTCCTTCTTCTCCATAGTGCTTCCAGTTGCAAAAAAACCCAAAATGATGAGCAATTTGGGTGGCAAGCTCGAAGAAATCACACAGAACCTCAACAGGATTTACCAGCGCGGTACCGACTTGGGAATTAAGGATCTTGGTGCTGGTACTAGTGAAGAACCTTTCAGGCCGACAAAACTTTGTGAAATTGATGATTCAGAAGTTGTTGGCCTTGAGGCTGATAAGCGCCAAATTTTGAAGCAGCTGCTCGATGAAAACATTTCAAGGCGAACAGTTCTCTCAATTGTGGGTACTGGTGGCCTTGGCAAGACCACACTGGCTCAAAAAGTTTACAAAAGGTATGTGCAAGTGTTCTTCATTGTGGAGAAATCAATAACAAGAAAATTACTGGCTTGATTCCGTCACTCCTCTAAAAAAATACAAATAATTAATCATGTAATCATGGAAAAGATCTCCAATGAAAATTTCTCTTTCTGTTGCTTTTCAACAATAACACAATAATTTTTGTAACTGCAGTGAGGAATTGAAGGGGCACTTCGATTGTTACACATGGCTTTCAATTTCTCAAAAGTTCAATTTAAATGATCTCTTGAGAGAAATTCTTTACTCAATTAAACCACATTTAAAAAATGAAAGTCCACCCGTAACAGATGAGGATTTACCGGAGAAGCTTAAGAGCTCTTTGGAAAACAAGAGGTACTTAATTGTCCTAGTTGATGTGTGGACAATTGATCTTTGGGAGAGATTGAAAATTCCATTACGTGACTCGAATAATGCGAGCCGCGTAATAATTACCAGCAGATCGCTTGATGTTGCTCAATCAGCAGATTGCAACACAGGTCCCTATAAACTCCCTTACCTAAATGAGGATGAGAGTCTAGCTCTCCTCTACAGAAAGGCTTTTCAACAGCATATACAACCTGAGAATTATCCTCCTCATCTCTCGGAAGTTGCCAAAAAATTAACAAAAAAATGTGGAGGATTACCATTGGCATTGATTGTGCTAGGCGGTATCCTGACAAGGAGAGAGCGAACGTATAATGCCTGGAGCACATTGGAGGAGACCATGGATTGGCACAATGAAGATGGGAAGAAGTGCTCGCAGGTCCTAGCCATGAGTTATGAAGACTTGCCTTACGATCTCAAACCATGTTTTCTTTATTTTGCAGCGTTTCCTGAAAATCATAAGATTTCGGGAAAGCATGTTACAAGAATGTGGTTGGCTGAAGGATTTATACCGAAAAATGGAGCTGGAACAATGGAGGACAGAGCTGAGGAATTCCTTCAAGAGCTAGTGCAAAGGTACATCCCTTTTCAACTTTATTTTTTGAAGGTATAAAAGAAGTCCTGAATATTAACAAAAAAGTGCCCAAAGCACACTAGTTCATCTCAAACTACTCCCCCAAAATTCAATCAGTACCAGGTGCGCACATGAGCTCTAGTTTACTTCCTTAATTGAACAATTCTCCCAAAGATGTAAACCTTTCGCCTGATCAGTATTTCTAATTAATTTAGATTTAGAGTTTGTAAACGAGATGGTCATTATAACGTTATTCGCAACACAAATTCAAACTTTATGTAGTTCTGCTCTCAATATATATTCTAAATTAATAGTCATTGCTTATTACAAGGTCAAAAAGTAATTGCCAGTGATAATAACAAATTGACTATAAGTATATTTGTATAATTTAATATCTTTCTCATCTCCAAATTTATACATTTAGCTATGGCAATTTCTGTCACACTCCGAATGGAGAGCGACTAAACAATTAATATACCTAACAAATCTGGACCGAGTCTTGAGTTGAGTTGCTGAGGCGGAGGCGTGGAGGCGTGGAGATTGGAGAAGAAAGTGGCGATTGAGATACTGAGGCGGATATTGGAGAAGAAAGGCGCGGAGATTGGAGTTCTTCTTTAGGGATTCTTGACGTTTTGTGCCGATTCTCATTGATTCTCACTATGGGAAGATACCCTGTTTTGTCCTTTCTGGATACCCTGTTTGGTGACATGTGCATAAAACTGTTACATGTGGCAGTTTATTAGAAGGAAGATAGAGACCAAATGTAATTACGACTCTTAAACATAATTAGTTAGTATATGAAAATGTTAATTGTTTATGAAATAAAATATTTTCTTTGACTTAAGAAAAATAAAATGTTAATTGTTTATGAAATAAAATATTTTCTTTGAAGATAAATTAATGCATATCAAATAAAATATGAAAATGTAAAAGTTAAAATTAAACATTTTATTTATCATTTGTGAATTTATTAAACTTTTTATTATTTTATGGAAGTCTATTTAATTTTTAAATTAGATAAATATTAATTTTATAAGTAATAAACTGTAAATTGATTGTTACTCGTCCAAATTTAATTATTATGAGTGTTGGAGTGGGTCATTTGACAAATTTAGTACAAAACAAGCTTTTGGCAAAAAAATCCGAGTTACCGAGTCAACTCGGCCGATTCTGGCCGATTCACCTGATTCCGATTCCACAGTCAAGAATCCGATTCCGGCCGATTCACCTGCATCTACATTTATATAATCTTTTCTTTCGATGAAAGATATAGTCGAGGGTTCATCCTTTTACATCTTAATTTGAATTCAGGAGTACCTACTTATTCATAAAACAATAATTTCCTTCTTCTTGGATATCAATGTGTTTGGAAAATATGTTGCAGATGCTTGATTCAAGTCACTAAAAAATCTTGGAACGGTTGCTGCAAATACTGCAACATGCACGATCTTCTACGGGACCTGGCTATTCGCAAAGCCGAGGAAGAGAACTTCTTCACTGTATTCTCAAAAGTAGAAGATTGCAACCATCTAGCTGCTACAAAGCCGCGCCGTGCGGCACTGCAATTTTGCACTCTTACCAAAGATAGTTTTTATCTAGTAAACATTCGTTCTTTACTCTGTTTTGCTCAATCAAGTAATGGTGACTTTATACTACCAAATTATAGTGGGTTTAGACTATTAAGAGTATTAACCATTGAGCGTGTTGATATGACACAATTCGACAGTAGTAAATGGCTGAAGGACATGATACACTTGAGGTACTTGGGTTTTAGATACTGCGATGTTGGACAAAAAATATTCGAGAGGAATTCCTTGTATAATCTAGAAACCATTGATTTAACAGGATCAACTATATTTTTAGAGGGAACACAAATAACTACAAATCATGTCGTAATCCCAACTCTAAGACATGTATATGGTGCCCAACATTTAGAAAAAATTTGCCCATTAAAATGGGATCACCTTACTAATCTACAAACATTAAAAAGTGTGGGCCACACAGAAGTTCCTTATTTAGGAGGTTGTATCAACTTGCGTACATTTGGGGTTCACTACTATTGGTTGTATGATAAGTCAAGGACTATTAATTTTCTAGAAGAATGGGAAACTCTCAAGGGTGTTCTGATAAGGACAAAGCAGTTGGTCTCCCTCAGGATTGTAACGAACTGTCAAGATGGGTTTGTTGTACATTTGGCGGTACAAGCGACTTACCTTGTCATGAGAAGATACAAAGTCTATATCTCCGTGGAGAGTTGGGAGGACCTATATGTGTTCCAAATGTTGAGATGTTCCCAACAAACCTCACCAAATTGAGGCTTGTATTTTCTTTGCTCCGGGAAAATCCAATGCCCATATTTGAGAGGCTACAGAGCCTCAGAATACTTCAGTTACACACGAACTCATATGTTGGAACAGAGCTGATCTGTTCAACCAGAGGGTTACCTAAACTTGAAAAACTGGAGATTGAAATGCTGCCGAATCTACATCATTGGTACATAAAAGAGGGAGATATGCCCATCCTTAGTCACCTCAAAATTTCTCTCTGTCATAAGCTGCAAGCACTTCCCGAGCTACAAAATGTGCCGACCCTTAAAGAGCTATTAGTATATGACCTTTCATCTAAGCTGAAAGAACGTATGCAAGGAGAAGATCATTACAAAATTGAGAATATCCCATCTGTGTGTGCAGCATAGGGATAATGGCAAACCTCGTGCCATTCATTGATGTAAGAATTTCTTTAAATTAGTTTCATGTCTTGATTTGTTGTTTATATTTGTGTGGCTGCAAGGCTTTTTTTCCGATTGTCAGCACATTTCTATTATTTTCTTTTAATTGTTATATTCTTAATTATTGCATGGATTCTGTTGAGCAGGCCCGAATAACAATAAAGAGAGACTACATGAATGAATGCAAGTAGAGGACATCACATAATCACACATATCCCCTCTCTGAGTAAAGACGAACGGTTAGATTTCGAGTCTCATTGATTGTTAGTTTTTTTTTTTTTTTTTTTTTCAGTTTGTTGGTCCTGAATTGTTCAACTTTTCATAATTGTCATGGTTGCAAGTTTTAATTTTCTATTGTTTGCAGTTTTCATTTTTTTTAGTTGTACCGTACTCTTAAATATTGCATCGATTTGGATTGGGTTGGGTTGGTGTGATTTACTTAATTTCTGTAACATTATAGATATGGTTTTGTTATCCTGGTTTTGAATATTTGGTTGTAACATTAAATAATCTGTGTTTTTTCTAAAACAAAAAGTTCATAATACAGGAACATGATGTAATTTATCACAAAGTTTATATTGAAGGAATTAACTGCAGCTTTTTATTATGGGGAGGTTTCTGTTATTCATATTTGTGGTTGAGGTTTCTTATTTACTTAGTACTTGTTACTAAATTCATGATAGGCAATGAATACAGATTTGGTAATATTTGTACAAAATCCGTTCCAAATTTAAATACAGATAAATGAAACGGATAATTTTACATATGCGATTCTATTTGAAACCTTAAGATTTCAACTCTGCGGACCGAGATTCATATATAAATGTCCCAAATTCTTTCCATTCGCTGGCGCTGTGGCTATGCCTTTTTTTTTATTCTCTTCTCCATTGTAAACACCTCCATTTAGTTATTTTTATTTCTGGTTAGTTTTTTTCTTAATTTTCTTATTTAATATTTGTATCTTAGAGTTCATGACTTAATTATCCGAGAGTTAATTATCTGTTTGTATTTGTATTTGTGAATTATTCGTTCCATATCCGTATATGTATCTGTATATGCGAATTCATTCTGTCTATACCCTTAAGTTAGGATCGGTATCTGTATATGTTAATTTAAGCCGGATTTGATTTTAAACTTTGCCATATGTTTACTATCCGTATTCATAAGTATCTACTCATTGAAAGACGGATACAAATTTAATATAGCATTATCTGCTCCGAATTCACTCTGTCTTCACCCTTAAGTTAGAATCTATATATAGTTTTCTTCACTACAATATTTTTATTTTAAACATGTAATAATGAAAACATGACCAAATAACTGTGTGTGGTGTATCCATTTAATTAGATAGTTGAGATTGTATTGGTCGGGCCTAGTTATATGGGCCCTTTGAAAGCCCATTCGTTTAATACAGGCCGACTAACAACACAAAAGTTATGTATTTGGCAAGTATAAGCGTGATCTTAATTGGTCCCAAAAGGTGTTTTCACATCATTTAGTTTTGGACTGCTATCAAAACCTAACTTTGATTAATTCTGAAGAATGTAAATGTAAAAACAGTCCTCGTGAAAATTCAAGTGCGGGGCATGTTAAATTGCTGTGCTAGTGGTGGGGAATCAATGTACCTACTGAAATAGTAAAAGTATGAAAGATGTGGTAAATTATACATGAATTAGCGGCTTTTTCATGAATTACTCATTTCTTGAGATTTTATATTAGTTTTCAATTTTTCTTTTCTTAACATTAAACTCGCAACTATATCGATTGAAAGGTAAATATATTGTAAAAAAAAAAGTTATTGAAATAAATTATATGCCATTTGAGGAAGCCAAAATAACATTATACCAATTATTAAAATAACAAAATATTTTGCATTCAGCCAACTATGATCTTAACAGTTTATAATTTATTAGAACAATATATTAAAACATTTACTAAAAACAAATCATCATATAAATATTTAATTTCAATCATTCTCAAGTTATGACATTAAAATTGAAACATGTTGGAACAATTCTTCTATCAATAAAATTTTGTCTAGAAGTAAAATAAGAGAAAAAAAAATTATTATTGTAAAAAAAGTTGGCTTACAAAAAGAAAAGAAAGGTTAATTCTGCAAGTATATTACCTAGCAAAGATTAGTATATTGTGTTAATTTTAGATTAACAATTTAATTTCAAGTTTGTAACATTTGAACCATTAATATATTTCAAAATTACATATCATTCAGAAGTCTTCAAGATGCAAATTCTTAAATAAAAAAAAGGGCAAGTTCCCTACTCTTTTCGGCCATGTAAATAAAAATGGCACTATATAAGTACGACTAATTTAATAAAAAAAAGACTCTGATCTAGGACTAATTTAGAAAAAAAAAAATACCATGATCTAGGACTGGCTTACAACGGCAAAGACGCAAACTACTGCAAAAGATAGATTTCTGAATCTTCAGTTAATTTAAAGACTCGTGAGCAACAAACTTTCAATAGCGCAGAGAGGATCAATTATGATTAAAAATATAATTCTAAAACCAAACATATACTCTGGTTGTTGTTTTTTTTATTGTCTAATGGTTTGACATAATGCAGGAATTATTCAAAACTTTCTTGCAGAAACTAAAAAGAACAAAAAATGAGAATAACACATAAAATACTAAATAATAAAATTGAGAACCAGATTAACCAAAAATAATTTAAATAAAAAGGTTATGCTCCTCATGAACAAGTTTAAGTGATTCCAAAACAGGACAATTATAGAGCATTCTTGTGACAGCTTCAAAATTATGCTCGTTTAAGCAAATGGTCATATATCCAAGTGCTTCAATTTAGAAAATTTTGGCACATCTTTTCCTGATTCCAACAGGGGGGAATTTTACAAACTGCCTATTCTCTAGAAAAAATCAAACAAAATACCTCCTCACTAAATTTCTTGATAAAAGTCCTTGTGGGCCCCCAAACTTCCCTTCCTTTCCTCTCCCATTCTCTTTCCACGTTACTCTCTCCCCTTCTCTCTCCATATTAATTACTCTATTTTGCTTTTTAATTTGAAAAACGTCAAATGAAGAAGGCTCCATTATAAAATTTATTCTGTAAAATATATTTAACATATTAATCCTTTTAACAATCGTTGTAATAGTACTAATTTATTCTGTAAAATATTTTGAATTAACATATGAATCTTTTTAATATAGACATTCTAAAGATAGTTTATTAAGTAAAAATATTATAATGTGGCTTCCACAATTATAAAAAATTTATCACATCACATACTAAAAACAATTAAGTGAGGTACTCATACTAAGAAAAAAATATACTGATCATGTACTTTTTTTCTTAAAAAATCAAGTAGTAATTAATAAACTCTAAACGATCAAAAAAATCTCACGTTAGGTTAATATTTAGCATACTTCAATTGTCAACATAGATGAGATCTCAACTTGTGGCACCTGCATAATCATATAATTTTATTAGTAAAAAAATATTTAAAACAAATGCAATGACAAAATGTACATTATCTCTAGTTTTGTGAAATTGCAGACTTTTGTATGATGTTAGACTTTAATTTTGATATAGGTTTATATGATGCATACGTTGAAGGGTTTGCTTTCGACCTCCACAATTTAGACTAATTAATTGTTATTGTTATTTCCATCGATTTTTGTTTGAATGGAAAATCCTTCAAAACCACAGAATTCTCAGGTCATGTTGTCATGTATAGTACATCCCATTCCCATGCATATTTTCTGCAGTACAAAACGTATGCATATATAAGGGAGAATTATACACCACATATTCAATAATAAATTAACTTTTTTAAAATCTTCATCTTGTTAAGAATCACAATTTAAATTTCATGTATCATCACTCAAAAGTACGGCCTGAAATTGCAACTTATAAATTAAATTAGCAAACTGTTAAGAGTAATTAATGTGGAGAGAGACAGGGAGAGAGTAACGTGGAGAGTAACGTGGAGAGAGCAAGGGAAGTTTGGGGCCTACAAGAATATTTTGTCAAAAAATTTAGAGAGGAGGTATTTTGTTTTATCTTTTGATAGGATGAGCAGTTTGTAAAATTCTCCTCCAACAAGACATGAATTGGATTCTCATCCTGCACAAATCACACGTATGTCAAGAATATTCAAGTAAAGCATCCACCTACAATTGTACCGTACATCATCATGTCAGCATATAAAGTTACCGTACCTCATATGCATATCTGACATAGCTAAGGCTGGAATTCTACCCAATCAACAAAAATTACAGCCATTTTATTTATTCTTTCCAATCTCCAATCAACAACGGATAGATCTATCGGGCAATATTACGAATGCATACTTCACGAGCAATACATTTATCTAATTCAAAGTGGATTTGACCCCGGAAATGCTCTGACATTTCATAAGGATATTGCCGAAATTTTTATATATAAGAAAATAAATAAATAAATATTAAAAATAAGAAATGAATCAGGGGAATTTGAAAAATGAGAAGGCCAGTAGGCGCCATGGCATACTCCAACCCATCGGAAAAACGGAAGGAAAAAAAAAAAAAAGGGACGTCATGGCTCTGGCCAACCCAGAAAAAAGAAAACAAAAATTAAACGGGCCGCCATGGCCCATGCCAGCCCAAAAAAAACCAATTTTTTTTTTATGCTATGTTCAGTGAGCAGTCCAATAATTTTGACCAGATTCAAAATTCAATTTAGAGAAACTGGCTACATCGATTTTTGTGTTATTTATATCAAAATAAAGGTATGAAAGTCTAGTTTCCAGATAATATAATTTATCTATACAAAAATATTAAGATTGGTACAGTTTCAGCGATTAATTGACAGAGGTCAGAAATCAGAAAAGCTGAAATTCCAGTGAGCAGTCCTATAATTTTGACCAGATTCAAAATTCATTTTAGAGAACATGGCTGCATGGATTTTTGTGTTCTTTATATGAAAATAAAGGTATGAAGGTCTAGTTTTCAGATAATATAATTTCTCTATACAAAAATATTACATATTGGTACAGTTTTAGCGATTAATTGACAGATGTCAGAAATCAGAAAAGCTGAAATTTCAGTGAGCAGTTCAATAATTTTGACCTCTGTCAATTAATCACTAAAACTGTACCAATCGGTAATATTTTTGTATAGAGAAATTATATTATCTGAAAACTAGACTTTCATACCTTATTTTAATATAAAGAACACAAAAATCCATGTAGCCATGTTCTCAAAATTGAATTTTGAATTTGGTCAAAATTATAGGACTGCTCACTGGAATTTCAGCTTTTCTGATTTCTGACCTCTGTCAATTAATCGTAAAACTGTACCAATCTGTAATATATTTGTATAGAGAAATTATATTATTTGAAAACTAGACTTTCATACCTTTACTTTAATATAAAGAACACAAAAATCCATGTAGCCATGTTCTCTAAATTGAATTTTGAATCTGGTCAAAATTATAGGACTGCTCATTGGAATTTCAGCTTTTCTGATTTCTGACCTCTGTCAATTAATCGCTAAAAATGTTCCAATCTGTAATATTTTTGTATAGAGCAATTATATTATCTGGAAACTAGACTTCAATACCTTTATTTTGATATAAAGAACACAAAAATCCATGTAGTCATTTTCTCTAAATTGGATTTTGAATATGGTCAAAATTATTGGACTGCTCACTGAACATAGCATAAAAATAAATTGAATTTTTTTTTGGGCTGGCATGGGCCATGGCAGCCCGTTTAATTTTTTTTTTTTTCTGGGTTGGCCAGAGCCATGGCATCCCTTTTTTTTTTTTTTTTTCTTCCGTTTTTCTGATGGATTGGAGTATGCCATGGCGTCCCGCAGGGACGCCATGGCGCCTACCAGCCTTCCCATTTTTCAAATTTTTCTGACCCATTTCTTATTTTTAATATTTTATTTATTTATTTTCTTATATATAAAAATCTCGGAGGATATTGAAGGTAACAGGTAACTGATAGGTTCAGACACAAATCTAAACAATTAAGAGGTGCATAAACAAAAAATAACAGACATGTGCAGAAAATAATAATTTTGAGGGGTAATTTTTCCTTTTTAGAGTTAGAGTTAGAGTTAGAGTGTGTGTTTATGGCTAATTTTTCCTTTTTATTATGATGACCGCTTGGTTCTCAATCTTTAAAGACTTTAAAGATAGTTAATGTATGCAGTATATGTATCTAACAGATTCTATAAATTTTTTTCTTTGTGGCTTTAAATGATGTTTGAAAGTATTAATATCAAGTATTGCAAGTATTCATACCTCGTTATGCAAGTGTGAATAGTTCATGTATCAAGTATTTGTACCTAACAGATTATATTAAGTTTTAATTTTTTTTCCAAATGACAGTGCATGATATCAAGAATTACAACTATTAATACCTTGTCTTATAATCAGTTCATATAAATTATCAGTGCTGTAAAAAACGTTCGTTGAGACCGATTAGTTGTTGGCGTTGATCAAACCGTCACGGATTTTTTCAACTAATCGGCTAATTATTTCCAATTATAATAAATTACTTCTAATTAATCGCTTAGCGGTACCCTATCTGTTCGACAACGGCATACCGTTATTTACAACACTGTAAATTATATAGAAAACCAGTTCATAAAAAGAACAAAAAGAAAAAAAATGACAGTTCTTTGGAAACCCTCAATTTCACTTCATGAACGTGTGAATAGAAATCATATATAGACGCATAAATAAATTGTTGAATTCTTTTTTTACCAAGTATAACGACGAAATTTAAAAAAGATGAAAAAGAAGAACTTTCGATCGGCTCATCACTTCTGGCCCTCTCAAATATTTGATAGCAAAGAAGACAAATTCAGCACAGGTCTCGATGAAATTTGATTAGGCTAGGTGAGAAAAGATTATAAGAATTCAATTTGAAGGCGATGAAAGAGATGGAGTCGTGCTTCAGCTTGCTAACTGAGACTAATTTTTCTTTTTCTTAGAAAGGGAGATTGAACTGGGTGGAAGAAAGCGATTTGACAGTTTGATCGGTTAAAGAGATAGTTAAATGGTTAATGAGTTTGGGGGATGAATGGGAGATAGGACACAGGAGAAGAAATAATTGGCCTATAAAAATTGAGCTTTATTATATATACAAGATCTTTCCATTAATGATCTCCATATATACTTCTAAGATAACAAACTTAAATAATAATTTTAAGTGTGTATATGCAAACTCAAATTACCGAACTTGCCTAGGACAGGAGTGGAGTTCGATGACACCAAAACAAGGCACTTGCTCTTAAAAAAAATTGCTAATTTGTTTCCATCTTGATGAATATTAACATTTTTGTGGAAGTATATTATAATGAGGATATGCATTTTTCTCATCGACTCTACTCTTATAGTAATTTCATTTCATATAACTTACTGGACAGTTATGGGTACAATAAATTCAAATGAAGGAATTTGATATTGGTGAGAACTGACAATTGAATGGCCATTCGTAACGGACTTAAAAAATTAGTAAATTAATTTTGTTGACGTCTGATTTAGAGTCTATTTAAATTAAGAAATGTCTATAATTTGATTTCTTATTGTAAGAAATTTATTTGATTGGTTTTTTTCCTAAATGTTTGACAGTGACAATTTATTTTGATTGCTAATCTATTTCTTTCACAAAGATAAAGTAATTGGTATTATTGTTCGCTTCTTTATCTAAAAATTAGGAGTGGGGTTATGGTATTATGCATAGCGTGAATATGTATGGATTAATATTTTTGTTTTCAAAGTTCAAACAACTGTATCATAAAATGAGATTCATATTAGGGCGGTTTGCTCTTTTTTTTAAAAAGAAACTGCGAACTGCCCCATGTTAGGACGGTTTGCTCTTCTTCTTTTTTCTTCTTTTTCAGAGATGTTGAAAAAAACAGGTGCTGCATACATCTACAAGTGCAACAGTTTGAATTCAAATCCAGTAAAGTACCGTATTTGAAAAGGATTCCGTGAATTTAAAACAGGTTCGTATAAAAGTTGATTCGACTGAGACTCATTCTATCCGCATTCTATCCTCATAAGGTACGTACACACTCCAGCTGTCCGACTCGATCGGACTTGTGGGCTCAGGACCAATATAACCACCCGATCACCGATCGATTCCCCACTTGTATTTTGAGATGTACATTTTTTACCACTTATACCACTGTATCACGCTATAAGATAATTAGGAAATAATGCGCGTGGTCCAATACTAAAAACAAAACCATAATTGCTGCGTACTAATTGTCATACAGAGAAGTAAATCACGTGACATTTCGTACTAATTGTCCACAAGAAGAACGCAGTGAATGATCTAGAGATGTAAAAAATTCAATTTTGTGACCGGATCAGTGGCGGATCTGAAGATGGTGAGGAACTCAGGATATATAGTTGCTTTTCTATTTTTTGGATTCGAAATTATTTTTAGATCCATTGGTATTTTATACTTGTATTCATCTCTTGACGGAAATATGGTCTATCTTTGAATTTAATTCATGGTCTAGTATGTAAGAAAATGCACGGAAAAGAAATTCGGCCCAAACTAATTCACGTAAAAGAAAGAAAAAAACGCAATCCGATTCTAAATGTGCACCGTGCCATGACTAGTCATGCCGTGATTTGAATTACGTGTCGTGTCGTCACCAAGTCAAATTCATACGTGCCATGACCAAATTTGGAAGGATGGTCATGGCACGTGAATGGTCACAATACGTTAGTAACGCCATGGCCACACAACGTGTCCAAACGTGACTGGTCACATTTGTCACATTAGGTCACGTTTAACTTTTTTTTTTTCATAATTTGGGTTACTTTATTCAAGATTCACTAATCGATCAAAATCTAACGGTCCTAATTACACATGACTCCCGTGACCATGTGCTGTGACCAAATCTTTTGCGTGACATGCCATGTTGTGTCAAATTTTCGAAAGATTATCACGTCACGTAACTGGCACATGTGACGTGTCGTGCCATGATTTTTTTAATTCCTATTTGCTACTCCGGTCCGATTTGCCAGGAGAAAAAAAGTTGTACTCTTGTTAATATTTTTTGCCTATCCCTAACCGAAATCCTGAATCTGCCCCTGGACCGGAGACATCACAATATGATACAGTTTTTACATGACATGTTTTATCTCATGTTGTGATCATTTTTTGAGAATAATGACACAACACGGTATTCAAATTTGTCTAATCACAGTACGACACATAATGTGACCAAGTGTGACTATACGTGATTAAAATAATATAAAATTTATGTCATTATCTATCATAAATAACTTTAAATTCCAAACAATAAATTTATTTTTATACAAAATTTATTTTATAACATTGTTCTTATTTTACAATTATTTATAATTATTCTTTATTTTTAACTTTATTTATTTTATTCGTACTTTATAAACTAAATTAAAATTCGAAAAAAAAAACTAGTTAATTAAACTCGATCAAACATGTTAGGTCATGTTGATCATGGCATGACTATTATACCAGGGCTATTTTCATAATTTTGACCACGGTATAGCACGTAACATGTTACGACTCAAATCACAATATGTCACCATAAAACACAAATTTACATTCCGATATTATTCTCGTGAGACATAATCGCAATAGTAATAGTTAGAATTTTTTTTTTCGCTTTTATTATGAATTATAAATAGTGGCTAGTAAAAATTTTCTGGAGGTCCAATTTATTTGTCTGGCATCGTCTGGTTTGGTTCTGACCAGGTCAGATTATACATTATATTATTCTCTTCAATGTTTATGTTTAAAAATGAATAGATTAAATTAACATAGCAGTAATTACACGGTAAAATCCTTCTACCAAAAAATTGAGGGGGTACCCATCATAGAAACACAGATCAGCGGGATATGGGTACCCCTCAATTTTCTGGTAGAAGGATTTTATGTTGAGAGTTGATCCAAAATTAGCTCTCTATATTTGGAATTCTGTTGTAGTGAAGTAGTGGGATTAGTTGGTTTCTAAAAATAGCTGTATGTAATAGGATTAGTAATAGTGGGGTCCAAATTTAGCTGAAGTAGTGGGGTCTAAATTAGGATGTAGTAATGCTTTAAATTCTGAAGTTGTAATCGAATTAATCAAGAAGGAAAAGTAGAATTATTTGTGTCAATCCTTCTTCCTCTGTTTACTCTTCAACAAAAAACCCAACAAAGTGGTATCAGAGCATGGTCGATCAACTTGGGGCGTTTTCAATGGCAGAAAACGGCAACAACACGGTGAATGTGACGCAACCAGCAATTCAGCTGTTCAAAGGCGAGAATTATGCCTTTTGGAGCATCAAGATGACGACCTTGTTCAAGTCTCATGGCCTATGGGATTTGGTTAACAATGGTCCACCAGATTCAGATCCGAACCAGCAAGAAAATCAGAAGAAAGATGCAAGGGCGCTATTCTTCATCCAACAAGCAGTGCATGACACCATCTTCTCGAAAATTGCAGCAGCCACCAACGCAAAGGAAGCATGGACAACCCTGAAAACAGCATTTCAAGGGAGTACTCGAGTCATGGCAATCAAACTTCAAGGCCTACGCAGGGACTTTGAAACGTTGCAGATGAACAGGGAAGAATCCGTGCAAATTTTCCTTTCAAGAGTACAAGATGTGGTCAATCAAATCAGAGTATTTGGAGACACCATGGAGGAGAAGACTGTGGTGGCAAAGGTGTTGAGAAGTCTAACACCCAACTTTGATCATGTTGTAGCAGCAATAGAAGAGTCCAAAGATCTAGACACCTATTCCTTTGATGAACTCATGGAGTCACTGCAGACTCATGAATCAAGGATGTCAAAGGCAGAAGATAAAGGCGATGACAAGGCTTTTTACATGAAGGGGGAGTCATCAAGAGCCAAATCTAATGGCTACCTAAGAGGCAGAGGTAGAGGAAGAAACAATTCGAGCAGAGGCAGCCACAATCCCAGCAGAGGACGGGCTAATTCCAGCAGAGGAGGTAGAGGCCGAGGTAGAAACTATCAAGCAAATTCATATGACGATTCCAAGAAGGATGTTCAATGCTATTATTGCAACAAGTTTGGGCACTATCAATCCGAGTGCTACAAGAAGCAAAGAGAAGAGAGTCAAGCAAGCTATGTTGAAGAGGAAGATGAGCAACCAACCCTCTTTATGGCATGCACAGAAGGCAAGATTGATGCAAGCAGCATATGGTTTTTAGACAGTGGGTGTTCAAACCACATGACAGATTTTGGATTGTTGCATTACTTTCTTGGTTTGGAAGTAGAGCAAGAGCATGGCAGCATCTTTGTCTCTCAAAGAAAGTATGCAAAGGATTTGCTAAAGAAGTTTGGTATGCATAGTTGCAAGGCAGCAACTACACCAATGAATACAAATGAGAAGTTGACAGCAATTGATGGAACCGGACCAGCAGATGCAACTTGGTTTAGAAGTTTGGTAGGAGGTCTGATGTATTTGATGCATACAAGACCAGACATCACACATGCAGTTGGAATAGTTGCGAGGTATATGCAAAACCCGACTAAACAGCATATGGGAGCAGCAAAGAGAATTCTCCGATACATTGCAGGAACAACATGTTATGGTCTATGGTACAATGCAGTTGATGGACCTTGTTTAATAGGCTACAGTGATAGTGACTAGGCAGGCAGCATAGATGATCGAAAGAGCACAACAGGTCAGGTGTTTTTCTATGGCAACAGTGTAATCAGTTGGAGTTCGAAGAAACAGTCAACAGTTGCACTATCAACTGCAGAAGCTGAGTACAATGCAGTAACAGCAGCAGCATGCCAAGGCGTATGGTTAAGGTGCTTTTTGGAGGAGTTAAATTGTGAGGAGAAGGGTGCAACAATACTCTATTGTGATAATCAATCGACAATTGCAATTGGCAACAACCCGGTGCATCACAACAGGACAAAGCACATAGACACCCGACTCCACTTTGTACAAGACCTGATTGAGCAAAGGATGATTGAATTGCAGTATGTGAACACGAACCAACAAGTTGCAGATGTGCTGACGAAGTCACTCACTCAAGAAATGTTCAGCTGGTGTCATGACATGATGAATGTGCTGGATTTTGGATCAAGGGGGAGTGTTGAGAGTTGATCCAAAATTAGCTCTCTATATTTGGAATTCTGTTGTAGTGAAGTAGTGGGATTAGTTGGTTTCTAAAAATAGCTGTCTGTAATAGGATTAGTAATAGTGGGGTCCAAATTTAGCTGAAGTAGTGGGGTCTAAATTAGGATGTAGTAATGCTTTAAATTCTGAAGTTGTAATCGAATTAATCAAGAAGGAAAAGTAGAATTATTTGTGTCAATCCTTCTTCCTCTGTTTACTCTTCAACAAAAAATCCAACATTTTACTGGTAGAAACACACAGTAAAATCCTTCTACCAGAAAAGTGATGGTATTCACCTGGCTCATGCTGCAAAAATAAATTGTCACGGTGGAGAATTTAAGAAAAAGAGAGAGCCAAGGAACAACAGCAGTACAGCACACATGTTGGCCAATCCAAGTATGCAAGAAAGGTAAGGGAAAACATCATTGAACTCATGTCAGAACTAAGACAGTGCCACTGGTTCTGTGAAAGACAATATAATAGCACCATTCTTCTCTCAACATATAAAAAGGCCAGAAAGGTACAAGTGCTTTGTGATATAGATGGAACGTTGTGCCAGAATATTCAGAGAAGAGGAAAAACCCCACAGGGCACTGGCAAGGGAAATAAAACAGGAACATGTGAGCTGGTATAATGACGTGCAGGACAAATACATTAGAAAGTATTCAGGGGAATAGTCTCGTTTTATGTTCAGACTTTCTGATTTGTTTTTCTCTTTTATTTTAGGCTAGTTTACGCTTCGCTATTTTTATTTCATTTCATTTTTCATTTTTATTTTATTTCTTCTATCTGTATTTTTCACATTTGCATTTTGTAATTTTTGAACAAAACTTGTGTCCCGTTTAATTGAATTTGGAGGCTGGGCCTTTACATTTCTACTTCAAAAAAAAAAAAAAAATAGCAGTAATTATGAAGAGGAGGGATCCAATTACACCTTTTTTGGTGACACACTTTGACACCTACCATTTTTAAAGTCCAAATAGTCGATTCAAACCGCTCAACATGAAGGATATATTAAAATGTGCTTGGAGATCAAGTTGTACATTTTTTTTTGAATTTTTTTACTATTTATTAAGATGATTACAAAATCGTTGTTTTCAGACCATTGAAAAACAGCGATTTTGTAACCAACTTAATAAATAGTAAAAAATTCAAAAAAATGTAAAATTTGATCTATAAGCACATTTTAATATGGTGATCATGTTGAACGGTTCGGATCGACTGTTTGAATTTTGAAATCGCAAAATTGACCTATAAAAAAAATGGTGTCATGATGTGTCACCAAAAAAGGTGTAATTGGATCCCTCCTCAATTATGAATGTTATTGTAATCTGCACTTCATGCAAATCGAAATAGAGGTAGGTTTACTATACATAGTGTTGAGAAATAGAATAACCTCAGAAGATTCATCGTAGGCAGTAAATAGGCAACAAATTAAGCTAGCATCCAAGGTACAGCTGCCAAAGCTATACTTGATAACTAGCTTGTATTTAGAATGTAATTAGGCTAACAACTAATAGAATAGAATAGGCTATAAGTAACTCTGTATATTGAGCTTGTAAGAATCAGAACCAAGCAATGAAATTAATCTGTTCATCATATTATGTCTCTCTTAAATTTTTTCACAAAGCATCGATTTTCTTGTATTTCAACTTCGAATATAATCTCAACTCTTGAGATTCGAACAATCTCATCCGTTCAATAAAAGTCAAAATATACTTGAAAGAGATGAGCTTTATGGTTTTAATATTTAATTATATTTTCTAAATAGACTGAAAATATTGCAAGGTTTTACAATTTGACACTAACGTATGTAGAATATTTCATTTATGTACCACACATGCATTTGTAGCCCTAACATTCAATTTCAAAAACAATGTTTCTTTTCATCTGTAAGTGCGCGGACAGATTATCCACAAAAGATCCAAGCGCCCCCCACCCCCCCCCCCCTCCCAAATTTCCTATTTAAGCAGCAAAACCTCATCGCTCTTCAGTGAGACAGTGACCATACTCGTTTGACATTTTCAAAATCATAGATAGCATTGATCGATGGGTTCAAAAATTCTAAAAAGTCCGGGGATCGTATGTCTTCTACTCCTTTTAGGAGCAATATCTGTTCTCTTCTCTCGGGTGGAAACGAGCCCCGTCAACATTCCATCAGAAGTTGAGGCGCAATTATGGGATGAAAACGAGCTGCCTTTGGATCTTGAATTGCACAGGAGGATCCTAGCGGACTCCATCAGATACCCGTCAACATCCCGTTCAGATGCAGCCGCTTGCAATCCGAATTGCGGTAAACCAGGACGAGGGTACACTGGCGATCATTGTACCTACAAAAATCGCTGCTCCCAACAAGGGCATTAATTTATGAAGCACATGCTACTGTCAGAAACTCTTTGAAACAAGAGATGACACTGAAATATCTTTTTACTGATTGTATAAATAGTAAGAGTTTGTTTTATTGTTTCATTCGAATAATATGGGGGATTAATTGTATGATTGTATCTTCATTATCTTGTATGTCGTGGAGTTATTTTGGATTAGCTTAAATCTTTATAGATGCTTGTCCCTAGCTTATGATATCAATTTATGATGCTACACTTGGGTTTTTTCGTTTTGATATGACATAAATCTTATGTCTTTGTATGATCTATTTGATGTTTCACTGAAATCTTATACGAACTTTTAAGAAACAAATTTTTTTTTTTCAAGAAACAATTACTGGTATTTAATAACAGTCTATCATTTAGCGGTATAATCTGCTTAATAATTGTTTAATCACAATTTAACAGCGATGTGTTTTTAAAAACTTCTTTTTTTTTAGGGTTAGTGGTTAAATACCACTAAGGAACATATCAATAAGGAAAAGATATAATTTACAAGTTCCTAATTTCTAACTCCTCGCCTTACAAAAAACTATTTACATCACTCTTAAATTGAAATAAGGGCTGCCAAAAGCTTGACAAACACATTGGCCTGATCAAGGCCCCATTTTCCCCCTCTATTCCTAAGAATAACAACCAATTGTATGCATCCATGACCGGGTCATTCAGTTTAATCACAAGTCTATTCCTAACAACGGTGTATCTCTTCAATGATTGTGCACAAGAAGAATGTATCACAGTATCAGTAGTATCTTTTTTCCACAATAAGAAGGATTAATAAGTAATCATACTGATGCAATACAAAGGTGGTCGATAAAGAAACTCGCAAACAGGTCAGAGAGCTACTTTTAATAATACAATTTGTTATCTGGAGAGAGATGTTCAAGAATTTTTCAAGGCAGTAGCAAGACGGAAAGTGAACTTGTAGAGGAAATACACAGAACAATTAGCATGGAGAGATAGACTTGAAGCCTGAAGACTGGTACACGATTGAAGATTGAAAATTAATTCCTTATCCAAATGCTTCATTTCTTGTACATCACACACAGGGTTACACACCTTTGTGTTTTTTTATTTGTTACTTTGTGTTTTTTATTTTTGTTCACTTTCTTTGTGAATTACACACAGGGTTATTCCTCATAACCCTAAACGCGGTAACCAATCACGATTAATACAAAATAGGGGCTAGACCCCTATTCTTTTCTCAAAAAAAAAAAAATGTCTTTTCCGAACAGAATAGCAACCAGTTGTATATACATCCATGGCCGTGTCATTTTTTGTTACATCATATCACATTAGATATCTTAGATCGGTCACATATATTTCAAAAATTACAGATGAAGGTCAGTGCTTTGCATTATAACGTATATACTAACATTAATAGTATAATGCCAGTGTGTTGCTACGGATGATTTATTAGAAATTACCAGTCTTTATTAATCAAGTAAAGCATCGGAACATTTAGTTAGTCTCAATGCTCATTGAGTATCTGACATATATACTAACACTTAATTACACGTTTCTACTGCTAAACAAAAGCTCTTACAACCAATAACAGGAAGAATGACAATTAAAGAGAGCATTCTTTCAGAGCGCAAAATTGAATTAAAAAAAAACCATAGATATATTCTTGCAATCAATGTAATCACCACTGATGAAAGCCATCTGAAGATTATTTCACAGTTCGAAATCATACCATGTCACCTAAGCGCCTAATAGAGACAGTTAGGAAGTTAGTTAGTGCTAATAATATTGTTAGTGAAGTTGTTAAGATGATGTTAGAAATATTGTTAGAGTTGTTAAGAGGTTGTTAGTGGCAGAATTGTAATTAGACAAAACTCTATATATAGAGCATAGTTGTAATCAAAGATCAATTAAGGAAATACAATTTCATTTCATATCTCTCTCTTCTATTATGGTATCAGAGCTTTGGTAAACTGGAATTAGGCTCGCGCCTATTCCAGGAATTATGCTTCTAACCCTATCCTATTCTAGCTTAAAAAAAAAATCCTTTATTCCAAAATAAGCCTCTCTATTCTAGCCTATTCCTCCTTATTTCTAATTTGAAATCAGACTTTACTTCTCTCCCTATTCTCAGATCTGTTCCTCTTTACTCCCTCTATTCTCCTAACTCTCCCAATCCCTAATTCCTCTATTCTTCTCTCTATTCCCTGTCCCTCTCTTCCTTCTCTTACCAGAAAAGAGGAGAAGAGAATCTCAACTTCTAGAGTCGTATCAGATCGAGCATAGGTGCATCGACAACTTGCCGTGCCGAGCGCCCAATCTGCCACCCTTGCTCTGCCACCGCCACCTCTGATCTCAGATCAGTGACTCCACCCTGCCGCTGCATTCTTTCTTCTCTTACCAGAAACGAGAAAAGAGCAACCAGATCTCCCTCCCAGCCCACCGCGCCAAGCACCAGCGATCATCCATCAACATCGCGAATCCAGCCATCAGGTTGTCAAACAGTCACCTCCCCTGCCACGGACACTCTCTGCTCAGTTCCGTACATCTCCGGCGTCGTTGTCTCCATCTTCGACGCTCCAGTTTGGCCTACTTCTCCACTTAAATCAACCCGTCATAAGCTAAGGCAAAGAACGAGAATCCTTGTCAGAGAAGCACTGCCACTCACATGAGTCGCATGGATTTCGTGTTAGTTGAGTCGGCACTGAAGGAGCTCGAAGCCTACCTAGCCCCTCTCCGGCCCACTGGATTCCTCTGTAGTGCTGTCAAGTATACCACCGCGCAAGAGCTTTGCCTAATGGGTCCATCTGAATCGGATCACAAAAACAAGAATGGTCTCAAAGATCTGTTTGGTGGATCAGATCTATTTCAGATTTGGGTGCAAATTTCTGATTTCGAATCATCTTTTCTATTGGGCTTCACTCATGTGCTGGGCTGAGATCACAAGCTCATTGCCCATTTCTCTAATTTTGCTTTCAAGCACATTTCTCTTTTCAGGTTCACGTATGGCTGAGAAAAAAAAAAATAGGAAATTTTAGAATTGATATCAAGCTCCCACAGACCTCCAATATTTCAAATCACCAAGCCAAATCAATGTCGGGCTCCTTTTCTCTTCTCTTGTCCTCTACCTCCAAAATGTTTCTCACAAATGAGACAAGAGAGTTACAAAGCTCTTGAAACCATGTACTTGTCACAAAGCCAAGAGCTATTCAATTTTTTTTTTTTCTTCTTTCTTTTTCTTTTTATTTTTCAAAGAGGACTCAAACGAGCCTCTCAAGTACATGGAAGCATTCTTGAGCCAAAAGAGCTCATTCTCCTCTCCCTACCTTCTTCTTCTTTCAAGGAGACCCAAACTGGACGATTCAAATCACAAGAACAATGGCATTGAGATATTGGCATCAATCTTCTTCTTTTCGGCGCAAGCTCAACAATGCTACAGCGCACCATGTTTTGCTTGAGGGGCGTAATAGAGACAGTTAGGAAGTTAGTTAGTGCTAATAATATTGTTAGTGAAGTTGTTAAGATGATGTTAGAAATATTGTTAGAGTTGTTAAGAGGTTGTTAGTGGCAGAATTGTAATTAGACAAAACTCTATATATAGAGCATAGTTGTAATCAAAGATCAATTAAGGAAATATAATTTCATTTCATATCTCTCTCTTCTATTAGCGCCTCTCTCTTTTCATCTTTCTTCTTTCCCTCTGTTATAGACAATGGTTGCATTAACTGTGAATCTTTCTAAATTATTGTTTCGGTAAAGAAAATAGATATGATTGTTTAAAACTAATATATACAATAAATAGTATATAATTATATATCATCAAGTTTGATTTAGTCAGATTATTGTTTAAAACTAATTATATATATCAGTCGATATTTTATACAAACTTTAATTTTGAGAAAAATATACTTGACAGTCACACACAATTGAAATTTTTGTTAGGTTTGGAGTGAACACTTTGATCTATGACCGGTATATATTACTGGCCGAATGAATTGTAATGTTGATTGCTGTACTGCTGGCAGCCAGCACATATACGATGATATACCAAATATACTTGTTTCTTTCTGGTTTTATACAAACGGCCACATATATTCATTCAGATAACACAAATTGGCCGTCGTTGGATGGGGTCAAATTGTCCCTTCACTTTCTATACAGCGCGATCGATATGCAACAAAAGTTCAAAGTTTAAACTGGGCCAAAAGCATGAATTCTACAGTTTGTCAGTTTGTAATCAAAATTTGTAAATTACAAATTGTACGGATTGAAGTTTGAATATTACATATTTTGGATCTGGAATGGGGATAGGGAAGGACACTTTACACCAAAAGGGAACATGTGTCATTACTGAAATTCAAGATTTAGATGAGGGAGAGATAGCAAAGAGTAACATCGAGGGAACAAATTGTAAGGAAGGACAAATGGATGGCAACAGGATTGCGCAAGAGGAATTGCTAGTTGAAACTAAGGGACATGTTGGCCATGCTCAGAGTCAGAATGAGGATTTTGGACCTCCACCTGGCTTTGAAGAGCTGTTTGCAAACCAAGTGAATGAGGAGGAGCAACCCAAACGACGCAGTCAAAGACTCATGGAGAAGTATTCTGAAGAGAAGCTGAGGTTCAATTCTGGTAAGAGGATTTACAAGAAGAAAGGAACAAAGCCGAAGTTGGCGAAGCTTGATTACAAGGAGTCTCTGAACCCTCTGACAATGAATCAGGCCAAGCTGGTGGTTCAATTAGCAGGAGTGGAAGTTTCTGGTGATATAGAAGATGATGTGGCAAAGGTTGTGCATGCTTAAAGGCTACTGGTAGAAGTGCAATGGAAGACGTGTTTTTTAGTTTATTAATGTTTTTAAAAAAAAAACTTGTTTAGTTGCCCATTGTTTAGGGCTCTTTTGTTTAGTAAGTTTATTTTCTCAAATAGTAGTATGGAGGTCTTTAATTTTAGTTTGAAGAGGAAGTTTCCTGTTAGAAAAATGTGTAAGTGGGGGTTTAGAAAGGTATGTTTCAATGGAGTTTCTGGAGGGTTTTGTAGGAAACTACCTTTTTATAAGATGTCAGTTTATTATTAATGGAGGTTGTTTCAAAGTTGAAAGTTATTTCTTGGAACGTAAGAGGCTTAAATGAGAAGGATAAAAGACTGGCAATTAGACAAACTATTTTGCTGGAAAAACCGGATATTGTCGGTTTTCAGGAAACTAAGATGAGAGAGATGAATACTCAATTGTTAATGCAAACCTGTGGAAGAAGATTAAACAGTTTTTCAACAGTAGATGCTGAGGGAACAAGGGGAGGAATATTGCTGGCTTGGAATCCTCTGAAATTCACAATGCAACAATGCAACAAAAGAAGATTTATTTTATCAGTAACTCTGCAATCAAGAGGAGAAGACTTCAAGATATCTGTAGTATATGGTCCCACATCAGCTTCATTGAGAAGAGATTTCTTTCTTGAAATTCAGCAAGAACAGCCTCCAGATGACATGCCATGGGTAATTTGTGGGGATTTTAATGTCACCCTACTACAAGGAGATAGAAATAACTTGAATAATGAAAACTGGAGAGAGTCAGTCAAGTTTTCTGAGTTGCTCATGGATCTTCAGTTAATGAATCTGCCACTAGGAGGAAAGAACTATACTTGGTCAAACTCGAGACTCATGCCAACAATGGCCAGGCTTGACAGATTTTTGATATCTCTAAGTTGGAGTCTCAAATTCCCAAATTCAAAGCAGGAAGCAATTGCAAATACCTCTTCAGATCATTCTCCTATACTTTTTACAGTCAATACTGGATTCAAAAAGTCGGTTTTTTTCAGATTTGAAAATGCTTGGTTACATTCCTCTCAGTTTAGATGCTTTGTCAGAGAAAAGTGGCTGGAAATGGGGGAAGTTCAAGGACCAGTTGAATTACATGATAAATTTTGTAATCTGCAAAAGGAAATCAAGGACTGGACCAACAACAAGATAGGACTCATCAAGTCTCAAATCATGATTTGTAGAGACTTTTTAGATTGGCTGAACAAAGTGGAAGAGGTTAGAACAATCACACCTTTAGAAAGATGGACTAATGCCAAACTTAAAAGGAGATATGTGGAGCTATCTGTACTGGAAGAGGAAATTTGGAGACAGAGAGCAAAAATACGATGGGAAAACAAAGGGGATCGTAATACTAGATATTTCCATTCGCTGGCCTCTGCAAGGAAAAGAGGAAACAATATTCCTGCACTAGAACATGAAGGAATAATGGTTAGATCACAAAGAGGCAAGGCTGATATTTTTTGGAAATTTTATCAAGAACTGATGGGAACACAATCAGAGCAGCTGCCATTGATAAACTGGGGTAATTTATATGACAGTAATTCTGTTACACAAGAATTAATACAACCAATTTCAGAGGAGGAAATAACAAGGGTAATCAATGAGTGGCCAGCTAATAAAAGCCCAGGACCTGATGGTTTTACAGGAGAGTTCTTCAGGGAATTTAAAGATGTGTTGTTACCAGATTTGCACAGAGTCATAGCTAGAGTCTTGGAGAATGATCTGTCATTAGAAAAATTGAATACTTCTTATATAGTACTGATTCCAAAGAAAGAAGATGCAAAATTACCTCAAGATTTCAGACCAATTAGTTTGGTTCATGGCATTCAAAAAATGGTGTCAAAGATTCTAGCCAACAGACTACAACCCATCATTCCTACTATAGTCAGTGATAGTCAGACTGGTTTTGTAAAAGGAAGGCAGATAACAGAGGGCTTCTTATATGCACAACATGTTGTTCGATGTGCCACGGATTCTAAAATTCCCCTTGCACTCTTCAAGGCTGACATCCATAAAGCCTTTGATACTGTTAGTTGGGAATTCATTCAACTGGTTATGCTCAATCTTGGATTTCCAAGGAAATGGGTGGGATGGATACAGAATTGTGTGCTGCAAGGATCATCACAAGTGGTGCTTGATGGTTTGCTTGGTAAGAAGATTGTTCTTAAGAGGGGAGTAAGGCAAGGCGACCCAATTTCTCCATTACTCTTTATAATGGCGATGGATTTTCTACCCAGATGGATGGCAAAGCTGGTTCAAAGTGGTACATGGAGATTACCATTTGATAATATGAGGCCCTGTTTACTTTATGCAGATGACTCCCTATTCTTTATTAAACCAGAATTGGGCCAAATACAAGCACTTAAGATCCTGCTAACAACCTTCCAGAGAATTTCGGGCTTAGCAGTCAGTATGAACAAATCAGAGCTTATTCTGACAGATAGCTCACTATCTCAAGAACAACAGATTTTGGAGATTCTAGGTTGTAAAAGAGGTGCTTTTCCTTTCATATATCTGGGTCTTCCACTTTCAAACAAAAGGCTACCTAAGATGGCTTATCTGCCACTGTTGCAAAAGATGAGCACAAGGCTACAAGGATGGGCCTCTAAACAGTTATCAATTGCAGGGAGGCTGATTCTGATCAATGCAGTCTTGTCCTCTATTCCAACTTATTTCATGTCTATTTTCAAATTGCCAGAATGGGTGATCCAGGAGATAGATAAAATCAGGAGGAATTTTCTTTGGAAAAACGTTAATGAAGACAAGAAAGGGATGGCTTTGGCAAACTGGGATTTAATTTGCAGACCAAAGAAGTTTGGGGGATTAGGTATAATTGATATTCAAAAATTCAATGATGCTCTTCTTGCCAAGTGGTACTGGTATTGGCAAAAACCTGAGTCAAGATTATGGAAATCAATAGTTCAGGCAACTCACACTTTTAGCCGTACCAGTGATTTACCAGAATGTAGTTTCTTTACTCAGAATCTTAAGAGGGTTATAATCTTTTGTGAGAGCTCTATGGAAAGGATACTACAAAGTGGAGAGAGGACACAATTCTGGCATCACAACTGGGGTCAAGGAATTTTAAAAAATGAATTTTCATTGTTATTTGAAGGAGCAATAGACAAGGGTATTTCTGTCCAGCAAATGTTTCAGATATTCTATCAGGGTCAGACCACATCTGCATTCTCAGATATTGAGACAATCATAGATACAAACCAAGGGAGATCTCAGTTTCTTAAGCTCAATAGACTTCTTGATAATCAACCCCCTCTGGTAGCAGGTATAGATAATGCTATTTGGAATAGAGAAGCATCGAAAACATTTACTGTTAAATCTGCTTATCAAGGTCTAAAGGATCAACCAAGGTTCAATGTTGGAGTTCACAGAGTGTGGAAACTTAAGGTCCCTCCAAGGATGAAGGTGTTTGCATGGTTACTTTTTTATGATAAAATCTTGACGGCTGATAATTTAGTGAAAAGAGGTTGGAGCTTACCAAGTATGTGCTTTCTGTGTAGAGGAGCTGCTGAGAATGTTAAGCATATGTTCTCTGAATGTAAATTTACATTAAAGGTGTATGAGTACTTATCTATTTGTTTTGCCTTGCCGGAGAGACGATGGAATTCAATATTCAAAGAAAGGCAAGCTCAACATTGGATCATTGAAAAGGGAGGTCATCTTAAATCAAAAGAAATAATTTTGATAGCAATGTTTGTATGTTGGAGGGAGAGATGCTCAAGAATCTTTAGGGAGGAATATAAGGAGGTTCATCAATTAACGCAGGAAGTTCTTGATCAATGGTTATGGTTAAAGGGAGGAGTTGCAGATGGATGAGTTTTCTATTTATTATTTTTATTTATTTTTTTTTAAAAAGGCATTTCCTTCAAATTTCCTTCAAATTGTTTTTCGTATTTCTGTTCAATATACATTGAACATTTGTTGTAATTCTCTTGTAATAGGTTTCTACAAGGAAGCCTATAAGCTTTTTCTAGTGGATTAATAAAAATAAATAAGGACTTTGATCCTTATTTTTACTCAAAAAAAGAATATTACATATTTTTTACACCTTGATCCACTTTTAAAAAAAATGATATGATAGTGGTATCTTTATTATATCATCGTTCCATCAATAAAATGTTGGTTAATAGTATCATAATTTATTTTAATGGCTTAATAATTTAGTTTATTTAACTAAGTTTTGATCAATAACGTATAATCGTCCGTAATATTTCATTTAATTGCGCCGCATAATGATTAGTTGTTTATACAAATAATATAATATAACACGAAAACTCTTTGTATTTACATACGTTATATTTTGTTTCCATGAAATTAATTATCAGAGGCGGAGGTGGGAGAGGGAGGACCATTAATTTGATGTTAAGAAATGAATGGAAGAGATAAATTGATAAATAGATAAGACAGTTAAGAGATGGGGGATGGAATGGGGAACGATAGTTGGGAGATATTATAATTACCCTTAATTTTATTCTGTATTTACTCTGTCAACACATCTTTGTGCGATAATTTGTGAATGGGTCAACTGCATACTTGACCATTGAGTCCAGATATAATTAATGGTCATGGTTCACCATGAACCAATAGAAATTTCAAAAATTTTATTGTAGAAAGTTATGCACCAAGTCTATCCAAAAAAACAAGTAGAAGACACTTCCTCCCAACTAGTGTTTTGACAATTGTATCAACAATCCCACCCCCAAGGCCAGATTTGGGAACTGATAGGCTCATCTTTTGGGGTTCTGTCAACGATGGTTTCTCCGTCAAAAAAGCGTATGCCGCCATCACAGAGCGGACCCCCTTGGGAATTGGGGATGGCGATTTCTGGCGAAAGTTGTGGAAAGAGGGGGATGTGCAGCCAAGAGTGAGATTAAATATGTGGAAGCTTCTTAACAATGCTCTTCCATTGGGGATGATTATTAATCAGAGAATTGGGAAAGGAGATTCGGATTGTGCTACCTGTGGTGCTCAGGGGGAGGACGTGCAGCATATGCTCTTTACTTGCCCTTTTGCTCGGGCCTGTTGGCTCGTGGGACCATTGGCATTAAAATCAGGGGAACTGTCTGGCCTTAGGGATGTCATTTCTTCTTTACAGAACGGCATTTCATCTGAGCAATGGGGTGATTTTTTGAACACAACGTGGGCTCTTTGGAGGTGTCGAAATGATAGAGCCTACTCGGGGGAGGTGCCTACACTACAAAAGTTCAATACGTATTTCCAAGGTATTTCGTATGAGGCAAGGGTCGCTACCTCATACAAGTTGAGTGAGGCATGTGGGTTGGCTGCCGAATCTTTGGATGGGGTACAGCTTGAGGGATGCAAATACCAGGTTTTTGTAGATGGTTCTTGGAGGAATGATTGGTCCGGGGGTATTGGTTGGATTCTGTTCAATGATGGTGTCCTGCTAAGGTATCACAGTGCATCTATTCGAGCTTGTAGCGCAATTTTGACTGAGGCTGCGGCATTACTGGAAGCTATCCGGTCAGTCATATCTATGGGTATTACTAAGTGCATATTCTATTCGGATTGTCAACTACTGGTAAAATGGTGTATGGCAATCGGTCCCCCAACTGAGGCTGACTGGACATCCTCCCGGGAGTGTTTTGAGATTTGGAAACTTGTTAAGATGAATAGAGATCTGATCTGTTGCTATGTGCCTAGATGCCAAAACGAAGTGGCAGACCGTCTGGCATGGTTCGGTCGCAATCATGGCTGGAACTACACGGGTTATACATTTCCTATGTTTCTTTGTCCTGAGGTTTAATTTAGTTTTAGACTTTGTATAGGGAATTGATAGCTTAGTTTGTTTCATGCTCAAAATTTCTTTTCGGAATTCAAAATGCTGTCATCAGCATATCCTTGTAAACCGATCTCCATTGGTAGGAGAAGTATCAGTAAAATCTTGCCCAAGGGCTTTCAAGGCAAAAAAAAAAAATTACCCGGGCGGGTCAAACCCAGTCCGGTCCGCCCATGGCCTGTACCCGTCCGGTCCGGACCGTGTTCGGGTTTGACACGGGTCCACGTGTAACTCGGGTAAGGGTTGGAAAGGGCCGGACTCAGTTTTTTTGCCATTAAACCCGTGATAACCCGGTCCGTTTCAAACCCGGACCGTCTGGCCCGGTCTGTGTACCCACCTAACCCGTACCCGTACCCTTGACCCGTGATACCTGTGCTACCCGTACCCTAAACCCGTGCTACCTGTACCCTAAATCCATGCTACCCGGTTTTTAAAGTAATTGATTTAAGAAATTTTTTATTTATATTTTATTGTTTTAAAGTAATTGATTTAAGAAATTATTTATTTATATTTTATTGTTTTAAATTTAAAGTAATTGATTTAAGATATTTTAAAGTAATTGATTTAAGCAACATTGTTTTAAAATAATTCGTAATTTTGATTTATATTTTATTATAACAAAAATTATTGAATTCAAATATGCAATCATGTCAAATGAATTTTGATTTATATTTTATTGGTTTAAAAAGAAAAAAAAACCAGTCCGGATCGAACCGGACCCATGCTACCCGGACCGTGCAACCCCCTACCCGTGCTACCCGGGAGGTTGAGCCGGGCCGAGTAGGATTTTTGAAAAAAAAAACCCATGCTATCCTACCCGTGTCGCCCGTTACCCATGTTGCCTGTGCCCGTGCCCGCCACGTGTTTTACCTGGCCCGGACCGTCCGACCCGTTTGCATAACACTACTCCCAACTCGACTCAGCCAACGACTCTTTCTTTCCCTTTTTCTTTCCATCTTTCCTTCGCCCTTCCCAATTTTTCTCGAAGCACCATTATTTTATTTTAGGATAATGATAATTAATTGTCTTCGCACTCCCATTCTCATTTAACTTCCATAACTATCGTGGAACCACAAAAACTCCAACAATGATTTTTTTCTAAATTATTAATACTTATGTACAGAAATATTTATACTTATGAACAAAAGTGTTTATACCTATAAGGTGAACAATTTTTATATAAATAATTATCTATCCAACTATATGAGAGGACTACTCAAACTACATGGGGGGGATCATACACGTTTTTAGAGGTGGACTTTTTTTCTTCATTCAATCTCGTCCACATTTCTGACGATATATGAGAAATTTAGCGAATCTAAAACCACGAACATCTTCTACGTAATTTTATATTTCAAATGAGATCTATGATGACGTACTTTTGGGCTCGTCGTCACACAAATATTTATACCTTGTCGTGCAAGTATTTATATCTATACTTGCAAATATTTTTTACATATGACATTGGCTGACATCTGAAAGTATTAATATCAAGTATTACAAGTATTTATACCTATATGGTCAACTATTTTTGTTAAACAAAGGTTGACGCAGGGACGATTGGAGAAGATTGATGCGGGGATGCGGGGTCCTCACTACTTCATTAGAACAAGATTGATGCGGGGACTATTGAGGGACTGGAAAAGGGGTAGTCATATCAAGTTATGCATGCAAGTATTACTATCTTAGTTTGTAAGTATTAATTTCTTATCTTCCAAATATTTATACCTATGAAGGTTGACGCAGGGCGAGTGTGGAGACTGAAAAAGGGGACGATATAATTAGTGAGGACCATAAGAACAATTTTCCTCTAATGTTGCTGCGGGGACAGAGAGGGACAGGAGTGTGGGGAGTAATATAATTATTCTTTATTTTTATCATAAAAATGCAACATGGAACTCAAAATCTCAAATCAAACTTGCGTTTTTCATCCAAATTGTTAGAATTGGCCCGATTTGGACAAAAACTCGGTTGAATTGATCCGATTCGACCGATTCACCATAAAACTCGCTCATCGCATAACTCGGGCTAAACTCGGATTGCCGCCGGCTGATTCCGTTGCGACTCAGCCAAGTCAACTCAGAACCAATAACCTTGTACTTAGAAATGATTCATTCAATACAATCAATAGATCTACTTACTAATTCTTATATTCAGATTCTTTTAAAACATTGACCAGTCTTATCTGAAAAATTATTCAAATAAGATTGAAACGAAAGCTGCCACAATAAAATTTATGTGATGCATAAATGTAATGATGACCACCTATGTGACTTTCATATCATCATCATACGTGTCTTAGAAACAAAGTGTTAAAAATAACGTAATTAAATAAATGTTAAAATAGAACTATGATCTTACTAGAACAATATATTTTTTGTTAAAAGTTAACCCGTTCAGTATTGTTAAAAATATGCAGTCACACGATCATATTTTTCATAATTATATATTTAAAAAATAGTTTTGTGTTAAATATAATTATGTAAGTATTTGTAGTAACAACATATATGTTAAATAAATTTTGAACTGGATAAATTCAGTAGACGTTGTAAGTATTTGAAGCATTTTTTCTTAAGATAGCGGACACTATTCAGTACGGGCTTATAAAAGCCCATAAAAGCCCATTCGTGTAAAACATGCCTCAGTTACAACACCAAGTTTTTGCTAAAAGAGAAAAGTGTAAGCTTGCCCATATGGTAAATTGGACCTGAATAACAACATAAATAGTATGATCTTGGTCCCAAAAAGGTATCGTTTTCAAATCATTCAATTTGTACTGCTATCAAAAGCTAACTTTGATTACTTACGAAGCATGGAAAATGTATAAACCGAGTCCTTTTGAAAATTTAAGTGCGGAGCATGTCAAATTGCTACTCGAGTGGTGGGAAATCAATGTACACAAATGTAAAAAGTATGAAAGGTGTGGTAGCTAATATTGTTGAATTACATGAATTAACGGTTTTTTTTCATGGATTACTCATTTTTCTCCTGATGATATATAGAGATTTTATATTAGCAAGTTTTCCAACTTTTCTTTTAGTTGAAACTGTAGCGTATTGACTCAAATGTAACATGAATCGTACACAAGATTTTTTTTAAATAAGGAAGCCAAAATAAATTGTTGAGAATTATCAATTTTAGTTTAAAAAAAAGGATAATTTGAATCCTGATCGTGCATTTCTTAAGATGCTTATCTTCGTGCTATCACCAAGTTGGTAATCCAAATAGATTCTGAGATTTTAATTTTCAAATTAATCTCTTCTCGAAATAAGATTTATGTGTAAATTAGGTCTATGATAGTAATTATCACCAGACTACCTGCGTATCGGATCGGAGTTGATAGCTTGTATAATGAAGTTGATAGCTTGATGCTAGTTTTTTGGAGGGGTTTCAACCTCATTCTGACTTGCGTATCGGATCAAGTCATGATAGAATTCTTTCTTAATTCCTCTTCTCGACATTTATTATGACAACAATTTCTGGAGCAAACCAACAGCTTCTTGTTCTGAAGTAACTTAAACGTGGTATTCATTTGTTACTTGCAAAAACATCATGGATTTTGTCATCTAGAAAAGATATAAGCTAGTGCGGTCAAGTTATAGGGAGTTATAGAGTGATCAATGCTCGTTATGAATGACATTATGAGAAAACATATAAGCTAATGCAGTTGAGATATAGGGAGTTGAATTGGGCAATTTTGGATAAAATGCTAGTTGTTACTTACAAACCTTCTTTATATTATACATATATGACTTAATTAGCCTTATTTAATTTGTGATGTGGTACAACTGTCTATGTTTGATTAGATTAGCTAATAGATATTGAATACTTTGCAAATTATGACAGAGAACAAATATGAAGAAGTGTGAAGCCCATGACATTTCTTGATCACGATCAAGAGCCAAAAGCATAACCTGGCATGAAGAATGTATGCAATTATAGATAGTCAGGTTTTGTTTTTATAAGGTTCTTTTTTCATGCTTGGATTCAACTTTATTGTGGAGATTACTGGAAAATGGGCAATAATCACCTACAAGAAAGTCGTTCTGAGATATTTTTTTTTCCATGATTTTTAGTTTTTTTACAACATGTTTTATTTGAAATGAGTTCCAACAAAACATGTGTATATGTATGTTGAATGAATATTGAAATACTATTTTATATTTGTTGAATGTTGAATATTGAAAGACTGTTTTTTCTTGTTGAATGTTGAATGAATATAATTGATTTATTGTATGTTGCAAATGTTGAATATATTATTGAATTATGGATATGTAATATTTTATGTTGAGGAGGGTTCAAATGCACCATAATTTTTGTGCTCCAATATGCTCCACATTCTTTTTCTCCATTGCAAAGTCCAAACAGTCGATCCGAACCACTCAACATGATCTTCATAATAAAATATGCTTGGAGACCAAATTTTATATTTTTTAGCATTTTTTTACTATTTTTTAGATAGGTACAAAATCACATTTTTAAGGAGATTCTGGACCATCCGATAAAGTGATATTGTACCTATGTAAAAAAATTCTAAAAAATATAAAATTTGGTCTCCAAGCATATTTTATTAGAAAGATCATGTTGAGTGGTTCGGATCGACTATTCGGACTTTGAATTATGGATGTTAGCTAATTACAAATCTAAGTAAAAATAACACATATATATAAATCATACATGGTTCTTGAAAATGAACCGTGTAAAGAATAACATACACGGTTTCGAAAAAGGAACAGTGTATGGTCCAAATAATCATACACGGTTCCTTAGCTAGCTGTAACTGTGTATATAACCCACGTTATGGTAGTGTTATGATCTAGAAGCCAACTATTTATGGATGTATTCTATATTTTGTTCATGAAATAAAAGAATCACTTTGTTCCTTGAGTATTTAATTACGTTATGGATTTTTCGAGTTGAGGACTTGAAATGTAGAACTCTATAATAATAATATAACGAATACTCTAAATGTCCCTAATCTTGGTAATTAGAAAGGAACAATATTTACCGGTACAAGATTAGTATGTAGATTAAATGATGATCATGTTCTACGGATCATATGGTAAGGAGCTACCAATTTAATCACATAAATACCTGATGGGATCAGGGGATTGGACTTGACCCAAGAATGAAACATAACATGGATTGTGTTAGTGTCATTAATGTTTCATTTGTGTCTTGAATTCTTTGGTATGAGATGATTATTTTTCCTACATGAGATACATGTATCTATAGGTGTTGTCCAACGCTGACCGTAACTGGCAACTATACAGACAATATCTCAATATGTGTGTCTTGTGCGGAGGAAAAGATATTTATCAAGAATACCAGTGTCCCTCATATTTTATATGTGAGTGATGATATCTTCGGGCCCCTTGATGGAGTAATAAAGTATGCATGCAATTATAATCAATTAGATTGATCATTATTTACTGAATTACTTGGAATCAAGAAAAGAATAAATTTGCAAGGATGACACTCTCCTGCCTTGAATTTATTCCCGATATCATGTGACACGTGAATTGACACATACAAGCAAATATTGTTTTAGGATCATGGTAATGTAGTGGACATATCATCTGTGTCATTTGGGTAATCATAATATATATTGCTAGATACCACTTATGATTTATGAAATTAAAATGAGTTTTAATTTTATTGCCAACGTGATATAGATCCTACTGGGTCACACCAAAAGAGATTTAATTAGAGAAATTTATTTTAGTATCATTAGATGATTCTAAAATAAATGTCATGGAGATGACAACCTTAAATCTAAATAAATTTATGTGCATGTGAGACTTGGCATATGAATTTATATCTCAACATAACGTGAGAAAATTAAATTGATTGGCCCAATTATAATTCATTGGATGTTTTATTTATGGACAATTGAAAAATAAATGGAAGAGAGTAAATAGGCCTATGTTGGGACCATTTGACATATGGGCTAAGTCCCATAAGTTTGTCTATAGGCCCATTGGCCCTAAAATGCAAGTAATAAATGTTACCCTAACTTTTGAGTATAAAAACCATCCCACCCAAAGCCAAAAACGTGGCTGCCCCATTCCCTCTCTTCCATCCTCTCATGTGTTGAGAAAAAGCTCTACTAAATCTCACTAATAGTTAGGTTGAAGAAGAAGTAGAGCCATCGATTTAAGGGTTTGAATTTAAGTAGTACCTCTAGCAAGGGAAACTTGGATTCTCTTCTCGAATCCTTGGTGGATACTAGTGGAGACCTTCTTGTTTGGAGGCAACAATCCTACATCTCAAGTCCCTACTTCTTGGTTTAGAGACCAAGATTTAAGGTATAAAGTTTAAACAAGTTAAATTGCTAAATAAGGTTCATCGTTAGTCAAATAAGTAGATCTATGTAGGTTTCTTTTGAGTTAATTTTTTGAAATTTGCTCTTGCATGAAACCCATATTTCCTTCACGTTATTATACACGGTTTTTGTGATTGTGTAGAAATGACCTGTCTCAGTGCCTATTTCTTGGAGATCGGACATGGTTCTCTAACCATGTACAATATATTAATTTTTTCATACATGATGCGCACGGACACACAGTCACGAAACCGTGTAAACCCGCATTTTCTGCAATAGTGAGATGAAAGCTGTTCGGCGTAAGATGAGGGATTTAAGCAGTTTAAAAAGAGCTCAAATTTGACTTTGTCTGGAGGAGGTACCCTCGATAAAATACATTGTCAAAGATGTGTCATATAAATATATTTTTTTTTAAGTCGTTGATGATCCAAATTATTTTATTGCCTCTTGTGCAATTTATTTAGCGAACTTTTCAAACAAGCGGTTGAACTATCTTTATATGATAACTCGACCTGATTTACCAATCATAATATGAAAGCTGTCAGGCGATGAGGGATCTAAGCAGTTTAAAAAAGAGCTCAAATTTGTCTTTCTCTGGAGCAGGTATCCTCGATAAGATACTTTGTCAAAGATGTTCATATAAATAATATTTTTGAAAGTCATTGATGATCTAAATTATTTTAATGCTTCTTATACAATTAATTAGCCAACTTTCAAACAGTGGTTGAACTATCTTTATCTAATAACTCGAGGTGCTGTACCAATCATCCTTGCAAACAAACAAAGCAAATACACCTTCAACCACCCCCAACACACACCAAAAAAGAAGACAAAGCTAATACACTTTCAACCCCAAACACACACAACAAAAAAGAAGAAGATGGCAGAGGCAGCTGTGACCTATGTGTTGCGCAAGCTTGGTGATGCCTTGCTGAACAAAGCACAGGAACTGCACGATGTTCATGATCAGATGGAGCAGATGCAGCTGGAGCTTGGCTTCATCAAAGCTTATCTAAGAGATGCCGATTCGAAGAAGCATAAGGGAAACAAATTGGTGAAAGAGTGGGTGAACCGTGTCAGAGACATGGCCTACAAAATAGAAGATGTGATGGATACCTTCCTTGTTGAGATTGAAGAAAACTGTCCAAAAAGCAATTCCTTCTTCTCCAGAATGCTTCCGGTTGCAAAAAAACCGAAAATGATGAGCAAGTTGGGTGGCGAGCTCGAAGAAATCACACAGAACCTCAACAGGATTTACCAGCGCGGTACTGACTTGGGAATTAAGGATCTTGGTGCTGGTACTAGTGAAGAACCTTTTAGGCCGACAAAACCTTCTGAAATTGATGATTCAGAAGTTGTTGGCCTTGAGGCTGATAAGCGCCAAATTTTGAAGCACCTGCTCGATGAAAACATTTCAAGGCGAACAGTTCTCTCAATTGTGGGTACTGGTGGCCTTGGCAAGACCACACTGACTCAAAAAGTTTACAAAAGGTATGTGCAAGTGATCTTCATTGTGGAGAAATCAATAACAAGAAAATTACTGGCTTGATTCCGTCACTCCTCTAAAAAAATACAAATAATTAATCATGTAATCATGGAAAAGATCTCCAATGAAACTTTCTCTTTCTGGTCTCTATCAAGGAAAAAAAAAAAAAAAAATTATCTTTCTTTTGCTTTTTTCTCAACAATAACACAATAATTTTTGTAACTGCAGTGAGGAATTGAAGGGGCAATTCGATTGTTACACATGGCTGTCTATTTCTCAAAAGTTCAATTTAAATGATCTTTTGAGAGAAATTCTTTACTCAATTAAACCATATTTGAAAAATGAAAGTCCACCTGTAGCAGATGAGGATTTACCGGAGAAGCTTAAGAGCTCTTTGGAAAACAAGAGGTACTTAATTGTCCTAGAAGATGTGTGGACGATTGATCTTTGGGTTCGATTGAAAATACATTTACCCGATCTGAATAATGCGAGCCGCGTGATAATTACCAGCAGATCGCTTGATGTTGCTCAAGCAGCAGATTGCAACACAAGTCCCTATAAACTCCCTTACCTAAATGAGGATGAGAGTCTTGCTCTCCTCTACATAAAGGCTTTTCAACAACATATACAACCTGAGAATTATCCTCCTGATCTCTCGGAAGTTGCCAAAAAATTAACAAAAAAATGTGGAGGATTACCATTGGCATTGGTTGTGCTTGGTGGTATCCTGGCAAGGAGAGAGCGCACGTATAATGCCTGGAGCACATTGGAGGAGACCATGGATTGGCACAATGAAGATGGGAAGAAGTGCTCGCAGGTTCTAGCCATGAGTTATGAAGACTTGCCTTACGATCTCAAACCATGTTTTCTTTATTTTGCATCGTTTCCTGAAGATCATAAGATTTCGGGAAAGCATGTTAGGAGAATGTGGTTGGCTGAAGGATTTATACTGAAAAATGGAGCTGGAACAATGGATGACAGAGCTGAGGAATTCCTTCAAGAGCTAGTGCAAAGGTACATCCCTATTCAACTTTATTTTTGAAGGTATAATGGAAGTCCTGAAATTAACAAAGGCTAGTGCCCAAAGCACACTATTTCTTCTCAAACTACTCCCCCGAAATTCAATCAGTACATGAGCTCTAATTTACATCCTTAATTGAACAATTCTCCCAAAAATGTAAACCTTTTGCCTGATCAGTATGTCTAATATAATTTAGATTTAGAGTTTGTAAACGAGATGGTCATTATAACGTTATTCGTAACAGAAATTCAAACTTTATGTAGTTCTGCTCTCAATATATATTCTAAATTAATAGTCACTGCTTATTACAAGGTCAAAAAGTAATTGCCAGTGATAATAACAAATTGACTATCTTTACTGCATAAAAGTAATGAATTGTACCTCAAAGATATCTTAATTGTCTCTTAGAAATTCTTTCACATCTCCAAATTTATACATTTAGTTATGGCAATTTCTGTCACACTCCGAATGGAGAGCGACTAAACAGTTAATATACCTAGCAAAATGAAACAAAAGATGTAAACAGCGAGTCAACTACATAGCTAATTAATTAGTGATGAGTTATTTTAGGACACACTTTCCAATAAGTAGACTACTTTTTAAATATACTGAGTTCACACACACACATAGTGAGGCTAGAATATAATGTAAAGCACATATTGGTTCGTTATATTGATGTGTATCACTTTTTCAATGTCCAAATAGTTGATCCAAACTGTTCAAACCGATCTCTTTATACAAGAGTTACTTTTCGTATACAAATAAAATTTCTAATTTGTCAAACTTTATTAGTATCAAATCAAGCGGTTAAATAATAAAAAAAATTTAGTTAACCTTACTGTATTATGAAGTTTTACATGCATGAGGTGAAGAACATGGGAGGTAAAGAGTAGGAGAAATTGGAGAATCAACCTTGGGTCAAGTGGAAATGGCAATTCTGTCCGTGTGGAAGGTCGTAGGTTCGAAACCCGGATGAAGGAATCCCTTGTGGATATTAAATAGTTGGGTGGCTTGACCTCCAACTTTTACTTTAAAAAAAAAAATTCAAACGAGAATATGGAAATGAAAGAAAACTGGAAGGTTACCATTTTTTTCATTATCTTATTTGATTGGTTTTGTGTTTTCTCCATTACAATCTAATTTAAAAAGTAATAAATTGAAACTTTTTGGAAAGTTACAGTTAGTAAAAAGAAGAACATCCATTGACTTTACTCACTATTGATTTCTATTAAATAAGAACAATATATGAAGTTTAATTTATTTATTATATATCTTCTTACCACTCTTCGTGTACCCTCCATCCAAAGAAGTTGCCAGAGTAGATCTAAAAACACATAACCGACAAGAAATTATTTGAAAGATTGAAAAATGTAGCCAGCTATTTTTATTTTTCAATTAACAAATTATAAGCATCAAATATTAGATGGAGTTTTTAAACCTAAATAAAGAGGACGAATCTATTATTAATGGATTCACAATCAAAACAAACTTATAATGCAATTATTCCAAGCGGCACCACCTTACATCTAAATTACTAAACTAATTTCGGCATTTCGAGTTGCCTAAATATATATTTTATATTTCTATCACCCCACCATTGGCAATCCAAGCGGAACCTCCTTACATCTACACATGGTTTGGAAAATCGGCCGATTCCGAGTCAACTCGGAATCGGCCGTGTCCGATCCGATTTTCACCCGAGTTTCTCGCCCGTGCGAGTTTTTCAGCAAAACTCGGATGAACAGTGCTTGACTCGGCCGAGTTAGCCGAATTTTAGGCCTAGTCAAGCCGATTCAAGGTCAAAATGGCCGATTCTCACCAACCTGGACCGAGTCTTGAGTTGAGTTGCTGAGGCGGAGGCATGGAGATGATTGGAGAAGAAAGTGGCGATTGAGATACTGAGGCGGAGATTGGAGCTCTTCTTCAGGGATTCTTGACGTTTAGTGCCGATTCTCAGCGATTTTTCAGAATAAGCGAAGGCATTTGTTTGTGCAATAGCGCCGGCTCGTGAAAGGAAGAGGCGAAGTTGAAAGTGTCGATTGGGATTTGGGAGAGATGAAGCCGGGGTCAAATCTGCACCTTTAGATCCACTGGCTTAGATCTATCACCGTTTTTCTGCAAAATGAAATGCGGCAAGAACTATGGTAAAAACGGTATAACGGGTGCGATCTCATTTGAAAACGGGTCTAAAGCTATGCCTCAAAGTTTATTAGAAGGAAGATAACCTGTTTTGTCCTTTCTGGATACCCTGTTTGGTGACATGTGCCTCAAAGTTTATTAGAAGGAGGATAGAGACCAAATGTAATTACGACTCTTAAACATAATTAGTTAGTATATGAAAATGTTAATTGTTTATGAAATAAAATATTTTCTTTGACTTAAGAAAAATAAAATATTAAATGTTTATGAAATAAAATATTTTCTTTGAAGATAAATTAATGCATACCAAATAAAATATGAAAATGTAAAAGTTCAAATTAAACACTTTATTTGTCATTTGTGAATTTATTAATCTTTTTTATTATTTTATGGAAGTCTATTTAATTTTTAAATTAGATAAATATTAATTTTATAAGTAATAAATTGTAACTTTGATTGTTACTCGTCCAAATTTAATTATTATGAGTGTTGGACTGGGTTATTTGACAAATTTAGTACAAAACAAGCTTCTGGCAAAAAAATCCGAGTTACCGAGTCAACTCGGCCGATTCCGGTCTATTCACCCGATTCCGATTCCGATTCCGAGTTTCAGAACCATGCATCTACATTTATATAATCTTTACATTGGATGAAAGATATAGTCGAGGGTTCATCCTTTTACATTTTAATTTGAATTCAGGAATACCTACTTATACATAAAACAATATTTTCCTTCTTATTGGATGTCAATTTGTTTGAAAAATATGTTGCAGATGCTTGATTCAAGTCACTGAAAAATCTTGGAACGGTTGCTGCAAATACTGCAACATGCATGATCTTCTACGGGACCTGGCTATCCACAAAGCCGAGGAAGAGAACTTCTTCACTGTATTCTCAAAAGTAGAAGATTGCAACCATCTAGCTGCTAGAAAGCCGCGCCGTGCGGCACTGCAATTTTGCACTCTTACCAAGGATGGTGTTTATCCAGTAAACATTCGTTCTTTACTCTCTTTTACTCAATCAAGGAATAGTTGCTTTCACCTACAAAATTATAGTGGGTTTAGACTACTAAGAGTATTAACCATTGAGCGTGTTGATATGACACAATTCGACGGTAGTAAGTGGCTGAAGGACATGATACACTTGAGGTACTTGGGTTTTAGATACTGCAATGTTGGACAAAAAATATTCGAGAGGAATTCCTTCTATAATCTAGAAACCATTGATTTAACAGAATCAACTATAGATTTAGGGGGAACACACAAAACTACAAATCATGTCGTAATCCCAACTCTAAGACATGTATATGGTACACGGCATTTACAAAAAATTTGCCCATTAAAATGGGATCACCTTACTAATCTACAAACATTAAAAAGTGTGGCACACACAGAAGTTCCTTATTTAGGAGGTTGTATCAACTTGCGTAAATTTGGGGTTCACTATTGGTTGTCTGAGAGCAGATTTTCTGATAAGTCATGGAAAATTAATTTTTTAGAAGAGTGGGAAACTCTCAAGGGTGTGCTGATAAGGAGAAAGCAGTTGGTCTCCCTCAGGATTGTAACGAACGGTCAACGTGGGTTTGTTGTACCATTTGGCGGTACAAGAGACTTACCTTGTCATGAGAAGATACAAAGTCTATATCTCTGTGGAGAGTTGGGAGGACCTATATGTGTTCCAAATGTTGAGATGTTCCCAACAAACCTCACCAAATTGAAGCTTGAATTTTCTAAGCTTCGGGAAAATCCAATGCCCATATTTGAGAGGCTACAGAGCCTCAGAATACTTCAGTTACGACAATACTCATATGTTGGAACAGAGCTGATATGTTCAACCAGAGGGTTACCTAAACTTGAAAAACTGGAGATTGAACTGCTACCGAATCTACATCATTGGTACATAAAAGAGGGAGATTTGCCCATCCTTAGTCACCTGAAAATTTCTCTCTGTCGGAATCTGGAAGCACTTCCCGAGCTACAAAATGTGCCGACTCTTAAAGAGCTAGTATATGACCTTCCACCTGAGCTAAATGAACGTATGCAAGGAGAAGATCATTACAAAATTGAGAATATCCCATCTGTGCGTGCAATATGGGGATAATGGCAAACCTCGTGCCATTCATTGATGTAAGAATTTCTTTAAAATAGTTTCATGTCTTGATTTGTTGTTCATATACTTTGCGTGGCTGCAAGGCTTTTTTCCGATTCTCAGCGCATTTCTATTCTTTTCTTGTAATTGTTATACTCTTAATTATTGCATGAATTCTGTTGAGCAGGCCCGAATAACAATAAAGAGAAACTACATGAAAGAATGCAAGTAGAGGACATCACACAATCACACAACAATAAAGAGTAAAGACGAATGGTTAGATTTTGAGTCTCATTAATTGATTGTAAGTTCCTTTTTTTTTCAGTTTGTTGTTCCTCAATTGTTCAACTTTTCATAATTGTCATGGTTGCAAGTTTTAATTTTCTATTGTTTGCTGTTTTCATTTTTTTTTCATTGTACTGTACTCTTAAATATTGCATCGATTTGGATTGGGTTGGGTTATTGTTGTGATTTACTTAATTTCTGTAACACTATATATATGGTTTTGTTATCCTCGTTTTGAATATTTGGTTGTAACATTAAATACTCTGTGTTTTTACTAAAACAAAATGTTCATAATACAGGAACATGATGTAATTTATCACAAAGTTTATATTGAAGGAATTAACTGCAGCTTTTTATTATGGGGAGGTTTATGTTATTCATATTTTTGGTTGAGGTTTCTTATTTTCTTAGTACTTGTTCCTAAATTCATGATAGGCAATGAATACAGATTCAGTAATATTCGTACGAAATCCGTTCCAAACTTAAATACAGATAAATGAAACCGATATTTTTACATATCCAATTCTATTTGAAACCTTAAGTTTTCAAATATAAATGTCCCAAATTATTTCCATTCACTGGCGCAGTGGCGATACCTTTTTTTTTATTCTCTTCTCCATTCTAAACACCTCCATTTAGTTATTTTTATTTCTGGTTAGTTTTTTTTTCTTAATTTTCTTATTTAGCCGAGAGTTAATTATTTGTTTTGTATTTGTATATATGAATTATTCGTTCCGTATCCGTATATGTATCCATATATGCGAATTCACTCTGTCTACACCTTTAAGTTAGGATATGTATCTGTATTCATATTAGATTATTAGTATCCGCTCATTGAAAGACGGATACAAATTTAATATAGCATTATCTGCTCCGAATTCACTCTGTCTACACCTTTAAGTTAGGATCTGTATCTGTATTCATATTAGAATATTAGTATCCGCTCATTGAAAGACGGATACAAATTTAATATAGCATTATCTGCTCCGAATTCACTCTGTCTACACCCTTAAGTTAGGATCTATATACAGTTTATCTTCACTACAATATTTTTATTTTAAACATGTAATAATGAAAAAATGACCAAATAACTGTGTGGTGTATCCATCTAATTAGATAGTTGAGATTGTATTGGTCGGGCCTAGTTATATGGGCCCATTAAAGCCCATTTGTTTAATACAAGCCGACTAACAACACAAAATTTATGTATTGGGCAAGTATAAGCGTGATCTTAATTGGTCCCAAAAGGTGTTTTCAGATCATTCATTTTGGACTGCTATCAAAACCTAACTTTGATTAATTATGAAGAATGTAAATGTAAAAACAGTCCTCGTGAAAATTCAAGTGCGGGGCATGTTAAATTGCTGTGCTAGTGGTGGGGAATCAATGTACCTACTGAAATAGTAAAAGTATGAAAGATGTGGTAAATTATACATGAATTAGCAGCTTTGTCATGAATTACTCATTTCTTGAGATTTTATATTAGTTTTCAATTTTTCTTTTCTTAACATTAAACTCGCAACTCTATCGATTCAAAGGTAAATATATTGTAAAAAAAAAAGTTATTGAAATAAATTATATGCCATTTGAGGAAGCCAAAATAACATTATACCAATTATTAAAATAACAAAATATTTTGCATTAAGCCAACTATGATCTTAACAGTTTATAATTTATTAGAACAATATATTAAAACATTTACTAAAAACAAATCATCATATAAATATTTAATTTCAATCATTCTCAAGTTATGACATTAAAATTGAAACATATCGGAACAATTCTTCTATCAATATAATTTTGTCTAGAAGTAAAATAAGAGAAAAAAAAATTATTATTGTAAAAAAAGTTGGCTTACAAAAAGAAAAGAAAGGTTAATTCCGCAAGTATATTACCTAGCAAAGATTAGTATATTGTGTTAATTTTAGATTAACAATTTAATTTCAAGTTTGTAACATTTGAACCATTAATATAATTCAAAGTTACATATCATGCAGAAGTCTTCAAGATTCAAATTCTTTAAATTAAAAAAAGGGCAAGTTCCCTACTCTTTTCGGCCATGTAAATAAAAATGGCTCTATGTAAGTACGACTAATTTAATAAAAAAAAGACCCTGATCTAGGACTAATTTAGAAAAAAAAAATACCATGATCTAGGACTGGCTTACAACAGCAAAGACGCAAAGTACTGCAAAAGATAGATTTCTGAATCTTCAGTTAATTTAAAGACTCGTGAGCAACAAACTTTCAATAGCGCAGAGAGGATCAATTATGATTAAAAATATAATTCTAAAACCAAACATGTACTCTGGTTGTTGTTTTTTTTATTGTCTAATGGTTTGACATAATGCAGGAATTATTCAAAACTTTCTTGCAGAAACTAAAAAGAACAAAAAATGAGAATAACACATAAAATACTAAATAATAAAATTGAGAACCAGATTAACCAAAAATAATTTAAATAAAAAGGTTGTGCTCCTCATGAACAAGTTTTAGTGATTCCAAAACAGGACAATTATAGAGCATTCTTGTGACAGCTTCAAAATTATGCTCGTTTAAGCAAATGGTCATATATCCAAGTGCTTCAATTTAGAAAATTTTGGCACATCTTTTCCTTATTCCAACAGGGGGGAATTTTACAAACTGCCTATTCTCTAGAAAAAATCAAACAAAATACCTCCTCACTAAATTTCTTGATAAAATATCCTTGTGGGCCCCCAAACTTCCCTTTCTTTCCTCTCCCACTCTCTTTCCACGTTACTCTCTCCCCTTCTCTCTCCATATTAATTACTCTATTTTGCTTTTTAATTTGAAAAACGTCAAATGAAGAAGGCTCCATTATAAAATTTATTCTGTAAAATTTATTTAACATATTAATCCTTTTAACAATCGTTGTAATAGTACTAATTTATTCTGTAAAATATTTTGAATTAACATATGAATCTTTTTAATATAGACATTCTAAAGATAGTTTATTAAGTAAAATATATTATAATGTGACTTCCACAATTATAAAAAATTTATCACATCACATACTAAAAACAATTAAGTGAGGTACTCATACTAAGAAAAAAATATACTGATCATGTACTTTTTTTCTTAAAAAATCAAGTAGTAATTAATAAACTCTAAACGATCAAAAAAATCTCACGTTAGGTTAATATTTAGCATACTTCAATTGTCAACATAGATGAGATCTCAACTTGTGGCACCTGCATAATCATATAATTTTATTAGTAAAAAAATATTTAAAACAAATGCAATGACAAAATGTACATTATCTCTAGTTTTGTGAAATTGCAGACTTTTGTATGATGTTAGACTTTAATTTTGATATAGGTTTATATGATGCATACGTTGAAGGGTTTGCTTTCGACCTCCACAATTTAGACTAATTAATTGTTATTGTTATTTCCATCGATTTTTGTTTGATGGGAAAATCCTTCAAAACCACAGAATTCTCAGGTCATGTTGTCATGTATAGTACATCCCATGCATATTTTCTGCAGTACAAAACGTATGCATATATAAGGGAGAATTATACACCACATATTCAATAATAAATTAACTTTTTTAAAATCTTCATCTTGTTAAGAATCACAATTTAAATTTCATGTATCATCACTAAAAGTACGGCCTGAAATTGCAACTTATAAATTAAATTAGCAAACTGTTAAGAGTAATTAATGTGGAGAGAGACAGGGAGAGAGTAACGTGGAGAGAGGGGGGAGAGGGAAGGAAGGGAAGTTTGGGACCTACAAGAGTATTTTGTCAAAAAATTTAGTGAGGAGGTATTTTGTTTTATCTTTTTGATAAGATGAGCAGTTTGTAAAATTTTCCTCCAACAAGACATGAATTGGATTCTCATCCTGCACAAATCACAAGTATGTCAAGAATATTCAAGTAAAGCATCCACCTACAATTGTACCGTACATCATCATGTCAGCATATAAAGTTACCGTACCTCATATGCATATCTGACATAGCTAAGGCTGGAATTCGACCCAATCAACAAAAATTACAGCCATTTTATTTATTCTTTCCAATCTCCAATCCACAACGGATAGATCTATCGGGCAATATTACGAATGCACACTAGTGGAACATATGGAATCATGATCGGTTATATATGCATATTAGTATCGGAATACAACCGATTCTGATGAAGGCGATACTGATACTACAATAATCTGATAGTTACTATCAGGATCGGTTGTTTCAAACAACCGATCCTGATGTTATATTGGATCTAAAAAAATATTTTTTTTATTTGGCCAGCTTCCATATATATTTGCTGACTAGCATAATTTTTTTTTTTTATTTACCATTGATTTATTGGAGCTCAAAACCAATTAAGAACACAAAATAAAATTCATGAAACACAAAAAGAAGTACAATAGTTGAAGAAATTTGGTGCAATAGCAAAATAAAATTCAGCCACATGTATGGCACTCCCTCTTTTATCGTCTCCACCAGTGCAAACTTCAAAATCTGAGCAAATATTTATATCATTAATTGCTTGCTTGTGCATCTTCGATACATGTATTATTTAAATTGAAAGACAAGGAAAACCTAGCTAGCATACCTCAAAGTGTACCTTTTCACCGCCGATGGAATAATCTCAAAAAGCCTTGCTCAAATGAAAATAAATAAATTGAAACCATGAACTGTAATACTGCAATTTAGTGTAAATTAAAAATACAAAAGATGCTCAAATGTACATAAGAGATTTGAGGAAATAAACAGTATGTACCTTAAGTATAATTTAAGGGCATAAGCCGGGGCATCATCCTTCATCTCATTCCACGAACTTGGAAGAGTTGAATGGCACATCCTTGTCAGTTTTCGTCTTCTTCGCCTTTTTTTGACATGATCGAGACAGAGAGAGACAGAGATCGCTAAGTTGAGAGGCGCCGGAGACAGAGAGAGAGAGACAGAGGAGTTGAGAGGCGGGTTTGATTTTTGCTAAGTTGAAAATGAGAGGCGCGAAATGAAAATAAGAACCTTAGAAGTTTCAAACAACCGATCCTGATAGTAGTAATTAGGATCTGTAAAAAAAAAAAAAAGTATCAGGATCAATTGTTTAAAACAACCGATCCTGATATATATATATATATTTTTTTACAGATCCTAATTACTACTGATTGTAAAAAAAAAAAAAAGTATCAGGATCGGTTGTTTAAAACAACCGATCCTGATACTTTTTTTTTTTTTACAGATCCTAATTACTACTGATTGTAAAAAAAAAAAGTATCAGGATCGGTTGTTTTAAACAACCGATCCTGATACTTTTATTTATTTATTTATTTTTTTTTACAGATCCTAATTACTACTAATTGTAAAAAAAAAAGTATCAGGATCGGTTGTTTTAAACAACCGATCCTGATAACTACTATGAGGATCGGTTTTTTTAAACAACCGATCCTGATACCTTTTTTTTTCTTTTTTACAGATCCTAATTACTACTATCAGGATCGGTTGTTTGTTAGAACCAATCGTAATAGTATCAAGATTGGTTTTTAGAAACAACCGATCCTAATAGTTCATAAATTAGGATCGGTTGATAAAAAAATCCGATCTGATTAGTTTTTAGTATCGATTTTATTAAGAAAACCGATCCAGATAGATATTAGTATCGGTTGTTTGATATAGCCGATCCAGATAGGCCGATCCTGATTCTAGTTTTTCCACTAGTGGCATACTTCACCAGCAATACATTTATCTAATTCAAAGTGGATTTGACCCCGGAAATGCTCTGACATTTCATAAGGATATTGCCGAAATTTTTATATATAAGAAAATAAATAAATAAATATTAAAAATAAGAAATGGATCAGGAGAATTTGAAAAATGAGAAGGCCAGTAGGCGCCATGGCATACTCCAACCCATCGGATAAACGGAAGAAATAAAAAAAAGGGACGCCATGGCTCTGGCCAACCCAGAAAAAAGAAAAAAAAAATTAAACGGGCCGCCATGGCCCATGCTAGCCCAAAAAAAAACCAATTTTTTTTTTATCCTATGTTCAGTGAGCAGTCCAATAATTTTGACCAGATTCAAAATTCAATTTAGAGAAAATGGCTACATGGATTTTTGTGTTATTTATATCAAAATAAAGGTATGAAAGTCTAGTTTCCAGATAATATAATTTATCTATACAAAAATATTAAGATTGGTACAGTTTTAGCGATTAATTGACAGAGGTCAGAAATCAGAAAAGCTGAAATTCCAGTGAGCAGTCCTATAATTTTGACCAGATCTGGAAAATTTATTTTAGAGAACATGGCTACATGGATTTTTGTGTTCTTTATATGAAAATAAAGGTATGAAGGTCTAGTTTCCAGATAATATAATTTCTCTATACAAAAATATTACAGAAATTGAATTTTTTTTTGGGCTGGCATAGGTCATGGCGGCCCGTTTAATTTTAGCCCTGGCATCCCTTTTTTTTTTTTTTCTTCCTTTTTCTGATGGGTTGGAGTATGCCATGGCGCCTATTGGCCTTCCCATTTTTCAAATTTCCCTGACCCATTTCTTATTTTTAATATTTTATTTATTTATTTTCTTATATATAAAAATCTCGGAGGATATTGAATGGTAACAGGTAACTGATAGGTTCAGACATAAATCTAAACAATTAAGAGGTGTATAAAGAAAAAATAACAGACATGTGCAGAAAATAATAATTTTGAGGGGTAATTTTTCCTTTTTAGAGTTAGAGTTAGAGTTAGAGTGTGTGTTTATGGCTAATTTTTCCTTTTTATTATGGTGACCGCTTGGTTCTCAATCTTTAAAGACTTTAAAGATAGTTAATGTATGCAGTATATGTATCTAACAGATTCTATAATTTTTTTTCCTTGTGGCTTTAGATGATATTTGAAAGTATTAATATCAAGTATTGTAAGTATTCATATCTCGTCATGCAAGTGTGAATAGTTCATGTATCAAGTGTTTGTACCTAACAGATTATATTAACTTTTAATTTTTTTTCCAAATGACAGTGCATGATATCAAGAATTACAACTATTAATACCTTGTCTTATAATCAGTTCATATAAATTATCAGTGCTGTAAAAAATGTTCGTTGAGACTGATTAGTCGTTGGCGGTGATCAAACCGTCACGGATTTTTCTAACTAATCGGCTATTTATTTCCGATTATAATAAATTATTTCTAATTAATTGCTTAGCGGTACCCTATCTGTTCGACAATAGCATACCGTTATTTATAACACTGTAAATTATATAGAAAACCAGTTCATAAAAAGAACAAAAAGAAAAAAAGTGACAGTTCTTTGGAAACCCTCAATTTCACTTCATGAACGTGTGAATAGAAATCATATATAGACGCATAAATAAATTGTTGAATTATTTTTTTACCAAGTATAACGACGAAATTTAAAAAAGATGAAAAAGAAGAACTTTCGATCGGTTCATCACTTCTGGCCCTCTCAAATATTTGATAGCAAAGAAGACAAATTCAGCACAGGACTCGATGAAATTTGATTACGTGAGAAAAGATTATAAGAATTCAATTTGAAGGCGATGAAAGAGATGGAGTCGTGCTTCAGCTTGCTAACTGAGACTAATTTTTCTTTTTCTTAGAAAGAGAGATTGAACTGGGTGGAAGAGAGCGATTTGACAGTTTGATCGGTTAAAGAGATAGTTAAATGGTTAATGAGTTTGGGGGATGAATGGGAGATAGGACACATGAGAAGAAATAATTGGCCTATAAAAATTGAGCTTTATTATATATACAAGATCTTTCCATTAATGATCTCCATATATACTTTTTTTTTTTTTTTTTGAGTAAAATAGGGTTCGAGCCCCCATTTGATTGATAAAAGCATTGTTACACAAGATATGTTACAATACATTATCTAAAATGCAAAAATTAAAAAACAAGAAAACCAAAAGAAAGCCAAAAGCAGCATCAGTGCAGGTTCAGCGAAAAGGCATCACTTGGACCCTCACATGAAAGTTGCTTAGTCAAAATTCTAAAAAAACCATATTCCTTTGTTTGAAATGCAAAATCCTCTCATCACCCAGTATACGAACGGTATCGGCCCACACAGAATTAGGAATTGTTTGGCCCCCTCGCGCTGTACCTCCATTGTTCTCTTATTTGCTCGACGAGTTCCCACACCGTGATCTCCATATATACTTCTAAGATAACAAACTTTAATAATAATTTTAAGTGTGTATATGCAAACTCAAATTACCGAACTGGCCTAGGACAGGAGTGGTGTTCGATGACACCAAAACAAGGAACTTGCTCTTAAGAAAAATTGCTAATTTGTTTCCATCTTGATGAATATTAACATTTTTGTGGAAGTATATTATAATGAGGATATGCATTTTTCTCATCGACTCGACTCTTATAGTAATTTCATTTCATATAACTTACTTGACAGTTATGGGTACAATAAATTCAAATGAAGGAATTTGATATTGGTGAGAACTGACAACTGAATGGCCATTCGTAACGGACTTGAAAAATTAGTAAATTAATTTTGTTGACGTCTGATTTAGAGTCTATTTAAATTAAGAAATGTCTATAATTTGATTTCTTATTGTAAGAAATTTATTTGATTGTTTTTCTACCTAAATGTTTGACAGTGACAATTTATTTTTATTGCTAATCTATTTCTTTCACAAAGATAAAGTAATTGGTATTATTGTTCGCTTCTTTATCTAAAAGTTAGGAGTGGGGTTATGGTATTATGCATAGCGTGAATATGTATGGATTAATATTTTTGTTTTTAAAGTTCAAACAACTGTATCATAAAATGAGATTCATATTAGGGCGGTTTGCTCTTTTTTTTAAAAAGAATCTAACTGCCAACTGCCCCATGTTAGGACGGTTTGCTCTTCTTCGTTTTTCTTCTTTTTTAGAGATGTTGAAAAAAACAGGTGCTGCATACATCTACAAGTACAACAGTTTGAATTCAAATCCAGTAAAGTACCGTATTTGAAAAGGATTCCGTGAATTTAAAACAGGTTCGTATAAAAGTTGATTCGACTGAGACTCATTCTATCCGCATAAGGTACGTACACACTCCAGCTGTCCGACTCGATCGGACTTGTGGGCTCAGGACCAATATATATAACCACCCGATCACCGATCGATTCCCTACTTGTATTTTGAGATGTACATTTTTTACCACTTATACCACTGTATCACGCTATAAGATAATTAGGAAATAATGCGCGTGGTCCAATACTAAAAACAAAACCATAATTGCTGCGTACTAATTGTCATACAGAGAAGTAAATCACGTGACATTTCGTACTAATTGTCCACAAGAAGAACGCAGTGACTGATCTAGAGATGTAAAAAATTCAATTTTGTGACCGGATCAGTGGCGGATCTAAAGATGGTGAGGAACTCAGGATATATAGTCGCTTTTCTATTTTTGGATTCGAAATTATTTTTAGATCCAGTGGTATTTTATACTTGTGTTCATCTCTAGACGGAAATATGGTCTATCTTTGAATTTAATTCATGGTCTAGTAAGTAAGAAAATGCACGGAAAAGAAATTCAACCCAGACAAATTCGCGTAAAAGAAAGAAAAAAAGAAAAAAACGCAATCCGATTCTAAATGTGCACCGTGCCATGACTAGTCATGCCGTGATTTGGATTACGTGTCGTGTCGTCACCAAGTCAAATTTATACGTGCCATGACCAAATTTGGAAGGATGGTCATGGCACATGAATGGTCACAATACGTTAGTAACGCCGTGGCCACACAACGTGTCCAAATGTGACTGGTCACATTTGTCACATTAGGTCACGTTTAACTTTTTTTTTTCATAATTTGGGTTACTTTATTCAAGATTCACTAATCGATCAAGATCTAACGGTCCTAATTACACATGACTCTCGTGACCATGTGCTGTGACCAAATCTTTTGCATGACATGCTATGTTGTGCCAAATTTTCGAAAGATTATCACATCACGTAACTGGCACATGTGACGTGTCGTGCCATGATTTTTTTAATTCCTATTTGCTACTCCGCTCCAATTCGCTAGAAAAAAAAAGTTTTACTCTTGTCAATATTTTTTGCCTATCCCTAACCGAAATCCTGAATCTGCCCCTAGACCGGAGACATCAATATGATACGGTTTTTACATGACATGTTTTATCGCATGTTGTGATCCTTTTTTGAGAATAATGACACAACACGGTATTCAAATTTGTCTAATCACAGTAGGACACATAATGTGACCAAGTGTGACTATACGTGATTATAATAATATAAAATTTATGTCATTATCTATCATAAATAACTTTAAATTCCAAACAATAAATTTATTTTTATACAAAATTTATTTTATAACATTGTTCTTATTTTACAATTATTTATAATTATTCTTTATTTTTAACTTTATTTATTTTATTCGTACTTTATAAACTAAATTAAAATTCAAAAAAAAAAACTAGTTAAACTCGATCAAACATGTCAGGTCATGTTGATCATGGCATGACTATTATACCAGGGCTATTTTCATAATTTTGACCACGGTATAGCACGTAACATGTTACGACTCAAATCACAATATGTCACGATAAAGCACAAATTTACATTCCGATATTATTCTTGTGAGACATAATCGAAATAGTAATAGTAAGATTTTTTTTTTCTCTTTTATTATGAATTATAAATAGTGGCTAGTAAAAATTTTCTGGAGGTCCAATTTATTGTCTGGCATCGTCTGGTTTGGTTCTGACCAGGTCAGATTATACATTATATTATTTTCTTCAATGTTTATGTAATTTAAAAATGAATAGATTAAATTAACATAGCAGTAGTTACACAGTAAAATCCTTCTACCAGAAAATTGAGGGGGTACCCATCATAGAGACACAGATCAGCGGGATATGGGTACCCCTCAATTTTCTGGTAGAAGGATTTTACTGGTAGAAACACACAGTAAAATCCTTCTACCAGAAAAGTGATGGTATTCACCTGGCTCATGCTGCAAAAATAAATTGTCACGGTGGAGAATTTAAGAAAAAGAGAAAGTCAAGGAACAACAGCACACATGTTTGGCCAATGCAAGTATGCAAGAAAGGTAAGGGAAAACATCATTGAACTCATGTCAGAACTAAGACAGTGCCACTGGTTCTGTGAAAGACAATATAACAGCACCATTCTTCTCTCAACATATAAAAAGGCCAGAAGGGTACAAGTGCTTTGTGATATAGATGGAACGTTGTGCCAGAATATTCAGAGAAGAGGAAAAACCCCACAGGGCACTGGCAAGGGAAATAAAACAGGAACATGTGAGCTGGTATAATGACGTGCAGGACAAATACATTAGAAAGTATTCAGGGGAATAGTCTCGTTTTATGTTCAGACTTTCTGATTTGTTTTTCTCTTTTATTTTAGGCTAGTTTACGCTTCGCCATTTTTATTTCATTTCATTTTTCATTTTTATTTTATTTCTTCTATCTGTATTTTTCACATTTGCATTTTGTAATTTTTGAACAAAACTTGTGTCCCGTTTAATAGAATTTGGAGGCTGGGCCTTTACATTTCTACTTCAAAAAAAAAAAAAAAGTAGTAATTATGAATGTTATTGTAATCTGCACTTCATGCAAATCGAAATAGAGGTAGGTTTACTATACAAAGTGTTGAGAAATAAAATAAGATTCATCATAGGCAGTAAATAGGCAACAAATTAAGCTAGCATCCAAGGTACAGCTGTCAAAGCTATACTTGGTAACTAGCTTGTATTTAGAATGTAATTAGGCTAACAACTAATAGAATAGAATAGGCTATAAGTAACTCTGTATATTGAGCTTGTAAGAATCAGAACCAAGCAATGAAATTAATCTGTTCATCATATTATGTCTCTCTTAAATTTTATCACAAAGCATCGATTCTCTTGTATTTCAACTTCGAATATAATCTCAACTCTTGAGATTCGAACAATCTCATCCGTTCAATAAAAGTCAAAATATACTTGAAAGAGATGAGCTTTATGGTTTTAATATTTAATTATATTTTCTAAATAGACTGAAAATATTGCAAGGTTTTACAATTTGACACTAACGTATGTACAATATTTCATTTATGTACCACACATGCATTTGTAGCCCTAACATTCAATTTAAAAAACAATGTTTCTTTTCATCTGTAAGTGCGCGGACTCAAATGTAGATTATCCACAAAAGATCCAAGCGCCCCCCCAACCCCCCCCCCGCCCCCCCCCTCCCAAATTTCCTATTTAAGCAGCAAAACCTCATCACTCTTCAGTGAGACAGTGACCATACTCGTTTGACATTTTCAAAATCATAGATAGCATTGATCGATGGGTTCAAAAATTCTAAAAAGTCCGGGGCTCGTATGTCTTGTACTCCTTTTAGGAGCAATATCTGTTCTCTTCTCTCGGGTCAAAACGAGCCCCGTCAACATTCCATCAGAAGTTGCGGCGCAATTATGGGATGAAAACGAGCTGCCTTTGGATCTTGAATTGCACAGGAGGATCCTAGCGGGCTCCCTCGGATACCCGTCATCATCCCGTCCAGATGCAGCCGCTTGCAGTCCGAATTGCGGTAAACCAGGACAAGGGTACACTGGCAATCATTGTACCTACAAAAATCACTGCTCCCAATAAGGGCATTAATTTATGAAGCACACGCTACTGTCAGAAACTCTTTGAAACAAGAGATGACACTGAAATATCTTTTTACTGATTGTATAAATAGTAAGAGTTTGTTTTATTGTTTCATTCGAATAATATGGGGGATTGTATGATTGTATCTTCATTATCTTGTATGTCGTGGAGTTATTTTGAATTAGCTTAAATCTTTATAGATGCTTGTCCCTAGCTTATGATATCAATTTATGATGCTACACTTGGGTTTTTTCGTTTTGATATGACATAAATCTTATGTCTTTGTATGATCTATTTGATGTTTCACTGAAATCTTATACAAACTTTTAAGAAATAATTTTTTTTTTCAAGAAACAATTACTGGTATTTAATAACGGTCTATCATTTAGCAGTATAATCTGCTTAATAATTGTTTAATCACAATTTAACAGCAATGTGTTTTTAAAAACTTCTTTTTTTTTAGGGTTAGTGGTTAAATACCACTAAGGAACATATCAATAAGGAAAAGATATAATTTACAAGTTCCTAATTTCTAACTCCTCGCCTTACAAAAAACTATTTACATCACTCTTAAATTGAAATAAGGGCTGCCAAAAGCTTGACAAACACATTGGCCTGATCAAGGCCCCATTTTCCCCCTCTATTCCTAAGAATAACAACCAATTGTATACATCCATCGCCATGTCATTCAGTTTAATCACAAGTCTATTCCTAACAACGGTGTATCTCTTCAATGATTGTGCACAAGAAGAATGTATCACAGAATCAGTAGTATCTTTTTTCCACAAGAAGAAGGATTAATAAGTAATCATACTGATGCAATACAATGGCTTCATTTCTTGTACATCACACACAGGGTTACACCCCTTTGTGTTTTTTTATTTGTTACTTTATGTTTTTATTTTTTTCACTTTCTTTGTGAATTACACACAAGGTTATTCCTCATAACCCTAAAACTTGGTAACCAATCACGATTAATACAAAATAGGGGCTAGACCCCTATTCTTTTCTCAAAAAAAAAAAAAAGTATTTTCCTAACAGAATAGCAACCAGTTGTATATACATCCATGGCCGTGTCATTTTTTTGTTACATCAGATCACATCAGATATCTTAGATCGGTCATATATATTTCAAAAATTACAGATGAAGGTCAGTACTTTGCATTATAACGTATATAGTAACATTAATAGCATAATGCCAGTGTGTTGCTACAGATGATTTATTAGAAATTACCAGTCTTTATTGAGGAGGGATCCAATTACACCTTTTTTGGTGACACATCATGACACCGTTTTTTATATAGGTCAATTTTGCGATTTCAAAATCCAAACAGTCGATCCGAACCATTCAACATGATCACCATATTAAAATGTACTTGGAGATCAAATTTTACATTTTTTTGAATTTTTTTACTATTTATTAAGATGGTTACAAAATCGCTGTTTTTCAATGGTCTGAAAACAACGATTTTTGTAACCATCTTAATAAATAGCAAAAAAATTCAAAAAAATGTAAAATTTGATCTCCAAGCACATTTTAATATATCCATCATGTTGAATGGTTTGAATCGACTATTTGGACTTTGAAAATGGTAGGTGTCAAAGTGTGTCACCAAAAAAGGTGTAATCAGATCCCTCCTCGTCTTTATTAATCAAGTAAAGCATCGGAGCATTTAATTAGTCTCAATGTTCATTGAGTATCTGACATATATACTAACACTTAATTACACTGTTTCTACTGCTAAACAAAAGCTCTTACAACCAAATAACAGGAAGAATGGCAATTAAAGAGAGCATTCTTTCAGAGTGCAAAATTGAATTAAAAAAAAAAAATCATAGATATATTCTTGCAATCAATGTAATCACCACTGAGGAAAGCCATCTGAAGATTATTTCACAGTTCGAAATCATACCATGTCACCTAAGCGCCTCTCTTTTCATCTTTCTTCTTTCCCTCTGTTATAGACAATGGTTGCATTAACTGTGAATCTTTCTAAATTATTGTTGCAGTAAAGAAAATAGATATGTTTGTTTAAAACTAATATATACAATAAATAGTATATAATTATATATCATCAAGTTTGATTTAGTCAGATTACTATTTGGTCCATGCATGTATATCAGTCGATATTTTATACAAACTTTAATTTTTGAGAAAAATATACTTGACAGTCACACGCAATTGAAATTTTTGTTAGGTTTGGAGTGAACACTTTGATCTATGACCGGTATATATTACTGGCCGAATGAATTGTAATGTTGATTGCTGTACTGCTGGCAGCCAGCACATATACGATGATATACCAAATATACTTGTTTCTTTCTGGTTTTATACAAACGGCCACATATATTCATTCAGATAACACAAATTGGCCGTCGTTGGATGGGGTCAAATTGTCCCTTCACTTTCTATACAGCGTGATCGATATGCAACAAAAGTTCAAAGTTTAAACTGGGCCAAAAGCATGAATTCTACAGTTTGTCAGTTTGTAATCAAAATTTGTAAATTACAAATTGTACGGATTGAAGTTTAAATATTACATATTTTTTACACCTTGATCCACTTTTAAAAAAAAATGATATGATAGTGGTATCTTTATTATATCATCGTTCCATCAATAAAATGTTGGTTAATAGTATCATAATTTATTTTAATGGCTTAATGATTTAGTTAAGTTTTGATCAATAATGTATAATCGTCTGTAATATTTCATTTAATTGCGCCGCATAATGATTAGTTGTTTATACAAATAATATAATATAACATGAAAACTCTTTGTATTTACATACGTTATATTTTGTTTCCATGAAATTAATTATCAGAGGCGGAGGTGGGAGAGGGAGGACCATTAATTTGATGTTAAGAAATGAATGGAAGAGATAAATTGATAAATATAAGACAGTTAAGAGATGGGGGATGGAATGGGGAACGATAGTTGGGAGATATTATAATTACCCTTAATTTTGTTCTGTATTTACTCTGTCAACACATCTTTGTGCGATAATTTGTGAATGGGTCAACTGCATACTTGACCATTGAGTCCAGATATAATTAATGGTCATGGTTCACCATGAACCAATAGAAAGTTATTTCAAAATTTTTATTTTCCTCCCAACTAGTGTTTTGAAATTACCCAGGCGGGTCAAACCCGGTCCGGTCCGCCCGTGACCTATACTCGTCTGGCCCGGACAGTGTCCGGGTTTGACACGGGTCCACGTGTAACCCGGGTAAGGGTTGAAAAGGGCCAGACCCAGTTTTTTCCATTAAACCCGTGATAACCCGGTCCGTTTCAAACCTGGACCGCCCGGCTCGGTCCGTGTACCCACCTAACCCGTACCCGCCTAACCCGTACCCGTACCCGTACCCTTGACCCGTGATACCCGTGCTACCCGTACCCTAAACCCGTGCTACATGTACCCTAAACCCGTGCTACCCGGTTTTTAAAGTAATTGATTTAAGAAATTTTTGATTTATATTTTATGGTTTTAAAGTAATTGATTTAAGAAATTATTTTTTTATATTTTATTGTTTTAAATTTAAAGTAATTGATTTAAGATATTTTAAAGTAATTGATTTAACCAACATTGTTTTCAAATAATTCGTAATTTTGATTTATATTTTATTATAATAAAAATTATTGAGTTCAAATATGCAATTATGTCAAATGAATTTTGATTTATATTTTATTGGTTTAAAAACAAAAAAAGAAAAAAAGAAAAAGAAAAAAAAAACCGGTCCGGATCGTGCAACCCCCCTACCCATGCTACCCAGGGGGTTGAGCCGGGCCGGGTAGGGTTTTTGAAAAAAAAAACCTGTGCTACCCTACCCGTGTCGCCCTTGACCCATGTTGCCTGTGCCTGTGCCTGTGCCCGCCCGTTGCCCGCCACATGTTTTACCCGGCCCGGACCGTCCGACCCATTTGCATAACACTACTCCCAACTCGACTCAACTAGTGACTCTTTCTTTCCCTTTTTCTTTCCATGTTTCCTTCGCCCTTCCCAATTTTTCTCGAAGCACCATTATTTTATTTTAGGATAATGATAATTGTCTTCGCAGTCCCATTCTCATTTAACTTCCATAACTATCGTGGGACCACAAAAACTCCAACAATGATTTTTTTCTAAAATATTAATACTTATGTACGGAAATATTTATACCTATGAACAAAAATATTATACCTATAAGGTGAACAATTTTTATATAAATAATTGTCTATCCAACTATATGAGAGGACTACTCAAACTACATGGGGGGATCATACACGTTTTTAGAGGTGGACTTTTTTTCTTCATTCATTCTCGTCCACATTTCTGATGATATATGAGAAATTTTGCGAATCTAAAACCACGAACATCTTCTACTCAATTTTATATTTCAAATGAGATCTATGATGACGTACTTTCGGGCTAGTCGTCACACAAATATTTATACCTCGTCGTGCAAGTATTTATATCTATACTTGCAAATATTTTTTACATATGACATTGGATGACATCTGAAAGTATTAATATCAAGTATTACAAGTATTTATACCTATATGGTCAACTATTTTTGTTAAAGAAAGGTTGACGCAGGGACGATTGGAGAAGGTTGATGCGGGGATGCGGGGTCCTCACTACTTCATTAGAACAAGATTGATGCGGGGACTATTGAGGGAATGGAAAAGGGGTAGTCATATCAAGTTATGCATGCAAGTATTAATATCTTAGTTTGTAAGTATTAATTTCTTATCTTCCAAATATTTATACCTATGAAGGTTGACGCAGGGCGTGTGGAGACTGAAAAAGGGGACGATATAATTAGTGAGGACCATAGTACAATTTTCCTCTAATGTTGCTGCGGGGACAGAGAGGGACAGAAGTGTGGGGAGTAATATAATTATTCTTTATTTTTATCATAAAAATGCAAAATGGAACTCAAAATCTCAAATCAAACTTGCCTTTTTCATCCAAATTGTTAGAATTGGCCCGATTTGGACAAAAACTCGGTTGAATTGATCCGATTCGACCGATTTTTTAGATAGGTACAAAATCACCATTTTAAGGAGATTCTGGACCATCCGATAAAGTGATATTGTACCTATGTAAAAAAATAGTAAAAAAATTCTAAAAAATATAAAAGTTGGTCGCCAAGCATATTTTATTATAAAGATCATGTTGACCGGTTCGGATCGACTGTTCAGACTTTGAAAATGGACTTTGAATTATCGATGTTAGCCAATTACAAATCTAAGTAAAAATAACACATATATATAAACCATACACGGTTCTTGAAAATGAACTGTGTAAAGAATAACATACACGGTTTCGAAAAAGGAACAGTGTGTGGTCCAAATAATCATACACAGTTCCTTAGCTAGCTGTAACTGTGTATATAACCCACGTTATTATACATGGTTTTTGTGATTGTGTAGAAATGACCTGTCTTAGCGCCTATTTCTTGGAGATCGGACACGGTTCTCTCTTAAGAACCATGCATATACGTAAATTATACATATAAACAGTTCTCTAACCATGTACAATATATTAATTTTTTCATACATGATGCGCACGGACACAATCGCGAAACCGTGTGTCATTAGTTTTTTTTAACCGTGTAAAGCCGCGTTTTCTGCAATAGTTAGATGAAAGCTGTTCGGCTTAAGATGAGGGATTTAAGCAGTTTAAAAAGAGCTCAAATTTGACTTTGTCTGGAGGAGGTACCCTCGATATGATACATTGTCAAAGATGTGTCATATAAATATATATTTTTTTTAAGTCGTTGATGATCCAAATTATTTTATTGCCTCTTGTGCAATTTATTTAGCGAACTTTTCAAACAAGCGGTTGAACTATCTTTATATGATAACTCGACCTGATCTACCAATCATAATATGAAAGCTGTCAGGCGATGAGGGATCTAAGCAGTTTAAAAAAGAGCTCAAATTTGTCTTTCTCTGGAGCAGGTATCCTCGATAAGATACTTTGTCAAAGATGTTCATATAAATATTATTTTTGAAAGTCGTTGATGATCTAAATTATTTTAATGCTTCTTATACAATTAATTTAGCCAACTTTCAAACAGTGCTTGAACTATCTTTATCTAATAACTCGAGGTGCTGTACCAATCATCCTTGCAAACAAACAAAGCAAATACACCTTCAACCACCCCCAACACACCAAAAAAGAAGACAAAGCTAATACACTTTCAACCCCAAACACACACAACAAAAAGAAGAAGATGGCAGAGGCAGCTGTGACCTATGTGTTGCGCAAGCTTGGTGATGCCTTGCTGAACAAAGCACAGGAACTGCATGATGTTCGTGGTCAGATGGAGCAGATGCAGCTGGAGCTTGGCTTCATCAAAGCTTATCTAAGAGATGCCGATTCCAAGCAGCACAAGGGAAATGAATTGGTAAAAGAGTGGGTGAACCGGGTCAGAGACATGGCCTACAACATAGAAGATGTGATTGATACCTTCTTGGTTGAGATTGAAGAAAACTGTCCAAAAAGCAATTCCTTCTTCTCCATAATGCTTCCAGTTGCAAAAAAACCCAAAATGATGAGCAAGTTGGGTGGCGAGCTCGAAGAAATCACACAGAACCTCAACAGGATTTACCAGCGCGGTACCGACCTAGGAATTAAGGATCTTGGTGCTGGTACTAGTGAAGAACCTTTCAGGCCGACAAAACCTTCTGAAATTGATGATTCAGAAGTTGTTGGCCTTGAGGCTGATAAGTTCCAAATTTTGAAGCAGCTGCTTGATAGAAACATTTCAAGGCGCACGGTGCTCTCCATTGTGGGTACTGGTGGCCTTGGCAAGACAACACTGGCTCAAAAAGTTTACAAAAGGTACGTGCATGTGCTCTTCATTGTGGAGCAATCTATAACAAGAAAATTACTGGCTTGATTCCGTCACTCCTCTAAAAAAATACAAATAATTAATCATGTAATCATGGAAAAGATCTCCAATGAAACTTTCTCTTTCTGGTCTCTATCAAGCAAAAAAAAAAAAAAAAAAAATTCTCTTTCTTTTGCTTTTTTCTCAACAATAACACAATAATTTTTGTAACTGCAGTGAGGAATTGAAGGGGCAATTCGATTGTTACACATGGCTTTCAATTTCTCAAAAGTTCAATTTAAATGATCTCTTGAGAGAAATTCTTTACTCAATTAAACCACATTTGAAAAATGAAAGTCCACCCGTAGCAGATGAGGATTTACCGGAGAAGCTTAAGAGCTCTTTGGAAAACAAGAGGTACTTAATTGTCCTAGATGATGTGTGGACAATTGATCTTTGGGAACGATTGAAAATTCCATTACGTGACTCGAATAATGTGAGCCGCGTAATAATTACCAGCAGATCGCTTGATGTTGCTCAATCAGCAGATTGCAACACAATTCCCTATAAACTCCCTTACCTAAATGAGGATGAGAGTCTAGCTCTCCTCTACAGAAAGGCTTTTCAACAACATATACAACCTGAGACTTATCCTCCTGATCTCTCGGAAGTTGCCAAAAAATTAACAAAAAAATGTGGAGGATTACCATTGGCATTGATTGTGCTAGGTGGTATCCTGGCAAGGAGAGAGCACACGTATAATGCCTGGAGCACATTGGAGGAGACCATGGATTGGCACAATGATGATGGGAAGAAGTGCTCGCAGGTCCTAGCCATGAGTTATGAAGACTTGCCTTACGATCTCAAACCATGTTTTCTTTATTTTGCATCGTTTTCGGAAGATCATAAGATTTCGGGAAGGCATGTTACAAGAATGTGGTTGGCTGAAGGATTTATACCAAAAAATGGAGCTGGCACAATGGAGGACAGAGCTGAGGAATTCCTTCAAGAGCTAGTGCAAAGGTACATCCCTTTTCAACTTTATTTTTGAAGGTATAAAGGAAGTCCTGAAATTAACAAAGGCTAGTGCCCAAAGCACACTAGTCCCCCAAAATTCAATCAGTACCCGGTACGCACATGAGCTCTAGTTTACTTCCTTAATTGAACAATTCTCCCAAAGATGTAAACCTTTCGCCTGATCAGTATTTCTAATATAATTTAGATTTAGAGTTTGTAAACGAGATGGTCATTATAACGTTATTCGTTACACAAATTCCAACTTTATGTAGTTCCGTTCTCAATATATATTCTAAATTAATAGTCCTTGCTTGTTACAAGGTCAAAAAGTAATTGTCAGTGGAGATTTATCGGTCTCGACCGATTTTGCCCTCCCTGTAATTTTGTTTGTCTCTCTGTGGACGTTTGATTTGTAATTCAGGTTAAATTTAACATAAAATTTGAAATAAATTTGTTGAATTTTGATTGGTAATTAGAATTATAAGTTAGAGCATCAGAAATTACAAGTCAAAGTATTGGAAAGTATAAGTTAAAACATTGTTTTTTATTGAGTACCCAATTAGTTGATGGATTTAAATTCGATTAGGTATTTAAACCCGATTTGATATTTTTTTGCCCTCTCCTGACGAAAATCCTGGATCCGCTCCTGAAATCAGCCTTGGGTCAAGTGGCAATGGCAATTCTCTCCGTGTGGAAGGTCGTAGGTTCGAAAATCGAATGGAGAAATCTCTTGTGGATATTAAATAGTTTGATGGCTTGACCTCCAACCTTTACTCAAAAAAAAATTACAAACGAGAATATGAAAATGAAAGAAAACGGGGTGGTTACCATTTTTTTCGTTATCTTATTTGATTGGTTTTGTGTTTTCTCCATTACACTCTAATTTAAAAAGTAATAAAATGAAACTTTTAGGAAAGTTACAGTTAGTAAAAAGAATAACATCCATTGACTTTACTCATCTATTGATTTCTATTAAATAAAAACAATATGTGAATTTTTATTTATTTATTATATCACTTCTTGCCACTCTTCGTGTACCCTCCATCCAAACAAGTTGTCAGAGTAGATCTAAAAACACATAACCGACAAGAAATTCTTCGAAAGATTGAAAAATGTAGCCAGATATTTTTATTTTTCAAATAACAAATTATAAGCATCAAATATTAGATGGAGTTTTTAAAAGGACAAACCTATTATTAATGGATTCACAGTTAAAACAAACTTATAATGCAATTATTCCAAGCGGCACCACCTTACATCTAAAGAACTAAACTAATTTCGGCATTTCGAGTTGCCTAAATATATATTTTATATTTCTATCACCCCACCATTGGCAATCCAAGCGGAACCTCCTTACATCTACACATGGTTTGGAAAATCGGCCGATTCCGAGTCAACTTGGAATCGGCTGTGTCCGATCCGATTTTCACCCGATTTTCTCGCCCGTGCGAGTTTTTCGACAAAACTCGGATGAACAGTGCTTGACTCGGCCGAGTTAGCCGAATTTTAGGCCTAGTCAAGCCGATTCAAGGTCAAAATGGCCGATTCTCACCAACCTGGACCGAGTCTTGAGTTGAGTTGCTGACGCGGAGGCGCAGAGATGATTGGAGAAGAAAGTGGCGATTGAGATACTGAGGCGGAGATTGGGGAAGAAAGGCGTGGAGATTGGAGCTCTTCTTCAGGGATTCTTGACGTTTAGTGCCGATTCTCAGCGATTTTTCAGAATAAGCGAAGGCATTTGATTGTGCGATGGCGCCGGCTCGTGAAAGAAAGAGGCGAAGTTGAAAGTGTCGATTGGGATTTGGGAGAGATGAAGCCGGGGTCAAATCTGCACCTTTAGTTTTCATTAGATCTACGCATACTTTTGATCCACTGGCTCAGATCTTTCACCGTTTTTCTGCAAAATGAAATGCGGCAAGAACTATGGTAAAAACGGTATAACGGGTGCGATCTTATTTGGAAACGAGTCTAAAGCTATGCCTCAAAGTTTATTAGAAGGAAGATACCCTGTTTTGTCCTTTCTGGATACCCTGTTTGGTGACATGTGCATAAAACTGTTACATATGGCAGTTTATTAGAAGAAAGATAGAGACCAAATGTAATTACGACTCTTAAACATTTAAACATAATTAGTTAGTATATGAAAATGTTAATTGTTTATGAAATAAAATATTTTCTTTGACTTAAGAAAAATAAAATATTAATTGTTTATGAAATAAAATATTTTCTTTGAAGATAAATTAATGCATACCAAATAAAATATGAAAATGTAAAAGTTAAAATTAAACATTTTATTTGTCATTTGTGAATTTATTAATCTTTTATATTATTTTATGGAAGTCTATTTAATTTTTAAATTAGATAAATATTAATTTTATAAGTAATAAACTGTAAATTTGATGTTACTCGTCCAAATTTAATTATTATGAGTGTTGATGTGGGTTATTTGACAAATTTAGTACAAAACAAGCTTTTGGCAAAAAAATCCGAGTTATCGAGTCAACTCGGCCGATTCCGGCCGATTCACCCGATTTCGATTCCACAGTTAAGAACCCGATTCCGATTCCGATTCCGAGTTTCAGAACCATGCATCTGCATTTATATAATCTTTACTTTGGATGAAAGATATAGTCCATGGTTCATCCTTTTACATTTTAATTTGAATTCAGGAGTACCTACTTATTCATAAAACAATAATTTCCTTCTTCTTGGATGTCAATTTGTTTGGAAAATATGTTGCAGATGCTTGATTCAAGTCACTGAAAAATCTTGGAATGGTTGCTGCAAATACTGCAACATGCACGATCTTCTACGGGACCTGGCTATCCGCAAAGCCGAGGAAGAGAACTTCTTCACTGTATTCTCAAAATTAGAAGATTGCAACCATCTAGCTACTAGAAAGCTGCGCCGTGCGGCACTACAATTTTGCACTCTTACCAAGAATGGTGTTTATCTAGTAAACATTCGTTCTTTACTCTGTTTTACTCAATCAAGTTATAGTGGCTTTAACAGACAAAATTATAGTGGGTTTAGACTATTAAGAGTATTAACCATTGAGCGTGTTAATATGAGACAATTCGATGGTAGTAAGTGGCTGAAGGACATGATACACTTGAGGTACTTGGGTTTTAGAAACTGCAATGTTGGACAAAAAATATTCGAGAGGAATTCCTTCTATAATCTAGAAACCATTGATTTAACAAAATCAACTATAGATTTAGAGGGAACACAAAAAACTACAAATCATGCCGTTATCCCAACTCTAAGACATGTATATGGTACCCAGCATTTAGAAATAATTTGCCCATTAAAATGGGATCACCTTACTAATCTACAAACATTAAAAAGTGTGGGCCACACAGAAGTTCCTTATTTAGGAGGTTGTATCAACTTGCGTAGATTTGGGGTTCACTATTGGGATAAGTTAAGGACTACTAATTTTGTAGAAGAGTGGGAAACTCTCAAGGGTGTGCTGATAAGGACAAAGCAGTTGGTCTCCCTCAGGATTGTAACGTATTGTTATGATGGGTATATTGTACCATTTGGCGGTACAAGAGACTTACCTTGTCATGAGAAGATACAAAGTCTATATCTCTATGGAGTGTTGGGAGGACCTATATGTGTTCCAAATGTTGAGATGTTCCCCACAAACCTCACCAAATTGAGGCTTGAGTTTTCTAGGCTTCAGGAAAATCCAATGCCCATATTTGAGAGGCTACAGAGCCTCAGAATACTTCAGCTACGAGAATACTCATATCTTGGAACAGAGCTGATCTGTACAACTAGAGGGTTACCTAAACTTGAAAAACTGGAGATTAAACTCCTGCCGAATCTACATCATTGGTACATAAAAGTGGGAGATATGCCCATCCTTAGTCACCTCAAAATTTCTCACTGTTGGGAGCTGCAAGCACTTCCCGAGCTACAAAATGTGCCGACTCTTAAAGAGCTATTAGTATTTTACCTTTCACCTGAGCTAAAAGAACGTATGCATGGAGAAGATCATTACAAAATTGAGAATATCCCATCTGTGCGTGAAACATGGGTATAATGGCAAACCTCGTGCCATTCATTGATGTAAGAATTTCTTTAAATTAGTTTCATGTCTTGATTTGTTATTCATATACTTTGCATGGCTGCAAGGCTTTTTTTCCGATTGTCAGCACATTTCTATTATTTTCTTGTAATTGTTATATTCTTAATTATTGCTTGGATTCTGTTGAGCAGGCCATAATAACAATAAAGAGAGACTACATGAAAGTGTCATAAAATGTAGGTTAATAGTATCATAATTTATTTTAATGGCTTAATGATTTAGTTTATTTAATTAAGTTTTGATCAATAACGTATAATCATCCATAATATTTCATTTAATTGCGCCGCATAATGATTAGTTGTTTATACAAATAATATAATATAACATGAAAACTCTTTGTATTTACATACGTTATATTTTGTTTCCATGAAATTAATTATCAGAGGCGGAGGTGAGAGAGGGAGGACCATTAATTTGATGTTAAGAAATGAATGGAAGAGATAAATTGATAAATAGATAAGACAGTTAAGAGATGGGGGATGGAATGGGGAACGATAGTTGGGAGATATTATAATTACCCTTAATTTTGTTCTGTATTTACTCTATCAACACATCTTTGTGCGATAATTTGTGAATGGGTCAACTGCATACTTGACCATTGAGTCCAGATATAATTAATGGTCGTGGTTCACCATGAACCAATAGAAATTTCAAAAAATTTATTGTAGAAAGTTATGCACCAAGTCTATCCAAAAAAACAAGTCGAAGACACTTCCTCCCAACTAGTGTTTTGAAATGACCCGGGCGGGTCAAACCCGGTCCGGTCCGCCCGTGACTTGTACCCGTCCGGTCCGGACCGTGTCCGGGTTTGACACGGGTCCACGGGTAACTCGGGTAAGGGTTGAAAAGGGCCGGACCCAGTTTTTTGTCATTAAACCCGTGATAACCCGGACCGCTCGGTCCGGTCCGTGTACCCGCCTAACCGTACCCGTACCCCGCTCGGTCCGGTCCGTGTACCCGCCTAACCGTACCCGTACCCTTGACCCGTGATACCGTGCTACCCGTACCCTAAACCCGTGCTACCCGGTTTTTAAAGTAATTGATTTAAGAATTTTTTTATTTATATTTTATTGTTTTAAAGTTATTGATTTAAGATATTTTAAAGTAATTGATTTAAGAAATTTTTTATTTATATTTATTGTTTTAAATTTAAAGTAATTGATTTAAGATATTTTAAAGTAATTGATTTAAGCAACTTTAAAATAATTCGTAATTTTGATTTATATTTTATTATAACAAAAATTATTGAGTTCAAATATGCAATCATGTCAAATGAATTTTGATTTATATTTTATTGGTTTAAAAAAAAAAAAACAGAAACAGAAAAAGAAAAAAAAAACCGATCCGGACCCATGCTACCCGGACCGTCCAACCTTCGGACCCGGACCGTGCAACCCGCCTACCCGTGCTACCCGGGGGTTGAGCCGGGCCGGATAGGGTTTTTGAAAAAAAAAACCCGTGCTACCCTACCCGTGTCGCCCGTGACCCGTGTTGCCCGTGCCCGCCCGTTGCCCGCCACGTGTTTTACCCGGCCCGGACCGTCCAACCCGTTTGCATAACACTACTCCCAACTCGACTCAGCCAGCAACTCTTTCTTTTCCTTTTTCTTTCCATCTTTCCTTCACCCTTCCCAATTTTTCTCGAATCACCATTATTTTATTTAGGATAATGATAATTGTCTTCGCACTCCCATTCTCATTTAACTTCCATAACTATCGTGGGACCACAAAAACTCCAACAATGATTTTTTTCTAAAATATTAATACTTATGTACGAAAATATTTATACCTATGAACAAAAGTATTTATACCTATAAGGTGAATAATATTTATTTAAATAATTGTCTATCCAACTATATGAGAGGACTACTCAAACTACATGGGGGGATCATACACGTTTTTAGAGGTGGACTTTTTTTCTTCATTCAATCTCGTCCACATTTTTGACGATATATGAGAAATATTGCGAATCTAAAACCACGAACATCTTCTACGCAATTTTATATTTCAAATGAGATCTATGATGACGTACTTTCGGGCTCGTCGTCACACAAATATTTATACCTCGTCGTGCAAGTATTTATATCTATACTTGCAAATATTTTTTACATGTGACATTGGCTGACATCTAAAAGTATTAATATCAAGTATTACAATTATTTATACCTATATAGTCAACTATTTTTGTTAGAGAAAGGTTGACGCAGGGACGATTGGAGAAGGTTGATGCGGGGATGCGGGGTCCTCACTACTTCATTAGAACAAGATTGATGCGGGACCATTGAGGGACTGGAAAAGGGGTAGTCATGTCAAGTTATGCATGCAAGTATTAATATCTTAGTTTGTAAGTATTAATTTCTTATCTTCCAAATATTTATACCTATGAAAGTTGACGTAGGGCGAGTGTGGAGACTGAAAAAGGAGACGATATAATTAGTGAGGATCATAGTACAATTTTCCTCTAATGTTGCTGCGGGGACAGAGAGGGACAGGAGTGTGGAGAGTAATATAATTATTCTTTATTTTTATCATAAAAATGCAAAATGGAACTTAAAATCTCAAATCAAACTTGCGTTTTTCATCCAAATTGTTAGAATTGGCCCGATTTGGACAAAAACTCGGTTGAATTGATCCGATTCGACCGATTCACCATAAAACTCGCTCATCGCATAACTCGGGCTAAACTCGGATTGCCGCCGAATGATTCCGTTGCGACTCAGCCAAGTCAACTCAGAACCAATAACCTTGTACTTCGAAATGATTCATTCAATACAATCAATAGATCTATTTACTAATTCTTATATTCAGATTCTTTTAAAACAATGACCATTCGTATCTGAAAAATTATTCAAATAAGATTGAAACGAAAGCTGCCCACAATAAAATTTATGTGATGCATAAATGTAATGATGACCACCTATGTGACTTTCATATCATCATCATACGTGTCTTAGAAACAAAGTGTTAAAAATAACGTAATTAAATAAATGTTAAAATAGAACTATGTGCTTACTAGCTAGAACAATATATTTTTTGTTAAAAGTTAACCCGTTCAGTATTGTTAAAAATATGCAGTCACACGATCATATTTTCATAATTATATATTTAAAAAATAGTTTTGTGTTAAATATAATTATGTAAGTATTTGAAGTAACAACATATATGTTAAATAAATTTTGAACTGGATACATTCAGTAGACGTACCTTGAACATTTTTTCTTAAGATAGCGGACACTATTCAGTACGGGCCTATAAAAGCCCATAAAAGCCCATTTGTGTAAAACATGCCTCAGTTACAACACCCAAGTTTTTGCTAAAAGAGAAAAGTGTAAGCTTGCCCATATGGTAAATTGGACCTGAATAACAACATAAATAGTATGATCTTGGTCCCAAAAAGGTATCGTTTTCAAATCATTCAATTTGTACTGCTATCAAAAGCTAACTTTGATTACTTATGAAGCATGGAAAATGTATAAACCGAGTCCTTTTGAAAATTTTAAGTGCGGAGCATGTCAAATTGCTACTCGAGTGGTGGGAAATCGATGTACACAAATGTAAAAAGTATGAAAGGTGTGGTAGCTAATATTGTTGAATTACATGAATTAACGGTTTTTTTCATGGATTACTCATTTTTCTCCTGATGATATATAGAGATTTTATATTAGCAAATTTTCCAACTTTTCTTTTAGTTGAAACCGGAGCGTATTGACTCAAATGTAACATGAACCGTACACAAGATTGTTTTTTTAAATAAGGAAGCCAAACTAAATTGTTGAGAATTATCAATTTTAGTTTAAAAAAAAGTATAATTTGAATCCTCATCGTGCATTTCTTAAGATGCTTATCTCCGTGCTATCACCCAGTTGGCAATCCAAATAGATTCTGAGATTTTAATTTTCAAATTAATCTCTTCTCGAAATAAGATTTATGTGTAAATTAGGTCTATGATAGTAATTATCACCAGACTACCTGCGTATCGGATCGGAGTTGATAGCTTGTATAATGAAGTTGATAGCTTGATGCTTGTTTTTTGGAGGGGTTTCAACCTCATTCTGACTTGCGTATCGGATCAAGTCATGATAGAATTCTTTCTTAATTCCTCTTCTCGACATTTATTATGACAACAATTTCTGGAGCAAACCAACAGCTTCTTGTTCTGAAGTAACTTCAACGTGGTATTCATTTGTTACTTACAAAAACATCATGGATTTTGTCATCTAGAAAAGATATAAGCTAGTGGGGTCGAGTTATAGGGAGTTATAGAGTGATCAATGCTCGTTATGAATGACATTATGCGAAAACATATAAGCTAGTGCGGTCGAGTTATAGGGAGTTGAATTGGGCAATTTTGGATAAAATGCTAGTTGTTACTTACAAACCTTCTTTATATTATACATATATGACTTAATTAGCCTTATTTAATTTGTGATGTGGTACAACTGTCTATGTTTGATTAGAATAGCTAATAGATATTGAATACTTTGCAAATTATGACAGAGAACAAATATGAAGAAGTGTGAAGCCAATGACATTTCTTGATCACGATCAAGAGCCAAAAACATAACCTGGCATGAAGAATGTATGAAATTATAGATAGTCAGGTTTTGTTTTTATAAGGTTCTTTTTTCATGCTTGGATTTCAACTTTATTGTGGAGATTACTGAAAAATGGGCAATAATCACCTACCAGAAAGTCGTTCTGAGATATTTTTTTTCCATGATTATTAGTTTTTTTACAACATGTTTTATTTCAATTGAGTTCCAACAAAACATGCGTATATGTATGTTGAATGAATATTGAAATACTATTTTATATTTGTTGATGTTGAATATTGAAATACTGTTTTTTCTTGTTGAATGTTGAATGAATATAATTGATTTATTGTATGTTGCAAATGTTGAATATATTATTGAATTATGGATATGTAATATTTTATGTTTACTGGCTAGGGTTATATTATTAAATATAGGCATTTGCTTCTGTGGACATAAGGACCTATTTGTAAAATGAACATATTTTCATTTTCAAAGTTTAAACAGTCGATCCGACCGTTCAACATTATCTCCATATTAAAATGTACTTGGAGGTCAAATTTTACATTTTTTTTGAATTTTTTTACTATTTATTAAGTATTTTACAAATTCAATGGTCTGAATTTGACTAGTTTTTGTAAATACTTAATAAATAGTAAAAAAATTCAAAAAAATTGTAAAATTTGACCTCCAAGTACATTTTAATATGGAGACAATGTTGAACGGTCGGATCGACTGTTTGAACTTTGAAAATGAAAATATGCTCATTTTACAAATAAGTCCTTATGTCCACCGAAGCATCCCTCTTAAATATATTATTGAATTATGGATGATAGTGTAGGGCGCAAAAAGTTGCACTTTTGGTATAAAGGAAAGGTTATGTGCAATGTACAATGTCTCAGGGTTCAACGCTCTCTATTTTGTGGATTTGGAAAGGGCATCGAACTTGAGACATTTATTTCTCTCTCTGCTGTTCCTTCTGGTTCACCCTCGATGAACCTACTGTTCATGATCAGTCCATCGAGAAAATTGATTGATTGTGGGGACGTTTAACTCCCGACGGGCGCCAGCCCCCGTCGTTAATTACATCAGCTAACCCTTCCAAGTCAGACCGAATATCTCGTTCATTCCGGAATTTGTGCCTACTTTTTTGTAAACTGAACAATGGGGCTAATATAGGGGCTCATGTACTGCTTTTGGGTTTGGTTGGTTGGTTCTCGTTGTTTTAGATATGTGTGAGTATATGTTCATGATTATGCTCATTTATTTATTTAAAATATGTTTTGTACTTTGAAAATATATACATGTGCTTATTTACAATTTATTTATGAAGAAAACTATTTGGATTTAGGAAAGGGGTATTTTGGCCATTTCATAGGCTGTTTAATGTTTGGATATGTTTAATTTTGGTCTAGAAGTGTAGGGAACTTGATTTGGGTTCATTTAGAGGTAGTTTGAGTTAATTTGGACTTGAAACGAAGAAGTTATAGCCAAAAAGGACTTGTCTGTGAAGTTTTCAACTTTCCGGGGGCCTGTTTGTACAGTCTGAGGGATTGGGATTTGTGATTTGGGTTTTTGGCAGGGTCTGGAATGCAATTTGGGCTTCCAGGGGCTCGATTGTAAGAGTTTTAGGACTCCAGGGACTAATTTGTGATTCGTGGCGGTCTGCGCTGTGAATTTTTAACAGTCAGAGGGGTTTGTTTGTAAATGGGCTTTTATTTAATTGTTTGCAATTGGTGTTCGGGCTCCAAGATATGTACTGGGCCTTTGAGGTGTGTGCTAGTCCTTCACGATTTGGGCTCAAGGTTTTAAGATTTGTGTTGGATTGAATGGGAATCTTCATGTATGCAGCACCTTTCGTTTTAGTGCAGTCTTTGGTACTTGATTCTGAGCAATATAATAAACAGAAATCTTAGTATAACATATGGATTTACACAGGATGGCATGAACTATATTCCTGCGAAGTTTCACAATTTTTGAGGCCTTATTTCAATTCTTTAAAGGTCATGCGAGACGGGTGAACTTGATGTTGGCCTATGGCCTTTGTTTATTTATTTTAATGGAAGAAGACAAAGAAAGAATCAGAATTTTTCATTTCATTGATTCAACGCACTATTACAAAATGACCACATCTATATTTAAATAACATGAACCTTGTTAACCACACAACTCATTTAATTCTATTCTTAGATACTAGTCCCCATAAGACTCCTAGAAACTACAACTCAATAACTCAACATAGAAGACCACAACGTAATTAACTCCCACAAAACATAGAAACCATAACAAATATTAATTTCAACACTCCCCCTTAATATTTTTATTTGCTCACAACTTTCAACACAGTTTCTCTTTTCACTTCTTGTACTTAGCTAAAATTTATCATTCCCAACAATTCTCTAAGGTACACAAACTTGTCACATGGAAGTGCCTTGGTAAAAATATCCGCCAATTGATCTCCGGTCTTCACATGTTTGATTATTACCTCTTCATCCTCAACGGCTTCTTTAATGTAATGATGCTTGAGCTTGATATGCTTGGTTCGGCTATGAAACACCGAATTCTTCGACATTGCAATTGCCGACTTGTTGTCACAAAAAAGAACCGTAGCCATGTCTTGCTTCTCCCCCATGTCACTTAAAATCTTTCTCAACCAAGCCACTTGTTTAGTTGCTTCACTTGCTGACACGTATTCGGCTTCCGCGGAGGAATGTGCCACTCTTTCTTGCTTCTTTGATGCCCATGAGAAAATAGCCGACCCGAGTGTAAAGCAATACCCGGATGTACTCTTCATGTCATCCATGCTCCCGGCCCAATCACTATCACAAAAACCAAACAATTCCACGTCTTCTCTTTCATTTCTTTCAAACATTAGACCATAATTTTTGGTACCTTGCACATACCGCAACACTCTTTTTGCAACTCCAAAATGTATTTTGCTTGGTTGATGCATAAACCGAGACAACAATCCCGAAGCATACATGATATCGGGTCTCGTAGTGGTAAGATATAACAAACTCCCAACCATACTTCTATACTGCGCCGCATCGGCATCACCACTACCATCTTCTTTTACCAACTTCTCATTCACCAACAATGGTGTCATCACCGGATTACAATTCTCCATTTTAAATTTAGAGAGAATATTTTGTGCATATTTATTTTGAGAAATAAAAACTCCATCTTCCCTTTGATCAATTTCAATTCCCAAAAAATAATGCAACAAACCCAAATCATTCATCTCATATTTTTTCATCATGTCACTTTTAAACTCATGCATCATCTTTTCATCATTTCCAGTAAATATCAAATCATCAACATAAAGAGAAACAATTAGCATACCGGTTTCACCATGTTTGACATAGAGTGTTGACTCACTTGGACTTCTTCTAAATCCTTTTTCGGTGAAATAACCATCAATGTTGCCATACCATGCACGAGGTGCTTGCTTTAACCCGTACAATGCCTTCTTTAACTTGTACACTTTTTCTTCTTCACCTTCAACCTCAAAACCTTGCGGTTGCACAACATACACTTCTTCTTCCAACACTCCATTCAAGAAAGCCGATTTCACATCAAGTTGAAACATCTTCCAACCTTTATGTGCGGCTAATGCGATCAGCATCCTTATTGTTTCATGCCTTGCAACCGGTGCAAATGTTTCTTGATAATCGATCCCGGGTTGTTGTGAATAACCCTTTGCCACCAATCTTGCCTTGCACTTTTGCACCGAACCTTCCGGATTCGTCTTTGTCTTGTAAATCCACTTCAACCCAACTACATCTTTCTCTTTTGGTTTTTCAACCAGCTCCCATGTATTATTTTTTTCAATCATTTTTATCTCTTCCTCCATAGCATTTCTCCAAACCTCCTCTTGAACCGCTTGTTCAAAATTTTCTGGTTCAACAACACAAAAATTGCAACGTGAATAAATATCACTTAACCTTCTCATTTTTAACGGAGTAGAGCTTCGAGTAGTTGAACTCGACTCGCCATTTATGATTGGAGAAAATGGTTGTTCTTCTTCATCTTCATCTTCATTTTCACTTTCATGCACACCACTTGTTTCTTCTTGTGCATCCATTTCCAATGGAAAAGACACACTTTCAACATCCTTTTTTTTCCAATCCCACTTGTCTTTTTCACTAAAAATCACATCCCGACTTTCAATCACCTTGTTTCTTTTCAAGCTAAAGAGCCTATAGCCCTTTGACTTGGTACTATAGCCAACAAAAACACATTTCTCACCTTTGTCTTCAAATTTGTTTCTCATTTCTTTCGGGACATGTGCATAGCATACGCACCCAAAAACTTTCAAGTGATTCACCGATGGCTTTCTACCACCGCTCCACGCTTCAATTGGTGTCTTGTTCTCAACCGCCTTTGTGGGACACCGGTTTAACAAGTAAACCGCTGTGTATGTCGCCTCCGCCCAAAATGTCAAAGGCAACCCCTTCTCCTTCATCATTGTTCTTGCCATCTCAACTATAGTTCTATTTTTTCTTTCCGCAACGCCATTTTGTTCCGGTGTAAAACTGATTGTCACTTGCCTTTCAACACCAATATCCTCACAAAATTTGTCAAACTCCTTAGAGTTATACTCACCACCTCTATCACTTCTCAACTTCTTCAACAATTGACCACTTTGTCTTTCAACCATTTTCTGAAATTTTTTAAAAACTGAAAAAGCTTCCGATTTTTGTCTCAAAAAATACACCCAACACATTCGAGAAAAATCATCAATGAAGGTAATAAAATACCGGTTACCTCCATGAGAGTTTGTGCTCATCGGCCCACAAATATCAGTGTGAACAAGCTCCAAAGGTTCTTTTGCACGCCATGCCTTCTCTTTCGGAAATGTTTCCCGGTGTATCTTACCAAGAGCACACGCCTCACACACATTCTTTTTTTCTTCAATGGTTGGCAAACCATACACCATATTTTTTCTACTCAACAACTTCAAGCTTTCAAAGTTCACATGCCCAAGTCTCATGTGCCACAACCATGACACATCCTCTACATCAACCTTCAATGCAACACTTCTTGCGGGTTTGAGAGTGAGAGGAAAATTTCGATGCCGCTCCATGCGCACCGTCACCATCAATTCTCTTTTCTCTTCTAGCTTGTCATAAATCTTGCATGTCTCCCCCTCAAAATGAACCGCATGACCATGTTCAATCAATTGTCCAACACTTAGCAAATTTTGCGCCAACTCCGGCACAAGCATCACATCTTGAATCAATATTCTACCCTTCTTGGAATTAACGGCAATCGTGCCTTTACCCTTGGACTTCACAACCGCACCATTACCCATTGTGATTTGAGTAGTGGCGGTCGTATCAAGCTTGCAAAAAATTGTCTCATCACCCGTCATGTGGTTACTACACCCGCTATCAACAAACCACACATCATCCTTCTTCTCCACCGCCGCTTGACATGCATAAAAAGTACTCTCGTCATTCCTTTTTTCACCTCCATTATCCTTTTTTTCTTCGGTGTAGTTTGCTTGCTCACCATTTTTCACTCTACAAAACTTCTCTATATGCCCATACTTCTTGCAATGATAACATTGAGGCTTCCCCTTGTTTCTACAAAAATTTTCTATGTGACCCGGCATCTTGCAATAATGACATGTTTTTACCTCACCATCTTCGTTGTTGCCTCGACCACTTTGGTTGTTGCTTCTACCACCTCCTCGACCAAAGCTACCTCTACTTCTACCACCACCATGGCCACCGCGGGTTGCATTCCAATTCCTCGCATTTTGGTTGCCCGACTCTTTCACATTTGCCTTAGTTTGAAAAGCACTTTCAAATGATTGTTCTCCACTTCTACTCATTCTCTGCTCGTGCATCTCAAGAGAGCCCATCAAGTCATGTACACTTAAAGTGGAGAGGTCTTTGGTTTCTTCAATAATTGCCGCAATGTTGTTGTATTTAGGAGAAAGGCTAATGAGAATTTTTTCGCACACCGATTTGTCGTCCAAATTTTCACCCAAACTTTTAATTTGATTCACCAACTCAATCACCTTTGAAAAATACTCTTTCAATGTTTCTTTCTCCTTCATTTGCAAATTTTGAAACTCTCTTTTTAATGTTAAGAGCTTCACCATTCTAACTTTGTCGGTGCCTTGAAACTCCTTTTGCAAAAACCCCCACGCCTCCTTCGAGCTACTAGCCCTGATTATTCTCGGAAAAATCTTGTCGGAGATGGATTGTTGAATCAAATAAAGAGCCTTTGCATCTTTCTTCTTATTCTCCTTTCTCTCATCCGACGTCTCAGCAATATCTTTTCCCTTCTCATCTTTTTTTACTTCTAATCCTTCTTCCACTATCTCCCATAAATCTTGTGAGATCAAGAGGGTCTTCATCTTAATACTCCAATAGTCGTAACTTTCGCCATCAAACACGGGTTGCACACCGTGCGCGCCTCCTTGCAGAGCCATGATGCTCTCAACCTTTTTTTTTTAAGAACCTCACTAGAACTCTCACACACACCTGTGCTCTGATACCACTTATGTTGGCCTATGGCCTTTGTTTATTTATTTTAATGGAAGAAGACAAAGAAAGAATCAGAATTTTTCATTTCATTGATTCAACGCACTATTACAAAATGACCACATCTATATTTAAATAACATGAACCTTGTTAACCACACAACTCATTTAATTCTATTCTTAGATACTAGTCCCCATAAGACTCCTAGAAACTACAACTCAATAACTCAACATAGAAGACCACAACGTAATTAACTCCCACAAAACATAGAAACCATAACAAATATTAATTTCAACACTTGAGACATGCTGATGCACATTTTAACAGTTGGGTCAATTTTTGGGACCTGATATCTCTCAATTCACTTGGAGGTTTTAGATGAAGCTTCACAGTCTTGTTCTATGATGTCAAGACTATAAGTAAGTAAAATTTCATGATTTTTCATGGTGTTTAGCTATGTTAAATGAAGGTGGGAAGTAGTGACCTGATCGGCAATTTTACAGATTTTTACAGTTTTTCTGATTTTGGTATTTTCATTGTGATTTATCCACTTGGCCATTTTGGTAATTCTTATATGGATTTAAAGCTTGACATATGATCTATCAAGTGGCGAAGTATCAAATTTTTATGAAATGTGTGGCTATGATGAACTGAGGTACAAAGCTGTAACAGTATGCATATTTTTGACTGAATTTGCAGCTTTTCACATTTTGAAATATTTGATTAGCTGTTATTCCCAATTGGCTTACTCAAATTGAGTGATTCCTTCACCATTCTTTTCGTTTCAGAGTCCTTTGTTTGTGGTACGATTGGTTTGACCAGACTTGGCTTAGTTTGACCAATAGAGGTCATTTACTGACGAGGGGTACTTAGGGCATTTTCATGTACCAGTTTTTATTTATTGACAACTGTTTTATTGTAAAATTTGTACAGGACAGACCACAATTCTGATTTGGGTGTTCTTGGTACCAGAAGTTTCAGGAAATGACATTCTATATACTGGTAAAATTTCATGAATTTTGGGGCTTCCTAGCTGTTCCAAACAAGGGCTTGAATGCAGGTGTAAATCCGGAACTGTGCTGGTATTTTGCTGGTTTTTTCATATTTCAAAGGCTGAACTTTAGAAAATCATAGAAAATGCATAGGAAAAGCTATGGATGTAAAATTTGGGTCTAAATTGTGTGTTTTTGAGTCCTCTATCTAACTGTTCAAATGGATTTTTGGTTTGGACTTCTGGTCAGCCTGCACTGTCTGATCTGTTACAGGGTGTCAATTTGGGCATTATGGTACCAGTTGAGGCTTCGATCATCTCAACTTGATTTTTATACTGGTACAGGCATGGATTCAGTTTGTTGGACATGTGAGCATGTTGTTTACCAGACTTTAACCATCATGAATCAACAGATGGTACTGAAGTCCGGAAAAATGGGGTTTTTGCAATTAGGCCTCTCAAAAGGGTATAATATGCTAAGAAGAATAATAAAAATTCCAATTTGTACGAGGAGATATAGTTAAACATCAATCCTCAGCAAATCATCATTTTTACTTTTCTTATTAGCATACTATTATGAAGTCCATATTTTAGTTAATTTTATATTGTGAAAGGCATATAAAGATACTGATTAATAGAAGGATGTAGTTAAACATCAACTTCTAACATCATTTCTTTTTATGCTTCTTTACAACATAAAACTGTCACTTTTAATTTGTTTAATTATGTGTGCATAGTGTGCTTTCGGTCATCTTTGCAACAGAAGAGAAAAGGGAAAAGAAGAAAAGAAAGGAAGAAAGGGAAAACAGTGACACCCTATGTTTTATAAATACATATTTTTGTAGAATCATAGGCTTTATGCGCATATGTCAGCTATAAAGCTGCACTTGCCTCATCCCTTTATTATATTTCATATCTATCCCACAATAGTACTGACAACTATATGGAATATCATTTTTATTAGGAAGATCAGATTTCTAGTTATCAAGTGAACTAGAATCTAGAATCCCTTTATTGTTTACCAGAAAAAGGAGAAGAAAAGGGATTAATGAAGCTCCAATTAAACAGCAAGAACAAAGAGAAGAAAAGGGAACAAAAGGAAAGGCAAAGAAGATTTGAATTTTGGTATTATATTCATACGTTGCTGTTTTTTTTTCTTTTTTGTGAAACAATAAAAGTGATGCATATTTATTTTATTTTCCAGAAACCTTGGCTTTATGTACATCAGCTATAAAGCTGCATTTGCCTCATTTTTATTATTTTTTTTGAATTAATCTCACAGTAGCATTGACGGCTACAGGAGATGTCATTGCCATCAGGAAAATTCAGATCTCCAATCATTGATAAAACCGAGATCTAAACTTCCATTATTGATTGACAGTAAGATGCAAAAGAAGCCAAATACCAAGCAAACAGAGAAGAAAGAGTAGCAAAGTAAAGAACAAAAGAATCAGCAAGAAAAAGTAAACAAAAGAGACTCGAATTTGCCCTTCAAGTAAGAACCTTTATTGCTTTATGATACCCTTACAATCGGTGGCCTATTTAGGCATTTACATTGCAAAAGTAGCTGATTTCCAATCTATTTCTATTGAGAAATGACAGGGGTTTTCATAGAAGGCAAAATCGGCCGTTCCAGAGTGAGATCAGACGGTGCCGATCCGATTCCAGGCTGATTTACGCAGATAGTGCAGATTTCGGCTAATTTCGGCCGTTTCAGCCAGTTCCAGTCAAATTTCAGCCCATTCCAGCCTGTTCCAGTTGAATTTCGGCCAAAACGCGAATATAAGGAAGCAGAGATTTTTTTTGCAGCCACGGGGCATGGATGTCTTGCCCTTGCCTTTTAGCTTGGAGTCTATGCTAGTTACCACCATACCATCCAAGCTTTTTTGTTTTATACCACAACTCATTTATATATATATGTCAATTATATCACGGATTGATATAATACAAATAAAAGTCACGGATTGAAGTGATCAGTGAAAATGGAAGACAATAACAACATGCCTAGTTTGAATTTGCCGCGTGCCTTCTTGAATTTTATACCACAACTCATTTTTTGGTTCGGGGCAACAATACCCTCCTTTCTATTACAATACAGACGATAATGAAGTGATCCAGCCAGCACGGCATAGTTTATGGGAGTGAAAGAGTGTGTTTTTAGTTGTAATACTGCATTATATTGTATTAGTGGATTATTTGATTGTAATAATTTTTCTAAATTTTTTTATCAATTTTTTCTATTATTTTAGTATAAAACAAGCTTCTGACAAAAAAGTCCGATTTTCCGATCCGATTCGGCCGATCCTGACGAATTTTTCAGATCCGAATCGGGATCAGACGGGGCCGATCCCGATTCTGATTCCGATTTTTCCTTCTATGGGGATTTTGAGTAGAGCTTTGGCTTTGAATTGATGTATAGTATAGGCAGCTGTATATAGGCGCAAGGTGTTTCAGCTATTGGTAGCTTGGTGTGTATATGGGGTTATGGCTGTAGCTTGAGTAGGTTATGGGGTCATGGCCGTGTGTATCGGGCTCCAGCTGCAAGGGGCTTTATATAGCCACGAATTAGGGCAGCAATAGGTGTGGATTCATGTGCTGGCATCATCTGAGGCGCTCATTTCCCATTTGATCGGACGGCTTGAGTTTGAAGCGCAGAGAAGGCAGCTAGCATCTTGTAGGCGCTAGCTATCGTCCTTCTATTTTGTTTGTTTCCTTTTAAGCCGGAATTTTTTTTAAAAACCATAATTAGAAAAACCAAAATTAGGGAACCAACATGATTAGCCGGATTTTTACAAAAATCATAAGAATCGAATTGGCAATTCGGGTCCGACTTTTTTTTTCCCTGGACCCGAAATGTCAATTCGGGTTCCCCTTATTTTCCCAGTTTTTCCGCAGCGCAGAAACGGTGCAGCTTTTGGTGTAATGCTTTGGACTCGAATTGGGATTTCGGGTCCCATTAATTTTTTTTTTTTTAGACAAATAACTAAAATGATGAAATATAATACTAAAAAATCGAATTTTTTTTCTCATTTGTCAAATTACTTTTTTATAGCATATTATACTAAAATACGCTAAATTACTTCAAATTATGTTAATTTATGATGAATTATACTAAATTACTTGAAATTACAATAATTATGTAGAATTATGCTAAAATACGGTAAATTACGCTAAATTACGTATGAATAGGGATGATATCTTCACTCAGAAGATGAAAAACGACAAAAAAACTTCAAACGGCCATAAAACGGCGCTCGAGTGTCCGATTTCAGTAAATGACCACTTTTCGGAAAGCTTGTGAAAATACGCATGCATCCATCGGGATGCCAAAGTGCCAAATTTAGAATCACCAAAAAACAAAAAGAAGGGCCTCAAAACTTCAGTTGAAGTTTCTGATTAAGATTTTTATTTCTATTCTCCAATATACGTAGCTCAGTAAATTAGTTATATAATGAACTTGTAGAATACCAATTTTTATTATTTTTGGAATTTTTTTACTATTTTTTATGATTTATGAGAGATGGCACAAAATAGGCCCTATTCATACGTAATTTAGCGTATTTTAGCATAATTCTACATACTTATTGTAATTTCAAGTATTTAGTATAATTCAGCATAAATTCACATAATTTGAAGTAATTTAGCGTATTTTAGTATAAATATGCTATAAAAAAGTAATTTGACAAAGGAGAAAAAAAATTCGATTTTTTAGTATTATATTTCATCATTTTAGTTATTTGTCTAAAAAAAATATATATATTAATGGGACCCGAAATCTCAATTCGGGTCCAAGGCATTACACCAAAAGCTGCACCGTTTCTGTGTTGCGGAAAAACTGGGAAAATAGGGAGAACCCGAATTGGCATTTCGGGTCCAGGGAAAAAAAAAGTCGGACCCGAATTGCCAATTCGGTTCTTATGATTTTTGTAAAAACCCGGCTAATCATGTTGGTTCCCTAATTTTGGTTTTTCTAATTATGGTTTTTTAAAAAAATTCTTTAAGCCGTTGGGGGAGGAAGCTATTTCCTTCGGATGAGCCTGACGCATTGTGAACCGCACTCAAATCAATTAAAGGTCTTTGTAAACCGGGTTTAGGAATACAAATGGGTGTGGGAGCTGCTGCATTTCGTTATGAAAATGACATTCACTTCTTGAACTATTTCGGCCCAGGCAAGACCCATATCAATTTTCTTTATTTCGATCCAAGCCTAGTTTTGTTCTTTAATTTGCTTTTGGCCCAAACCGATTTTAGTTGCTTCAAGCCTAAACCGAGGGCAGCCCAACTATTTTAATTTCAGTCCTTTAATCAACTTGATATGGCCTTAACCAATCAATTTCATTTGACTTCTTCACTTTGGTCAAGATTAAAAAAAAACCGTGAGTATTCCTTTCCAATTTTGTTGTTAAATATTTATTTCTAATCTTCTCCATTTCATCCTTTAATGGACACCTCCATTTCTCATGTTGTATTTAAGTGGCAACTTTTTAGGGTCAAACAGATAGCTAATTACAAATCTAAGTAAAAATAACACACATACATATAAACCATAGACCGTTCTTGAACATGAACCATGTAAAGAATAACATACACGGTTTCGAAAAAGGACCAGTGTATGGTCCAAATAATCATACACAGTTCCTAACCTAGCTGTAACTGTGTATATAACCCACGTTATTATACACGGTTTTTGTGATTGTGTAGAAATGACCTGTCTTAGCGCCTATTAATTTCTTGGAGATCGGACACGGTTCTCTCGTAAGAACCATGCATATAAGTAAATTATGCATATAAACAGCTCTCTAACTGTGTACAATATTTTAATTTTTTTCATACATGATGCGCACGGACATAGTCGCAAAACTATGTGTCATATAAGTAAAGCCGCGTTTTCTGCAATAGTGAGATGAAAGCTGTTCGGCGTAAGATGAGGGATTTAAGCAGTTTAAAAAGAGCTCAAATTTGACTTTGTCTGAAGGAGGTACCCTCGATATGATACATTGTCAAAGATGTGTCATATAAATATATTTTTTTTAAAGTCGCTGATGATCCAAATTATTTTATTGCCTCTTGTGCAATTTATTTAGCGAACTTTTCAAACAAGCGGTTGAACTATCTTTATATGATAACTCGACCTGATCTACCAATCATAATATGAAAGCTGTCAGGCGATGAGGGATCTAAGCAGTTTAAAAAAGAGCTCAAAGTTGTCTTTCTCTGGAGCAGGTATCCTCGATAAGATACTTTGTCAAAGATGCTCATATAAATATTATTTTTGAAAGTCGTTGATGATCTAATTATTTTAATGCTTCTTATACAATTAATTTAGCCAACTTTCAAACAGTGGTTGAACTATCTTTATCTAATAACTCGAGGTGCTGTACCAATCATCCTTGCAAACAAACAAAGCAAATACACCTTCAACCATCCCCAACACACCAAAAAAGAAGACAAAGCTAATACACTTTCAACCCCAAACACACACAACAAAAAGAAGAAGATGGCAGAGGCAGCTGTGACCTATGTGTTGCGCAAGCTTGGTGATGCCTTGCTGAACAAAGCACAGGAACTGCATGATGTTCGTGGTCAGATGGAGCAGATGCAGCTGGAGCTTGGCTTCATCAAAGCTTATCTAAGAGATGCCGATTCCAAGCAGCACAAGGGAAATGAATTGGTAAAAGAATGGGTGAACCGGGTCAGAGACATGGCCTACAAAATAGAAGATGTGATTGATACTTTCCTTGTTGAAATAGAAGAAAACAATCCAAAAAGCAATTCCCGCTTCTCCAGAATGCTTCCAGTTGTAAAACACCCCAAATTAATGAACAAGCTGAGTGGCGAGCTCAAAGAAATCACACAAAACCTCAACAGGATTTACCAGCGCGGTACCGACTTGGGAATTAAGGATCTTGGTGCTGGTACTAGTGAAGAACCTTTTAGACCAACAAAACCTTCTGAAATTGATGATTCAGAAGTTGTTGGCCTTGAGGCTGATAAGCGCCAGATTATCAAGCAGCTGCTTGATACAAACATTTCAAGGCGCACGGTGCTCTCAATTGTGGGTACTGGTGGCCTTGGGAAGACTACACTGGCTCAAAAAGTATACAAAAGGTACGTGCATGTGTTCTTCTTTGTGGAGCAATCTATAACAAGAAAATTAATTGCTAAATCCGAAACCAGCTAAAACTAGTTGTTAAGAAGTCAACTGTCCAAATTCGATCCTTTTTTCAGATTTATCCACACAAAGACGGGGTTCAGTTATTCTTATATCCTAACAACACATAAACTTGTTACAAAATGTTCAAATCTTCTTATCTTAACAATAAAAATACTCTATCAGAGAACTAACTTTTGATCTCGTGGTAAAAGGAAATGCTCTCCGTATAGGAGGTTGGAAGTTCAAAATCCAACTGGATGAACTTTTATGGATAATATTAAATGTTGTGGCTACTCCTCTAAAAAAATACAAATAATTAATCATGTAATCATGGAAAAGATCTCCAATAAAATTTTCTCTTCCTGTTGCTTTTTTCTCGACAATAACAAATTAATTTTTGTAACTGCAGTGAGGAATTGAAGGGGCAATTTCATTGTTACACATGGCTGTCTATTTCTCAAAAGTTCAATTTAAATGATCTTTTGAGAGAAATTCTTTACTCAATTAAACCAAATTTGAAAAATGAAAGTCCACCCGTAGCAGATGAGGATTTACCGGAGAAGCTTAAGAGCTCTTTGGAAAACAAGAGGTACTTAATTGTCCTAGATGATGTGTGGACAATTAATCTTTGGGAGAGATTGAAAATTCCATTACGCGATTCGAATAATGCGAGCCGTGTGATAATTACCAGCAGATCGCTTGATGTTGCTCAAGCAGCAGATTGCAACACAGGTCCCTATAAACTCCCTTACCTAAATGAGGATGAGAGTCTAGCTCTCCTCTACAGAAAGGTTTTTCAACAACATATACAACCTGAGAATTATCCTCCTGATCTCTCGGAAGTTGCCAAAAAATTAACAAAAAAATGTGGAGGATTACCATTGGCATTGATTGTGCTAGGCGGTATCCTGGCAAGGAGAGAGCGAACGTATAATGCCTGGAGCACATTGGAGGAGACCATGGATTGGCACAATGAAGATGGGAAGAAGTGCTCGCAGGTCCTAGCCATGAGTTATGAAGACTTGCCTTACGATCTCAAACCATGTTTTCTTTATTTTGCATCCTTTCCTGAAGATCATAAGATTTCAGGAAAGCATGTTACGAGAATGTGGTTGGCTGAAGGATTTATACTGAAAAATGGAGCTGGAACAATGGAGGACAGAGGTGAGGAATTCCTTCAAGAGCTAGTGCAAAGGTACATCCCTTTTCCACTTTATTTTTGAAGGTATAAAGGAAGTCCTGAAATTAACAAAGGCTAGTGCCCAAAGCGTACTAATTCTTCTCAAACTACTCCCCCGAAATTCAATCAGTACCCGGTATGCACATGAGCTCTAGTTTACTTCCTTAATTGAACAATTCTCGCAAAGATGTAAACCTTTTGCCTGATCAGTATTTCTAATATAATTTAGATTTAGAGTTTGTAAACGAGATGGTCATTATAACGTTATTCTTAACACAAATTCAAACTTAATGTAGTTCCGCTTAGGGTATTGAAAAAACCCGGTCGGTCCAGGACCGGACCGGACCACCCGGGGTTCCGACCCGGACCGGCCCGGACCGTGCCCCAAACTCGGACCAGACCGGACCAGGCTAGGGTCGGTACTGGTACGGGTTTGGTTCAGTATTTCCGCTAGACCCGCCTAAACCCGAACCGTGTAAGCCCGTGGACCTGTCCCGTCCCGGACCGGACCCAGACCCGCCTAACCTGTGTCTAACCTGCGTGGACCGGACCAGAACCCGCCTAACCCATGTGTGAATAACTTAGTTGAGATTCGCGTATGAAATAGTTTAAATGGTTGGAATCATAATAACAGCAAATTTATTTCAGATTTAGATAAAAAAGAATACTCCGACTTCTAATTTCCATTGCTCCAACTTTTAATCTTAATTACCAAACGGAATTCAAATAATTTAATTCTAATTTTAAATTTAATTCTAGACCACCAAAATCTCAAACTTTAATTTTAGAACATGCGTGTCTTTGTTATTTTAAAACATAAACACAATTAGTTTTTTTTTTAGCACTAAAATACTTTGAATTGATTTACTGGTAACTTTATTTTAATATTGCATTATTAAACATTGAGCTAAGTCTCACCCTACAAATTTTCATTTAAAGAACAGGAATGTTCAAATAAAATTGTTATTATTCACCTTTTAAGCATATATAGTTGTACAGCGGAATTTTACTGCAGGGGACATAAATGGAATTTGACATTTTGTATGTGCAGTATTATAGAACATGCATGCATGCACGCACATATATTATCTTATGAAACTCAGCTGTTCCCAATTCAAAAGTCCTCTTTATCTGATGAACATCACGCAAACATTTAGTCAAATTGTAAATAAAAATATTTGTATGGGTCGTGAGTCGTGACAAATTTGAATTATACATGTCATACCAATCTATGCAAATTATATTTTACTAATTGGTTGCCCATATCTATTGGTGCTACCAAATACTTAGTAAATATTTATTTATAATTTATACCATTTAATATGAAAAATAAATGGAATTGCTTACTCAAGAAAATTAAATTCTATTGAATTATTAGTTTTATGTTCTAATCATGCTCCACATTCTTATCTCCCATTTTCAAAGTCCGAATAGCCAATGAACCGCTCGACATGATCTTCATATTAAAATGTGCTTAAAAACCAATTTTTATATTTTTTGAAACTTTTTGCTATGTTTCTAAATAAGTACAAAAAAAAAAAATTGAATATATTAACAAAAGATATAATTTTATTTTAAAAAAAATTTACATTATAAAAGAAAATTGAATATATGTCAATAAAATTTATAAACCTTTATTTTTCCAAATATAATTCCAGTGATTAATTGATGATTTTTAATATAATATAATATAATATAAACTTATAACAAAAATTGTTTGGTCCAAATAACAAACATATTGAATTGGAAAAAAAAAATCATAGCAGAAAAAAAAACGACCCGGACCAGACCGGACCGGACCGTGGACTGTGCGAACCATGGGTTTGGGTTGGCCGCAGAAAATCAGACCCGTGGAACCCAACCCGTGGAACCCGTCTTACCCGTCCAACCCGTGGACCGGACGGGTTCAGACCGGACCGGACCGGCCCGTCTTCAAATCACTAGTTCTGCTCTCAATATATATTCTAAATTAATAGTCATTGCTTATTACAAGATCAAAAAGTAATTGCCAGTGATAATAACAAATTGACTATAAGTATATTTGTATAATTTAGTATCTTTACTGCATAGAAGTCATGGATTGTACCTCAAAGATATCTTAATTGTCTCTTAGAAATTCTTTCACATCTCCAAATTTATACATTTAGTTATGGCAATTTCTGTCACACTCCAAATGGAGAGCGACTAAACAATAATATACCTAACAAAATGAAACAAAAGATGTAAACACCGAGCCAACTACATAGCTAATTAATTAGTGATGAGTTATATTAGGACACACTTTCCAATAAGTAGACAACTTTTAAAATAGACAAATTCTTCTATCGACATAAGGACCTATTTGTAAATAGAACATATTTTCATTTTCAAAGTTCAAACAGTCAATCCGACCGTTCAACATTATCTCCATATTAAAATGTACTTGGAGGTCAAATTTTACATTTTTTTTGAATTTTTTTACTATTTATTAAGTATTTTACAAAATTCAATGGTTTGAATTTGACTAGTTTTTGTAAAATACTTAATAAATAGTAAAAAAATACAAAAAAATGTAAAATTTGACCTCCAAGTACATTTTAATATGGAGATAATGTTGAACGGTCGGATCGACTATTTGAACTTTGAAAATGAAAATATGTTCATTTTACAAATAGGTCCTTATGTCCATAGAAGCATCACTCTTTAAAATACACTGAGTTCACACACACATAGTGAGGCTACAATATAATGTAAAGCACATATCGGTTCGTTATATTGATGTGTATCACTTTTCAATGTCCAAATAGTTGATCCAAACTGTTCAAATCAATCTCTTTATATAAGAGGTAATTTTCGTTTACAAATAAAATTTCTAATTTGTCAAACTTTATTAGTATCAAATCAAGCGGTTAAATAATAAAGACTTTTTAGTGAACCTTACTGTATTATGAAGTTTTACATGCATGAGGTGAAGAACATGGGAGGTAAAGAGTAGGAGAAATTGGAGAATTAGCATTGGGTCAAGTGGCAATGGTAATTCTCCGTGTGGAAGGTCGTAGGTTCAAAAATCGAATGGAGAAATCTCTTGTGGATATTAAATAGTTGGATGGCTTGACCTCCAACCTTTACTCAAAAAAAAATTACAAACGAGAATATGAAAATGAAAGAAAACGGGGTGGTTACCATTTTTTTCGTTATCTTATTTGATTGGTTTTGTGTTTTCTCCATTACACTCTAATTTAAAAAGTAATAAAATGAAACTTTTAGGAAAGTTACAGTTAGTAAAAAGAATAACATCCATTGACTTTACTCATTTATTGATTTCTATTAAATAAAAACAATATGTGAATTTTAATTTATTTAATATATCTCTTCTTGCCACTCTTCGTGTACCCTCCATCCAAACAAGTTGTCAGAGTAGATCTAAAAACACATAACCGACAAGAAATTCTTCGAAAGATTGAAAAATGTAGCCAGATATTTTTATTTTTCAAATAACAAATTATAAGCATCAAATATTAGATGGAGTTTTTAAACCTAAATAAAGAGGACGAATCTATTATTAATGGATTCACAGTCAAAACAAACTTATAATGCAATTATTCCAAGCGGCACCACCTTACATCTAAAGAACTAAACTAATTTTGGCATTTCGAGTTGCCTAAATATATATTTTATATTTCTATCACCCCACCATTGGCAATCCAAGCGGAACCTCCTTACATCTACACATGGTTTGGAAAATCGGCCGATTCGTGTCCGATCCGATTTTCACCCGAGTTTCTCGCCCGTGCGAGTTTTTCAGCAAAACTCGGATGAACAGTGCTCGACTCGGCCGAGTTAGCCGATTTTTAGGCCTAGTCAAGCCGATTCAACCGAGTTGAGCTAATTCAAGGTCAAAATGGCCGATTCTCACAAACCTGGACTGAGTCTTGAGTTGAGTTGCTGAGGCGGAGGTGTGGAGGCGTGCAGATTGGAGAAGAAAGTGGCGATTGAGATACTGAGGCAGAGATTGGAGAAGAAAGGCGCGGAGATTGGAGCTCTTCTTCATGGATTCTTGACGTTTTGTGCCGATTCTCACTGATTCTCACTATGGGAAGCGATTTTTCAGAATAAGCGAAGGCATTTGATTGTGCGATGGCGCCGGCTCGTGAAAGAAAGAGGCGAAGTTGAAAGTGTCGATTGGGATTTGGGAGAGATGAAGCTGGGGTCAAATATGCACCTTTAGTTTTCATTAGATCTGCACATACTTTTGATCCACTGGCTCAGATCTATCACCGTTTTTCTGCAAAATGAAATGCGGCAAGAACTATGATAAAAACGGTATAACGGGTGCGATCTTATTTGGAAACGGGTCTAAAGCTATGCCTCAAAGTTTATTAGAAGGAAGATACCCTGTTTTGTCCTTTCTGAATACCCTGTTTGGTGACATGTGCATAAAACTGTTACATGTGGCAGTTTATTAGAAGGAAGATAGAGACCAAATGTAATTACGACTCTTAAACATAATTAGTTAGTATATGAAAATGTTAATTGTTTATGAAATAAAATATTTTCTTTGACTTAAGAAAAATAAAATATTAATTGTTTATGAAATAAAATATTTTCTTTGAAGATAAATTAATGCATAACAAATAAAATATGAAAATGTAAAAGTTAAAATTAAACAATTTATTTGTCATTTGTGAATTTATTAATCTTTTTTATTATTTTATGGAAGTCTATTTAATTTTTAAATTAGATGCATATTCATTTTATAAGTAATAAACTGTAAATTTGATTGTTACTCGTCCAAATTTAATTATTATGAGTGTTGGAGTGGGTTATTTGACAAATTTAGTACAAAACAAGCTTCTAGCCAAAAAATCCGAGTTACTGAGTCAACTCGGCCGATTCCGGTCGATTCACCCGATTCCAATTCCACGGTCAAGAATCCAATTCCGATTCAGATTCTGAGTTTCAGAACCATGCATCTACATTTATATAATCTTTACTTTGGATGAAAGATAAAGTCGAGGGTTCATCCTTTTACATTTTAATTAATTTGAATTCAGGAATACCTACTTATACATAAAACAATATTTTCCTTCTTCTTGGATGTCAATTTGTTTGGAAAATATGTTGCAGATGCTTGATTCAAGTCACTGAAAAATCTTGGAACGGTTGCTGCAAATACTGCAACATGCACGATCTTCTACGGGACCTGGCTATCCGCAAAGCCGAGGAAGAGAACTTCTTCACTGTATTCTCAAAAGTAGAAGATTGCAACCATCTAGCTGCTAGAAAGCCACGCCGTGCGGCACTGCAATTTTGCACTCTTCCCAAGGATGGTGTTTATCCAGTAAACATTCGTTCTTTACTCTGTTTTACGCAATCAAGGAATAGTGGCTTTAACCTACAAAATTATAGTGGTTTTAGACTATTAAGAGTATTAACCATTGAGCGTGTTGATATGACAAAATTCGACAGTAGTAAGTGGCTGAAGGACATGATACACTTGAGGTACTTGGGTTTTAGATACTGCAAGGTTGGACAAAAAATATTCGAGAGGAATTCCTTCTATAATCTAGAAACCATTGATTTAACAGAATCAACTATAGATTTAGGGGGAACACAAAAAAGTACAAATCATGTCGTAATCCCAACTCTAAGACATGTATATGGTACCAAGCATTTAGAAAAAATTTGCCCATTAAAATGGGATCACCATGCTAATCTACAAACATTACAAAGTGTGGGCTACACAGAAGTTCCTTATTTAGGAGGTTGTATCAACTTGCGTAGATTTGGGGTTCACTATTGGATGGATGAGGGATCACATGATGATAAGTTAAGGACTATTAATTTTCTAGAAGAGTGGGAAACTCTAAAGGGTGTGCTGATAAGGACAAAGCAGTTGGTATCCCTCAGGATTGTAACGTATTTTGAGGATGGGTTTTTTGTACCATTTGGCGGTACAAGAGACTTACCTTGTCATGAGAAGATACAAAGTCTATATCTCTATGGAGAGTTGGGAGGATCTATATGTGCTCCAAATGTTGAGATGTTCCCAACAAACCTCACCAAATTGAGGCTTGAGTTTTCTAGGCTTCAGGAAAATCCAATGCCCATATTTGAGAGGCTACAGAGCCTCAGAATACTTCAGCTACGACAATACTCATATCTTGGAACAGAGCTGACCTGTTCAACCAGAGGGTTACCTAAACTTGAAAAACTGGAGATTGGAGATATGCCGAATCTACATCATTGGTACATAAAAGAGGGATATTTTCCCATCCTTAGTCACCTCAAAATTTCTCACTGTTGGAAGCTGGAAGCACTTCCTGAGCTACAAAATGTGCCGACTCTTAAAGAGCTAATAGTATATAACCTGTCACCTGAGCTAAAAGAACGTATGCAAGGAGAAGATCATTGCAAAATTGAGAATATCCCATCTGTGCGTGAAACATAGGGATAATGGCAAACCTCGTGCCATTCATTGATGTAAGAATTTCTTTAAATTAGTTTTCATGTCTTGATTTGTTATTCATATACTTTGTGTGGCTGCAAGGGTTTTTTTCCGATTGTCAGCACATTTCTATTATTTTCTTGTAATTGTTATATTCTTAATTATTGCATGGATTCTGTTGAGCAGGCCATAATAACAATAAAGAGAGACTACATGAAAGAATGCAAGTAGAGGACATCACATAATCACACATATCCCCGCTCTGAGTAAAGACGAACGGTTAGATTTCAAGTCTCATTAATTGATTGTAAGTTCCTTTTTTTTTTCAGTTTGTTGTTCCTGAATTGTTCAACTTTTCATAATTGTCATGGTTGCAAGTTTTAATTTTCTATTGTTTGCAGTTTTCATTTTTTTTTAATTGTACTGTACTCATAAATATTGCATCGATTTGGATTGGGTTGGGTTGTTGTGATTTGCTTAATTTCTGTAACATTATATATATGGTTTTGTTATTCTGGTTTTGAATATTTGGTTGTAACATTAAATACTCTGTGTTTTTTCTAAAACAAAAAGTTCATAATACAGGAATATGATGTAATTTATCACAAAGTTTATATTGAAGGAATTAACTGCAGCTTTTTATTTTGGGGAGGTTTCTGTTATTCATATTTGTGGTTGAGGTTTCTTATTTACTTGGTACTTGTTACTAAATTCATGATAGGCAATGAATACGGATTCGATATTATTCGTACGAAATCCATTCCAAATTTAAATACAGATAAATAAAATGGATATTTTTACATATCCAATTCTATTTGAAAACCTTTAAGTTTTCAAATATAAATGTCCCAAATTATTTCCATTCACTGGCGCAGTGGCGATGCCTTTTTTTTAATTCTCTTCTCCATTCTAAACACCTCCATTTAGTTTTTTTTATTTTTTCTTAATTTTCTTATTTAGTATTTTATCTTAGAGTTCAAGACTTAATTAGCCGAGAGTTAATTATTTGTTTTGTATTTGTATTCACTGGCGATGTCATTATTGATCCTACACCACTTGCTTGTATCAACATGTATAAAGAAGTTTATAGTTTGATTCTAGTTTTTATGGGGGGGATTAACCTTGTTCTGGCTCAAGTATCCTAATTAAGTTCAAATAATAAAATGTTTGCCTTTCTTGATCGACCTTTATTATAACAATAATGTCTAAAATAAATCAACAGCTTCTCATTGTGAAGAATCTGAAATGTGGTGGGTATATGTTATTTGAAAAAAAAAAAATCATGAATTTGATTATTTGGAAAAAATAATGGGCTCGTAATAGTTAAATTTAAAGTTGGATGCAATTATCATAACTTTAACTAAAAGTACACATAGATTTGATATAATAATTAATAAATGAACAACAATAGAAGCAATTACATCAAAAATATTAATTATACAGTATTCTTACAAAACTAAAGAGAGACACAAATATTAAAAGAAAAATTGCTAGATTTTAAGTAAAATTAATTGCTCTTTACATGAAGTTAATGCAATATTATTACCAATGTTGTACTTAAGTAGAGTAAGTCTGTAATATGGAAAATGGGTCGAGTTCATTTTTAAGTGTTTAATATTATTGTAATATGGAAAATGTTATTTTCAGTACTAATTTTCTATTTTAAACAGGTAATAAAAAAATGACCAAATAACAGTCGGGCTTAGTTAATTATGTGGGCCCATATAAAGCCCATTTGGGCTTATATATTATGTGGGTCCGATCGACTACCAGACCAAGATTTCAGAAAATTGGGCCTTGCTAACAACACAAAATTTATGTACTGGGGAAGTACAAGCATGATCTTGTTCCCAATAAGGTATCGTTTTCAAATCATTCCATTTGTACTGCTATCAAAATCTAACATTCATTAATTATGAATTATGTAAAATATAAATACTCTTAAATTTAAGAGGGAGGCATGTCAAATTGCTACCCTAGTGGTGGGAAATCAATGTACTATAATATTAAAAGTATGATACAATTGTTGAATTATATGATTTAACGGCCTTTTCATGGATTACTCATTTATACAGATGATATATTGAGATTTTCCATTAGTAAGTTTTCTAAGTTTTTTTTTTTTTTAACATTAAATTTGAAATTGTATAGACTAAAAATTAAGTAACATAAATCTTACACATAAAAGTTTTTGAAATGAATTATGTCATTGGAGGAAACTAAAATAAATGATGGAGAACTATTATTTTTAGTTTCACTAAAGAAAATAATTTCAGTTCTCCATTATACATTTCTCAAGTTCATTCTCTCCATGCCATCACTAACCACAGAGCATTTGCTGGTTCCAACTTGTTTAAAGAAGCTGATGACACCAATTTAGCCGAGATTTTTATATATAAGAAAATAAATAAATAAAATATTAAAAATGAGAAATGGTTGAACAGAATTTTAAAAATGGGAAGGCCGCCATGAGTCATGGTGTCCCTGGTGGACGCCATGCCAGACTCCGGCCCGTGGAAATAACGGAAAAAAAAAAATCAATTTTTTTTTCTGCTGTGTTCAGTCAGAAATCCAATAATTTTGATCAGATTCAAAATTCATTTCAGAGAAAATGGCTGCATGGATTTTTGTGTTCTTTATATCAAAATAAAGGTATGAAAGTCTAGTTTTCAGATAATATAATTTCTCTATACAAAAATTGACACCGGCTGACCAAGGAGATGCACAAGGACACAACTATCTCAACTAAATTTCACTCAAAGAGGAGCAAGCTCTACTCTACAGAGCACAAAGAGGAGATAACTCAACTCAAAATAGGAAATTCGTATATATTGAAAAGCTGCCTTACAAAATGACTTTTGGGCTATTATATAGCCATATTCTTACTCTAGAAGCTACCTAACATTTATAACAACACTCAACTACTTTTGCTAATACCAAAACACTCTTAATAACCTCCTAGAGGCTCTAAAAAGACTCTCCTAGAGACTCACAAGTAAACAGAATTCAAATACACTTTTGACCATATTTAAAACCCACTAAAACTCACACCTAACTTAATTAATAAAAAGCTGACTCAAAACATGTCAGTTCTCTTGGCACGCCTGTTTGACCATGATATGTTCGAAATATGGACAAATGTATTACATAAACGTTGTAGAGCTTGTTGCCAGCTTTCCACAGAATTTTGGATCACCAAAAATCGGAGTTCGTATGAGCAAGAAATGACCAAAATACTGAAGCGTGTCAAACAGTTGCGGATTTGTCACTCAGTAGCGGTTCTGGACAATAAAACAGCCACTCCTGAAGCAATTCTGTTTTATTTAAGTGCATGGATATTCTCAAGGCCTGTTGAAGTGTCCCATATGACATGTCACTGAATGATAAGGCCTATCTGCTTCAAAAATATTAGAACGGTGCAATCCGGGCGGTGTCATTCTCCCCCGGTTGAAAAGAACTCGCCCTCGAGTTCAACTCTTCTTCTTTTGTTATCTTTGTAAACTTCTTTACAATAGTACAACTTCAGAACAAACACCGTTAAAGAAAAATTGGACTGCAATAAATCATGGGCATAAAATGCTAGCAAACCACCATGCTTTTGCTGCGCTACTCCTCGTTCAAACAAATTTTCGACGCACGGAAGAGTGAGGACTTGAACTTGAGCAATGTCAGTGTTGAGCTCGAAGCCTGCTTGCACCTGGTTGGTCATCTTGCGCTCCTGAAATTGACACTCTTGATTTTTGAGCTTGAAATTCAGCAACATGGCGTGTAGTTTCTGCTGCATAAACTCCTTAAAAGTTTGTTGAAGATGCGTGCCAAATTCTTTGTTGCACACAAGAGTGTTGCTGGCCACCAACCTGAAAATAATAAGCTCAAAGAAAAGTTGGGTTAGTCTCATTTGGGCAGCGATATGTATTGCCCAATGATCAGGTTGATTGGGACCTCCATGTGGTCTCGGTTGAGTGGTTAGGAGCTTGAGTTCGGAATAGGTTTGCTTCTCAATTAGCCACACAGACTTAGCAAGTTTTGCACGGCTCCTGCAATTCGCACCGCCGCTGAAGTCATTGAGGTAGGAACATTTCATTCGGTATTTAACCGACATGTAATCAACACATGAGAAAGGGAACCGGTATAAGACCGCTATGCTCTTCGTACACATGAGAAAAGACACATCCTTCAAAAGAACAATAATCACACAAACCATTTTGTCTTTCTGTTTCAATTCAAAGTCTATGTTTTGCCAATCAAGTTCGACATTTTTCACTTCTGAATTTTTCAAGTTCTCATCAAAAGAATTGGTATTTCTTAACCCAATATGAATAACTTCTCCATCATGTTGCCACAGTTTCTCCAAAACAATGCGACATGCATTTCTAGAATTATCAACATACCATACCACATTCCGATATTCATTTTCAAAGCAAAAGTTCATTACAAGCTGCTGGTCTTCTTGTACCAAATTACCCTTTTGCAACCAACAAAGTTTGAGTGATTGGGAATAATATTCAGATTTTGTCACTACTTTCTCAATCCAAACTTTTGACACCAAAAATTCAATATTCCCACTATCAAAAATAATTTCACATACCTTGCAATGTGAGGTGCAACGTGTATGAAAAATGTTGTTGTGAAACCATACCTCATCTTCTACCGGGTTGGAATTTCGGGTACCACCATAACCCGCTAAAATTTCATCAACTTTTCCCTTAAAGTGCAGCAGGTTTTCTCCACTTTCTTGTGTTTTAAACTCAAAATAAAACCATCTTACTTTCATGTTTTGCTGTCCCAAAAGTGTGTGTTCAGATTTGAATATTTTCATGAAAGGTTTCGGTAAAACATCGATAATGTCTTCATCAAAGGTTGGGAGGTTGTCAAATGACTCCATTTCTTTCTCGGGCTCCCCCGTCAAGGTATTGACATCATCCTCTTCATCAGGATATTCGTCAAAAATTGGTGGAGATTCAAATGACATGCTTTCAACCTCAAAAATTTCAGTAACCTCAAAAACACTACGGTCTATACCAGAAATTGTATTCAACAAACAAGTTTTTGAGTTATGTCCATCACTTCCACACTTAAAGCATCGTACACTCCTTGTTTTGGACTGAACCAAGCTAGGTTTCTCTGATTTTATTGGGTTCTTTCGGGTCCTTTTGGTAACCATAACAAATGGTTTAAACTTCTTCTTGCAAGACCCATTTTTGTCCAGCTTGTGTGAACATGGTTTGAGAACACAAAGTCCTTTGCCGCTGCTAGACCTTTGCTCTTTCAATATTTTCTCAACATTCAAATTAAGTTTTGGTAAAAATGAATGTGAAGAAAAAGGGTTATGAGAACCTCTACAAAAAGACTTCTTACAATATTTTCTCTTGAGGTTTTTGGAATGGTTGTTTCTCCGCTGAAGATGAGGAGAAAGAGAAACATTGTTGCTGGATATGTTGTGAAGGCGGTGGTGAAAAGAAATGTTGGTGTAGCTCGCAGATTCGTGCCTCGGTCGGCGGTCTTGACTCTCACGAGTTGTGCTTGTGGTAGAACCGTGCCTCATTCGGCGATCGCGATTCTCACAAGTTTTGCTTCTCGAAGGTCCATGCCTCATTCGGCGGTCTTGGTTTCGATTGGCGGCCTCCACTAGCAAAATACGCCATAGGAGTTGTTGGACATGCTGTCTCAACTCGTTCATCTCAACGTCTCGTCGGTCTTGGTCTTCATACTCAGGCCGGTTGCGTGTTTCACGACGCACCATCTTCAACCTTGAGCTCTGATACCAAATGACACCGGCTGACCAAGGAGATGCACAAGGACACAACTATCTCAACTAAATTTCACTCAAAGAGGAGCAAGCTCTACTCTACAGAGCACAAAGAGGAGATAACTCAACTCAAAATAGGAAATTCGTATATATTGAAAAGCTGCCTTACAAAATGACTTTTGGGCTATTATATAGCCATATTCTTACTCTAGAAGCTACCTAACATTTATAACAACACTCAACTACTTTTGCTAATACCAAAACACTCTTAATAACCTCCTAGAGGCTCTAAAAAGACTCTCCTAGAGACTCACAAGTAAACAGAATTCAAATACACTTTTGACCATATTTAAAACCCACTAAAACTCACACCTAACTTAATTAATAAAAAGCTGACTCAAAACATGTCAGTTCTCTTGGCACGCCTGTTTGACCATGATATGTTCGAAATATGGACAAATGTATTACATAAACGTTGTAGAGCTTGTTGCCAGATTTCCACAGAATTTTGGATCACCTAAATCGGAGTTCGTATGAGCAAGAAATGACCAAAATACTGAAGCGTGTCAAACAGTTGCGGATTTGTCACTCAGTAGCGGTTCTGGACAATAAAACAGCCACTCCTGAAGCAATTCTGTTTTATTTAAGTGCATGGATATTCTCAAGGCCTGTTGAAGTGTCCCATATGACATGTCACTGAATGATAAGGCCTATCTGCTTCAAAAATATTAGAACGGTGCAATCCGGGCGGTGTCAAAAATATTACAGATTGGTACAGTTTTAGTGATTAATTGACAGAGGTCAAAATTCAGAAAAGCTGAAATTCCAGTAAGCAGTCCTATAATTTTGACCAGATTCAAAATTCAATTTAGAGAAAATAGCTACATGAATTTTTGTGTTCTTTATATCAAAATAAAGATATGAAAGTCCAGTTTTCAGATAATATAATTTTTTTTTTTTTTTTTGAAATGATTGGTAGAGGCTACCAATGTTTACAAACAAATTTACTCAACCACAGAGCCCTCATCCTACTTTACAGTCAACTATGACCCCCCATCGTCTATTAACCTACCCCTTCTCTAATTGGTGATGATGCATTACAAAACTTCAACCACAGTTTAGCTTCTTCATAGATTTGCTGTATCAGTATGCTGGGAGGTTTCATCCTATTAGAAAACACCTTATCGTTCCTCTGTTTCCATAAATTCCACAGTGTGCACATGAACAAAGAAGCCCATTGACGCCTTTGCACTCTTCCACACTGTCTTGCTGTTTCCCAAGACCTGTCCCATGTTTTCTGCACTGAGTTGCCGACTGTCAGTAACTCACATCCCATACTGCTTGAAACTCCACGCCATACTCTTGCGGCATAGCCACATCTGAAAAAAAGGTGATTTGTTGACTCCTGACTACAGTTCGCACACATGACACACCTAGGCTGACAATGCATTCCTCTTCTTGCCATTATGTCGTGTGTAAGTAACCTATTCTTAAGATGCAGAACTGTGAACACCTTTACTTTCGAAGGGGTATTAGACTTCCAGATGAATGCGAATCTCCATTTAATCATTCCACCAGTTGATATAATCCTATAAAATGAAGAGGCCGAATAAATTCCCTGTGTAGACCATCTCCATTGTATCTCGTCTTCCCCTTGCCCAAACTGCAGTACGGTATTTTCAGCTACCTGGGGCGCCAGGTGTTCGACTAGTGGCCATGCCTCTTTAAGGGAGATGCACTGCAGTAGTGGTCTTGGCAATCTGTCTCTGAATTTTCTTAACGGATTGCCATTCCAAGGATCATACCAGAACGAGATGGTATTGCCTTGGCCTATAATAGTTCTGATGCTCCAATGGTACATTGGTTTTAGTTTGAGGAGTTGTCCCCAAAAGTGTGAGCCTTTTACTGCCCAGATTCGTGGCCCCTCTGATTGGGTATGAATTCCTCTGAGTGCAGTGATAATCGAAGACCATAAGCAACCCGGTTCAGTTTGAGCTTTCCACCACCATCTCAACACTAGAGAAATATTCCTTAACTCCAAATTTGTAGCTCCCAGACCTTCCCATTTTTTCGGAGTGCAAGCCAAATTCCAATTGATCAACGAGATAGTGTTGCCATGGCGCTGGGACCGTCCCCACAGGAACTTCCTCCTAATTGAATCAATTCTTTTAATAACCCATTTTGGCAACACAAAGCATGTCATAAAATACACCGGTATGGAGGCCAGAACTGAGTTTTGGAGCAATAGTCTCCGACCTCTTGAAATCAGCTTACTTTGCCATCCTTCAAATCTTCGTTCGAGCTTTTCTATAAGAGGCATGAAATCACTTCTTGCAGGCTTCTTGAAACTGAGGGGCATGCCTAGATAAGTGATCGGCAACTCTGCTTGATTGCAACCAAAGATGATCTTTACCAACTCTTGTTGGTCCAGTGACAAATTCAAAGGAATGAAGACACTCTTTTCATAGTTAATTTGGAGGCCCGAAATGCTTGTAAAAAGTCTGAGCACCAATTTCAATGTGATCATCGTTGTTAGGTCTGCCCTTGCAATAATAGCCGTGTCATCGGCATATTGAAGGGCCATGATCGGATCTCTTAGTTTCGGAGATAATGATTGCAGCAATGTACTATTAACCCTTTCGATTAGCTTCTGTAACACATCCACCGCTATGTTGAATAGCAGGGGGGATAGGGGATCCCCCTGTCTCAAGCCTCTCTTATGCATGAAGTATGAAGAAGGTTCACCATTTATTACTACAGACTGGTACATTTTTAGCGATTAATTGACAGAGGTCAGAATTCAGAAAAGCTGAAATTCCAGTGAGCAGTCCAATAATTTTCACCAGATTCAAAATTCAATTTAGAGAAAATGGCTACATGAATTTTTGTGTTCTTTATATCAAAATAAAGGTATGAAAGTCTAGTTTTCAGATAATATAATTTATCTATACAAAAATATTAAAGATTTGGACAGTTTTAGCGATTATTTGACAGAGGTCAGAATTATTGGACTGCTCACTGAAATTTCAGCTTTTCTGAATTCTGACCTCTGTCAATTAATCGCTAAAACTGTACCAATCTATAATATTTTTGTATAGGTAAATTATATTATCTGGAAACTAGACTTTCATACCTTTATTTTGATATACAGAACAAAAAAATCCATGCAGCCATTTTCTCTAAAATGAATTTTGAATCTGATCAAAATTATTGGATTTCTGACTGAACACAGCAGAAAAAAAAAATTATTATTTTTATTTTTTTTAGGGCCGGAGCCTGGCATGGCGTCCCGTTTTTTTTTTTGTTTTTTCCACGGACCGGAGTCTGGCATGGCGGCCTTTCCATTTTTAAAATTCTGTTCAACCATTTCTCATTTTTAATATTTTATTTATTTATTTTCTTATATATAAAAATCTCGGCCAATTTAGTATCTTGGTGGGTTTTTCCCTCATTATGGCTCAAGTCCTTGGAGATTTTGTTACACACTTGGCAGCCTCTGCTAAGTTCTCAAAAAAAAGTCTTTGGAGATTTTTGGTTTGGTTGGATAACTCTTAAATAATTTTTCTTTTCTCAAAATCATTCTAAGATATCAACATCTGAAGCAAAACAATGACTTCTCACTGTGAGAGCTTCATCTATTATAATGATTTGTTACTTGAAAAAAATATAATAATGGAATTTATTATCTAAAGATTATGTGATTGTAATAATTAATTATAGCCGAAGTGATGCTTAATACCAAATGTTTAACTAAATGTACACAAGGATTTGCTATGATTGTCCTTAATAAATGAATATCTAATTGCATAAAAAAAAGTTTGTGTACAAACTTTTATGATTATTGTACATTTTGTGTCATATGTACAAAACTTGATGTTCCTCTACGTATAATATTGCTCTATTGAGTGAAAAAAATATATATTATAATTATAAAAGAGAATTTGGCGAGTGTCATATTCTAAATCAAAAGAATTCACATTTGAGCGTAAATTTACGCGTCGATCTGATCTCTTGGTAATTGATATTGCTTCTCGCCTCTATTTTCAAAATTTATTCTAAATTAATTTCAAAAAAGTCTAGATAAAATATATGATTTTCTGTAACAAAATTTGAACGGGATGGTAAGCATAGAGCAAATATTTTGTGAAGCTTTTTAATTTATGTATCGAATCTACTTCTTAGGTGTTATTTCTGCATGCATTCTTAGGTGTTATTATCTTTAATACTACTTTCGTAAAATAAAAAATCAAAGAATTAAAGTTCGTCATTTGAATTCAATTTGACGACTTCCAAAATTAATCTCGTGAATCGCATGACTTCTGAGCTAGCTATACTTGGATCATTAAATTCCGGTTCTTTGCTAAACAAGTGTATACATCTAAGATTAAAATGGTTGAGATTGTTCAGGTCAGCCCGAGCTTGTGAATTTGAGTCTCTCTCATGACTTGAAAGCTTGTGCGAAGCTTTCAAAAAAGAACAAGAAATCATTTATGTGGGGCAATTTTAGTATTATATTTTGGATTGTTTGATGTATATTTGTTCCGTTTCTAAAAGATAATAATATAAGAAGCCGCGATCATTAATGCTCAATTCGACAACTTTTAAAATTAACCATGCGAATCTCCCGATTGATAAGGTCAAGCCTAGTTATATGGGCCCTGTAAAGCCCATTCATTTAAAATTAACCATGATGAATTGGGCTGACTGACAACACAGTTTACATATTGGGGAAGTACAAGCATGATATATGTCCCAGAAAGGTATCGATTTAAAATCATTCAATATGTAAATGTTGATTAATTATGAAGCATATAAAATGTAAAAACAGAGTCCTCGTGAAAATTAAACTGCAGGGCATGTAAAATTGCTACTCTAGTGTGGTGAGAAATCAATGTACTAAAATATTATAAGTATGAAAGGTGTGATAGCTACGATTGCCAAATTACATGAATTAACGATTTTTTCATGATTGGATTACTCATTTCTCCACAAGATATACATATAGAGATCTTCCATATTAAAGTTTTCAAAAATTTATTTTCTTCACTTTAACGTTGTAACTGTGTTGACTTAGAAATAACATGAATCGTACAAAAGAAAATGTTCTGAAATATATTAATTACGCTATTGGAGAAAGCCAAGATAAATTATTGAGATTTATCAACTTTAGTTTTAACAAAAAGGAGATATTCAATCCTTTATAGTACATATCTTAAAATACTTCTCTCCGTGCCATCACTAACCCTACATCACGAGATTTTTCCAGCTTGTATAGAAAAGTTGATAACTTGAATATAATTTTTTGGTGGATTTTAACCTCATTCCGGCTCAAAAATTCGGATCAAGTCCTTTGTAGATTTTTGTCGGGTTGGATAACTCTTAAATTATTTTTCTTTTCTCGATCTTTCTATGATAACAATATCAGGAGTATACTAACTCATAGTGGCAGCTTCTTCAGCTTCAAGTGTATGATTTGTTACTTAGAAAAAGACAATCATGGATATTTGGAATGATAATCAAAAGCACGTAATAATTGAAGCCAAAGTAGGGTGCAACACCATATGTTTAACAAAAATGTATGCACAAGTATCTCGCATGATAATTCTTCATAAATGAACAACTATTGACATCCAAAGAGTTTTTTCTTTCAAAGTTCTTATGAATGTTGTAATTTTTGTTTATAGCCAAAACTATTGAGTGAAAAAAATATAATATAATTTTAAAAGAGAAAATCTGCATGATATGTCACATGCTATATCAAAAGAATTCATATTTGAGCATAAATTTACAGATTCATCTCAATCATTTTGTCTTGGTAATTGATATTGCTTCGCGCCTTTATTTTTGAAATTTATTAGAGATTACTAGTATATTTAATTTTTCCATTTCAGATTAAACAGATAAGATACATGATTAATTTGTTGTAACAAATTTTGAACGGAATGGATAAGCATAGAGCTTGGTCAGATTTGATCAGATATGATTTATATATGTGGGACCAGCTCTTTGTAACTTTCTTTTACCATTCATTTATTGTGAATTTTTAACATTAAGTTAATTAATTCTAAAATCTTGTATATTATAATTATCAAGGTGTCTCTTGAAAGTATACAAGTATAATGATGAACCCAAACCATCATTAAAAATATGAGACTGCCTTTGGGTATTATATATGTTTTGGATTGTTTGATGTATATTCGTTCCGTTTCTATATGATATATAATAATATAAAAGCGGCGATCGTTAATACTACTTTCATAATATTAAAAATTAAAGATTAAAAGTTCGTCATTCAAATTCAAATTTGACAAATTTTATAATTCAATTAACCTCATGAATATCGTGATGAGTTCTAGCCTAGCTTTACTAGGATCTTCTCACTACAGCAGATCATACCATCAGCGACCGGTGAGTTCACCGGTCGCTATAGGCATCGTCGCTGATGCTCCCCGATGACGTCACCGGTCGTTGAATGACGTCATCACGGTCGCTGATGATGTTTCAGCGACCGTTAAATTTTGGTCGTTGTTGGGGTTTGCTGACGTCATGTAAAGGCATCAGAGACCAAAATAATCGGTCGCTGATACTCAAAACCGGTCGCTGATACCTTTCACCATCAGTGTATTTGTGTTTATCAACCGTTGGTGTTGACATAGACATTTTTTTTTTAATGTTTCATTTCCAATCAGAATCCAAAATATCACAATAATAATAGCACAATAATAATATCACATGAGTCATGATGTAATTCTAAATATCACATTTACATTATCCAAATTACATGAGAAGCAAATGAAACTTTCATATTCTTCATAATTTTATTCTTTCGTGGTCATTACCAGCAATGCCATAACACCAATCAGCGCGTACTACAACATAAAATAATACAATTGTTAGTAAAAGGATGTCACCACTGGTAAAAGTACTGTACCAAATTTTAAAGGAGCTAATATGTACCTTAATCATAGGCGTCTCTGTCATGATGATTGTGAGATAACCGACATAAGGTAAATACCTGTATCAGTGAAGCATATCGCGAAAAAAATATTAAATTAATGTTAATCAGGTTATCATAATTCTATGCATCCCTGACTGGTAGTGGTCCTTAAGAGGTACAATACTGACTCCATAAGGTTCTTGCGGTCAACATATATTGGTACCAAATAGCTTTGTTAACATGCCAATAGTTCTTAATGACGATAATGCAAGTGGAGAAGAAATGACGATATGTCCTTACTTTATTTTAATTTTAGGATGAGCTTAAAGAAAATTAAGTACTGACCTTTTGTAAGAATGTCAATTTCTCCTGTATCTTTCCTCTCATGAACCTATATGGATAATAGAAAAAGAAAATTCAATTTTCAAGATGTTAATGTAACTTTATTCAAGTAATCTTCATAGTTGAACATAATTTTGAAAGTTTTCTAGAACCTCTCTACATATATCAAATATTCCTTGCACAAACTGAGAAAGTATCCAAGCCATTAAAAAAAATGATAAAGTATCTGATTTATACCCTTATAAAACAAAATATTTTGCAAACTACCCCTCTCCTACCATTATTGTCAGAAAGGAAAACATGATCAGGTAGGTAGGTTTCCTCATATTATGAAAATTAATTATATTTACACTTAAGCCCTAAATTTTGAAAATCACATTATTTAAATTCCCAAAATAATTCCTATAGGTGGTTCGGCCCCCTTTTCCCAAGTCAGCGTAGAACAAACCAAAGGCAGTACCAATTCGGTACCAGAAACAAGAGCAAGAAAACAACAGTACCCAACAGGGTATTGGTATGGGGGTACCAATGCACCAGCAAGTCAACACAACAAGGCATTCAGCCAGAAATCACCCGAATCAGGAAAATCAACAACCCACATTCGGTATTTAATCATTTCAAATTTTACGGCTTTCTTTCTTACGACATCACAGAAAATGCACAAGCCACGAATAAAAATCAAGAGCTCAAAGTATTACCCGAGAGAGAGGTACTCGCAAGGCGGCAAAAAAATCAGGGGTCGGTGAGAGAGAAGCAGATCGAGTGAGAGAGAGGGCAGCAGTGTCGGGCGGGGTCGGGCGGGGATCAGCGGGGTCGGGCAGTGGGGCGCGGATGTGTACATTCTTTTTTTTTTTTGTGTGGCTAAAACCTAAAATTAAACGCACGGTCGAGAGAGAGAGAGAGAGAGAAAATATTGGCGCCGGTTTTTTAGGCTTAACTTTCAGCGACCGGGCCAAATTCGGTCGCTGAAGCCCGTAATTGACGGTCGCCAGAAACATTTTTTCTTTTTTTGTTTTTATTTTTTTTGGGTCTTCAGTGACCGGCGAATTAAGCGGTCGCTGGTGCCGGTCGCTGATGCCCTGTTTTGTTGTGGTGTCTAATTTCGACTCTCCGATAAGCTAAACAAAACAAATTTGGGAGGTGACAGAGGCGATGAGAGACCCGATTGATAAAGCAAATTTGGGAGATAGAGAGAAGGAAGAGTTCGAGCCAAGGATAAGAGAGGAAGAGTTCGAGCCGAAGATAAGAGTTCAAGCTGCCAACGGTCGTCCAAAAAGCTTTCAATCTGACATTCATTTAATACAAGCCATATGGTTTATTGGGCCAGACTGACATCACAAATTTCAGGTATTGGGAAAATACAAGCGTGATCTTTGTCCCAAAAACGTATCGATTTAAAATCATTCAATCTGTACTGCGATCAAAAGCTAAAGCTAACGTTGATTAATTATGAAGTATATATATAAAATGTAAAAAGTGAGTCCTTGTGAAAATTTAATTGCAAGGCATCTCAAATTGCTACCCCTAGTAGCGAGAAATCAATGTACTAATTAAATATTAAAACTTTAAAAGTATGAAAGGTGGGTAGTGCCGATTGTCAAATTACATGAATTGGCGTGTCTTTTCTCCGGATGATATATAGTATATACAGAGATCTTCCATTAGTAAGTTTTTTAACTTTTCTTTTTTTTTAACATTAAATTTGCAACTTTATTGACTCAAAAGTAATATGAACCGTACACAAGAAAGTTTCTGAAATAAATTATTTAGGTCATTGGAGAAAGCCAAAATAAATTATTGAGAATTATTAACTCCAGATTAAAATAAAACAAGAGAATTTGGATCCTTCATCATGCATTTTTTAAGTTACTTCTCTGCATGCCATCACCAACCCTACACTACTAGCTTGTTCTGACTTGTTTAAAGAATATTATTCTCTCACTCTAGTTTCTTGGTGGGTATTTTTTTGATATAATCTTTATATAGGTATTAAATAATTTTTCTCTTTTCAATCTTGCTATGATAACAATATATATATGGAGCAAACCAATGGTTTGTCGTTATGAAAGATTCAGCGGGAAGAGATCAATCAAGCTGCAATTGTGTTTTACTAGAGGTTTTATTTGATAGATACATATTGGTGATCTAATTGTCGAGTTTGGACTAGCACTACTACAGAAATGGTCATTGTACACGGCACATTGTACACGGACTTGGCAATTTTATAGAAAAACCGTGTAGAAGTTGTAATTTTTTGGATGCCTGAAATATCTGTAGGATCTCTACACGGATATTTACAAAAGAATCAGTGTAGAAAGACGTGAGAGAGCTACACGGACGTTTACTAGAAAATGTACACGGCTTATTGTTTAAATAACAGTGGAGAAAGCCTTGAGAGAGCTACACGGATATTTAATTAAAGAACCGTGAAGAAAGGTAATAATTGTACACGGATGTTTGTTTAAATGACCGTGTATATAACCCGTAGGAGCTACACGGATGTTTAATAAAGAGCCGTGTATAAATGTCGAATTTGTACACGGTTTTTTGTTTAAATGACAGAGTAGAAAGCCTTGAGCGAGCTACACGGACGTTTAATAAAGAGCTGTGTAGAAAGGATATTTTAGGTTTTTTGTTATATAAAAGGCCTTCTCCCCAGCGCCGTTTTGATCAACTTATACTCTCCCCTCTCACAGTTAACAATTGGGTTGAGATGTAGGTTTATCAATTGTTTCAGATCGCAAAATTAGATCGATATGAGCTACTGTTTTGGGAGCTCACAGATGAGCGATCTGGTACAATTGATAACCTACATCTCGAATTCCCATGCGATCGAAGTATTGAAAAAAAAATTATCTCTCTATTCTGATCAATTTTACTGGACGAAGAGTTGGGTGAAGAGTTGGGTGAAGGACCTTCAGAGCCGGATTTGAAGAGGTGAATGTGACCTTCAGAGCCGGATGAAGAGTCGAATGAAGAGTCGGAGATCATCCGACTCTTCATTCGACTCTTCATCCGGCTCTGACAGTCCTTCATCCACATCTTCCCTTTGCTCTGAAGGTCCTTCATCCAACTTTTTACTCAACTCTTTCTTTAGTAAAACATGTATCTTCATATTACCCTCTGTAAACCCTACTGGCACCAAAAGGAAAGAACCACCCTATTCTAGTCCTTAATGGAAATTTTTAGTTTACAATATGACTTTTTATTCCAACTTTTGTAATGCTCTAATTTTGTATAATTTAGGGTACATGAATTTTTAGTTTAAATGTCTTCCTCTGTTTTGGAAATTGTTTGTTCTGAAAAACATAGGGAAAAAAACTAGCTGACAGACAAAAAAAAAAAAAAAAAAAAAAAAAACAAATGATACACGGACGTTTAATAAAGAGCCGTGTAGAAACGAGAAATAGTACACGGATTTTTGTTTAATTAACAGTGTAGAAAAATAATTCGATGACTGTTTATATAAAAGTCTGTGTGTCTTTCTACACGGATTTATAGCTAAATATCCGTGAAAACAAAGATACTTGCTCGAAATAATGGAAGGCTAAACCAAAAAAAATAAAACAAAAATTAGGGAAAAAAAAAGAATTCTAAATGTCCGTGAAGAAAATTTATCTTTTATATTACACACGGTTGTTTATATAATTGTCCGTGTATAAAGGTTATCTTTTATAAACGGCTACATATGTAAAAGTCCGTGTAGCTCTCGTAATGCTTTTTTTACACGGATTTATAGATTATCATCCGTGTAGAAAGGTTATTTTAGGGTTTGGAACTATATAAAAGGCCTTCTTCCGGCGCCGTTTTGATCAATTAATACTTCTCTCTCTCTCTCTGTATTGAATTGGTCTGATTTCTGCGCACAAGGAACGAGGCCGGATCTGAGATATAGCTTGGAAGTTAATTCGCATTCTCCTCTCTATTGCCAAGGTTAGTCATACATATATATATTTCCCTCTTCTTTATCTAATTTTCTGTTACTGATTAATATTGCTTAATTATTTCTGTCAATTATTATTTAATGCTTGATTTGTTAAGATAATGTAAATAATTAGTGTATTGTGGTCCAATAACCGACCTACTGATGCTTTTAGGTCCATGCCCGTTCAAAATTAATCCAATAGGGATTAATTTTGGATAGTCCCCCGTTTGGGACTGCTCTCTGAATATTGTGTCTCATTTAGGATGTGAACACGTATTAGCGGGATTTAATTAGTATTTGAGGAAAGTTCGACAGTATTTCTCCTTATTGCTCCTACGAGTATGTGGTTTTTACGCATACTTGGGGAGTTAAGGAGAAATGCTGCCGAATTTTTCTCAAATACTAATTAAATCCCGCTAATATGTGTTCACATATGAGGCATAATATTCAAAGAGTGGGTTAGGATTGTAAACCGGCCCTTTATAAGCCAAGAATTTGGAACAATATATATGCTGACCACCATATATGTTTAATTGGAATTTTTTTTTTTTTACTTTAATTTACAGATGGATCGAAGTTGGATGTACGAATTGCGACGTGATAGTGCAGAATACTTGGCTCGCGTTGATGAGTTCCTAAAATTTGCTGAGAGTTATAGAGTGGACAGAAAAGAGAACGACATCTTGTGTCCTTGTAGAGATTGTAAAAATTATATAAGATTTGGGGATTCGGAAGAAATTAGAGCTCATTTGATTTGTCGGGGATTTAAGAAAAACTATACATGTTGGTTTATGCATGGTGAGAAAATTGGGGAATGTAGTGGAACCAATAGAAATTTTGTTTTGGACGAGAATGATGATAATGTAGAAACTGTTGATAATTTTGAATTTGAATGCAACGATGATTTTGAGAATGTCGAAAATTTCGATAATGCTGGGCTTGATTGCAACGAGGATGATGAGGTGGAGATTGATGAAAATGCAGAATACAATTTTACTGAGAATCTAGAGGACATGTTACGTGATGTGGAAGATGAAATTAGTGATAAAAATTTTAAAAAATTTCAGTATCTGTCTAATGAATCTAAAAAGCCGTTATACCCCGGGTGTACCAAATTTACAAAACTATCAGCTGTGTTGAAATTATTGAACTTAAAAGCAGACAACGGTTGGAGCGATAAGAGTTTCACGTCCTTATTAAAGCTTTTACGAGAGATGCTCCCAGATAACAACGAGTTACCCTGTACAATATATCAGGCGAAGAAGCTGATCTGTCCAATGGGTTTGAAGATTGAAAAAATACATGCATGTCCGAATGATTGTGTATTGTACCGTGGCGAGTACGAGGCCATGCATGTTTGTCCTAAATGCGGTGTTTCACGGTATAAACGCAAGGACCAGGACACTGACGATTGTGATGGAGGAAAAAAGGCAAGGCCTCCGGCTAAGGCGGTGTGGTATTTCCCGATAATACCGAGATTCAGACGGTTATTTGCAAATCCCAAAGATGCGAAATTGTTGCGTTGGCATGAAGAAGAGCGCAAAAGAGACGGTAAACTAAGACACCCTGCTGATTCAATTCAATGGAGAAACATTGATAGACATTTTGAAGGATTTGGTGGCGAATCACGAAACCTTAAGTTAGGGGTGAGCACAGACGGAATGAGTCCGTTTGGAAGCATGAGCAGTCAGCACAGCACTTGGCCAGTTCTTATATGCATCTACAATCTTCCTCCTTGGTTGTGCATGAAACGCAGGTACATAATGATGTCATTACTAATCCAAGGACCCAGACAACCCGGAAATGACATAGATGTGTATCTCGCACCATTAATTGAGGACCTCCAGAAATTGTGGCGTGATGGCGTCCCGGTCTGGGATGCGTACGGCAAAGAGCAATTTAATTTGCGGGCCATGGTATTCTGCACCATAAATGATTTCCCCGCGTACGGTAATTTATCGGGTTACACTTGTAAAGGAGCAAAGGCGTGCCCCATCTGTGAAGATGACACGCAGGTGCTGAGGTTGAAAAATTGTAAAAAGAATGTTTTTATGGGGCACCGTAGGTTTCTTCCTGTTAATCACCCATACCGTAAGAAGAAGAAGGTATTCAACGGGAAAATTGAGCTTGGAGTGGCGCGTCGTCCGTTAGATGGGAAGAATGTCTTCATGCGGGTTAAACACCTTGCTGTTGCTTTTGGAAAACGTGCCAAAAAACCACCGAAAGATATTTGGAAAAAAAAGTCCATATTTTGGGAGCTACCATACTGGGAATATTTAGAAGTGAGACATTGCCTAGATGTCATGCATGTTGAAAAAAATGTCTGTGACAGTTTGATTGGCACATTATTGAACATTTCGGGGAAGACGAAAGACGGTCTTAAAGTTCGAGAAGACATGAAATTAATGGGAATACGACCCGAGCTTGCACCGCAGGATAAAGGGAAGCAAAAGGCATACCTCCCCCCGGCAATGTGCACAATGTCGAAGATCGAGAAAACGAGCTTTTGTAAGTGCCTTCATAGTATTAAAGTCCCATCAGGGTATTCTTCGAATATTAAGAAGCTGGTGTCGATGAAGGACCTGAAATTGATTGGTCCGAAATCCCACGACTGTCATGTTTTAATGACACATATGATTCCTGTTGCAATTCGGGGAATTTTACCGAAGCCCGTGCGGCAAACCATTACGAAGCTTTGTTTTTTCTTCAATGCAATTAATTCCAAGGTGATAGACCCGCTCAAATTGGACGCTTTGCAGAAGGAGGTCGTCGTTACCCTTTGCCATCTTGAGATGTATTTTCCGCCATCTTTTTTCGATGTTATGGTTCACCTTGTTGTTCATCTCGTGAGGGAAATTCAGATCTGTGGCCCCGCGTTCCTGCGGTATATGTATCCATTCGAGAGATTCATGGGTATTTTGAAAAGTTACGTAAGGAACCGACATCGCCCCGAAGGTAGCATTGTGGAGGGATATTCCACAGAAGAGGTAATTGAGTTTTGCACCAACTACATGACCGGTGTGGGTCCTATTGGCGTTCCAAAATCTCGATACGAGGGAAGGCTACAAGGAGTAGGGACAATAGGGTTGAAAGCCATAGTTGCTGATAACGATGACCTGCGAAAGGCACATTTTATTGTACTGCAGCACATGGCTGATGTTGCTCCATATATAGATGAGCACATGACGATCCTTCGACAACAGAACTACACGAGAAGTCAGAAGTGGCTTACTGACGAGCATAACCGTTCTTTTATAGGATGGATGAAAGACAGAGTGAAATCACACCCCGAAATGTCCCCCGTAAATGAAACTGTTAAATTGCTGGGCGAAGGACCCCAAATGGTTGTTAGAACATTCCAAGCATACGAGATTAACGGATATACATTTTACACTAAATTACAGTGTGATAAGAGCACGATGCAAAATAGTGGGGTGACGTTGGTGGCGACGTCCCAAGAATTCAGTAGATCGGGGGATGCCCGGCCTGTAATAGCTTCAAAGTCTTATTACGGCGTTATTGAAGAAATTTGGGAGCTCGTTTACAATCCTCACCTTAGCATTCCCTTGTTTCGGTGCCAATGGGTCGAAGACCGGGGTGTTAAAGTTGATAACGACGGGTTCACCCTCGTTGATTTTGACAAAGTCGGGTATGTGGATGATCCGTTCATACTTGCCAAGCAAGCCACCCAAGTCTTTTATGTCACTGACCCGAGTGATGATAGGTGGAGTGTCGTCCTATCCGGAAAAAGAAGGATTGTTGGGGTAGAAAACGTCACCGACGAAGAAGAGTACGACCAGTTCGAAGAGATACCTCAATTTTGTACCGATGTGCAAGCTGAGATAGCAACAATTGCAGAACAAGACGAAGCAAATTACATGAGATCTGACCACAATGAAGGATTATGGGAAGATGTTCAAACAGTGGAAAAAAAGAGAAAAAGGCGAAAAAAATCCAATGTATAATATTTACTCCTTTTAAACTTGAAAATTTTAATATTTCTTATTTGGAAAAAAAAAAATCAATGCATAATATATATTTCTTTTATAATATTTCAGATAGCCCAATGAAGCTAAAGACTCAAGGCCGGTTTATCTCTGGATATTTCTGTCTCATGCATTGTAATGTTTTTATTTCGTTTCTAATATTTCTTTGTTGCATCAGGAGCAAGAACCAGATAGATTATTTTAGATATGTGGGCAGAGTGGTTTCAACAGTAATTTTTTTAAACTAGAAATATGGATTTGTATAATTTAGTGTAGGTTTTTTTGTATTAATTTTTGATATAATCTAGACATGAATTTTTGTATCATTTCTGATATAATTTAATTAGTACGTGAAACACCCATCTTTCTAAGAATAATTTTTAATTTCATTAGAAATTCAAAGGGAGCAACACGGACATTTAATTAAACATCCGTGTACAAATACATTTATACGTTTCATAAAATGTCTTAGTAGAAATTCAAAGGGAGCTACACGGATATTTCATTACACATCCGTGTAGGAAGGTATTTTTTCCCCTAAAATTATTCTCAGAGAAAAAGTTATCGAAACGGGGGAGTGATTATTTGAATTCGTTTTCGTCTTTTCAGAATTAAAAAGATAAGGCAACTTCTCGAATTAAACGTTTTCTATAGTTGGACACGGACGTTTAACAAAAAATCCGTGTAAGAAAAGTTTTCTCTACGGTCGTTTAATTTTCAATAGTTTTTTGGCCTTTTAAGAAACGTACACGGGCGTTTAATGAATAATCCGTGTACAAAAGGGTTCCTACACGGATATTTAATGAAACGCCCGTGTAGAAATTGAAATAATTCAAATTACATTATTCTTGAAATACTTTACTTGAACAACAGGGACTAAATTGCATGTTATTTTGAAATATTTTGTTGTAAAAAATATTTTGAAATAATTACTTGAACAGAAGGTATTTTTTTTCCGAAAAATTATTATATGGTTGTTTTGTAAATTTGTAAACCCAGATAAGGTCATATCAAGTAAAGTGTTCATTTATGTTTTCAAATCGGATTATTTAGAGAGCATTAGGCATCCTATGATATTATTTAGACAGATTATTTAAGTTAATTTTAAATAATTTACTTTTTAGTGATTACCCATGAATTAATTGTTTGTTGGTTGTTTTGTACTGCTAATTCATATCTATAACAGTACTTATTTAGATAGCATGAAGTATTTAACAAAATAGATAAACGGAAAGAAAACAAAATGCTGATTAAATTAAGAAGAAAAATATATTACATCAAAACAAAACGAAAAAAAAAAAGCTAACTTAATGAAACACTCCTTCACTGGCCTGGCTGGATTGCTCCTTGGCCTGACCCCCTCCTTTTAATCCAGGGTCTCTTTGGCCTGATCCAGGGATTGCCCCTCCTTTTGTAGGGCTTTGGTGGTGGGTGCTCCCTTGGGCTTCGTCGTGGCACATTTGAGGGCGGCCATGGCCATGTCCTCCTGTAGTTGGGAGGAGGCATTTTATAGCCGGGAGGGACTTCGGGAGCATCCTGGGGGGGCAATGGCCATGGCACATTTGCGTCTTCTTCCGGTGGCACCGAAGCGGCCATTTGTTCTTCCAAATTCTCAGAGAAAAGTAATCGAAAAGGGGGAGTTTCTCAGATTATATTGAATTTTGAAGTCGTTTCGTCTTCTTAATTAAAAAGATAAGGCAACTTCTCGACTTCCGTGTACAAAAAGGCTTTTGAAGGTCCTTTAATTTTGAATTTCGTCTTATAAGAATCATACACGGTCGTTTATTTAAAAATACGTGTACAAATGGCTTTTAACACGGTCGTTTAATTTTCAAGAGTTGTTTCGCCTTATAAGCAACGTACACGGGCGTTTAATAAAAAATCCGTGTACAAACTGTTTTATACACGGATATTTACTTAAACGCCCGTGTAGAAATTGAAATATTTATTTGCATTTATTATTAAGTTCTGCTAGATACTCGAAGATATAAAATAATTTTCAAGCTAAATAAAACTGAAATCAGGTTCCTTTTTATATTTTGGAATTTCCATTTTGAAAAATATGGAATTTGAAAAACATGAAACTTTGGAATTTGAAAAAATTAATCTAGAGAACCATATGTAGGCGCGCATTTCATAATTTCGCGTAACCTAATTATACACGGGTGTTTAATTAAACGTGTAGCTCTCTGACGTTTCTACACGGGTGTTTATTTAAATGTCCGTGTATATTTAGTTTACGCGAAATAAAGTGCGCGCCTCGTCTCTGTCGCTCGATATCTTTTCAAAATCTCCTCGTCTCCCCTAAAACCTAAACCCCCTAGTCTCCTATCTCTTTCTGTGGTGCTGCCATCGTTATCTCTCTCGGTGCTTGCTCGGTCTCCTCTGTCGCTCTCCTCTGAACTCGCCAACTGAATCTCTAAGCTCCTCTCGCGCGGTTGCTGTTCTGTCCTTGAAAGGCTCTCTCTCTCTCTCTCTCTCTCTCTAAGTTGCAATGCTCCCTGTATATTGGTTAAATCAAAACCCTTATCTCTGATTGTATTTTGGTTAAGTGAAAAGTTTCCTCAACTGACCTATTCTGGTGACATTGACACCTAATTAATGTTACAGGGACTAAATTGCAAAACCAACACTATGATTGAACAAAGGACCCAACAACACATAAGTTAACCCTAAATTTTACATTTCATAGCATTTGTAATAATGTTTCTTTTTTGTAGAAAGAACCATGTCACAGCCAGGTGAGAATGCAGATATGGTTTTGGAAACAGTGGAACCGCAGGTAGATATGATAGTGGAAGAAGAGGACCAGCAGTCTCAGACAGAAAAGAGGAAAAGAGGTCCGACAATGTGCACGAAGACCTCAGAGGCGAAGGATTTGCAAATCGAGTTCGACAAAACCGGATGTCCGAAGGGTCCACGTAGGGCAGAGTACACAAATTGGTGCAACAATTTGGTGAAGCAGAAGGCATCTATCTTGGTTGAGAGGTGGGACAAATTCGATGACGAAGATAAGAACGAATGGTGGAACATTGTGAAGGTAAAAAAAAAAAAATGTACATGCATTATATATTCATTTTTCGTATTCTGTTTGTTATTTCTTTTTTTGTTGGATACAAGTTTTCTAGCATGTCTTAACCTTTGGTATATTTTTAGGGGTGTAGGTGATAATTCTTGCTTTGTAGGACTATATCCCAAATTCTATCATTTAGCAGTTATATATACAGATATAGAAAAATTCAAAACCAAGTATATATTACCTGCTGAATGAAATTAATCAATGTAGCTAGTGTAGTGCACCATGCTTGAACTGGGTACCGCCACCAGGAAAGGTAAGGTAATCGCCAGACACCTTGACCCAATTCTGGTGCCCTACACTATTATCATGACAGATAGCAAAATCAGCAAAGAAATATCACTAACAAACTCAGCTAAATACAACACATTATTTCACTTTGATTTGGTCATAAAGGTTAGATTGCATGTAGGTAGTGACATAGGTTGTGCCCCAAAGTTTCCTAATATACAGAAAACAATTTGGTAGAGCAAGTGAAACACAAATTATTTTCAAGCTACTTATTCCCCGTACTTTTGGTAAGTGCAAAGAAATATATGTCTATACCTGACCTGAAAACTTGAATGAACTTACATGCAGTAATTTTGTTGTCAATCATGCAGGCTCATTGGAACATCCAGGATGACGACCCAAAGTCCGCGAAAAAGAAAAAGACTCTGAGGAAAATGAATGAAGCTTGGAAGCAATTCAAGAGCACGTTGAAGACGGTTTTCATGGAGGAAGGGAGAAATCCGGTAGGCTACTATAAATGGCTGAAACAAGAGGACTGGGAGGCGTTTCAAGCTTTGAAGTCCACAGAAGAGTTCAAGGTATATAAATTCAGCCAATTAACTTTCTCTCTGTTCTTTCTCGATATGTACTTATCTTCCTTAAACTAGCTAATTGATGTGCCTTGATGTGTGAAGGTAAAAAGTGACGAGGGCAGGAGGATCGCGAAATTGAACAAGTACCCGCACAAATTAGGGTCAGGTGGCTACGAGGGTAAGTCACTCGAATGGGCTAAGGTACTGGACCAAAACAAACATTCTGACTCACCTGTGGTTAGGATCCAAAATCCTAGGGCCCAATGCTGGCTCATGGGAAGATCTGAGGTAACCGCTGACGGGACGATAGTACTCCCAAGTGACGTGCAACCCGTGGCTCAGAAAATGGTAAGAGTCTTTGTGGTAACTTCGTGTACATTACTTTGTCTTTTGCTATAACTAATTTTTTTTTTAACAGTTGGATGTGGAGGAGGAGGTAAATTCGGGCTCCATGACTGTCGACAGAGTGGATGATTCCTTGTCCGCAGCGCTCGGGACTAAAGAACACACGGGTCGAGTTAGGGGTGTCTCGGTCTACTGTGGCTGGAAGGATGTATACGACGGACCGAAACCAAAAAGAAGACCGCGTGCCAAAGTTAGCACGGAAGAGATGGAATCAAGGTTGGCGCAGGTACGCCAGGAGGTATGCGAGGAGTTCAGAACGGAGTACGATGGAAGGATTGCTGAATTCGAATCAAGGTGGATCAACCATATTACATCTCTGACGCAGCAATCCGAGCAACAACCTCCCGTTTCGCCGGGATTTCGGCGAAGCAGTCAAGCATCCGGGACCGAAGTTCTGGGCGTGTTGGACAATCTACAGGTAATCACTACTTGTTCATAATCTACCCGTAATTGTGACTTGTTCATTAACTAATTTCTGATAATTATTAATTGCAGGAGGCCACATCATGCGACCTCGTCATGTGGCACGACAAAACTCCTCTGACCCTTGCTAAGGGTATTGTACATCCTCCAGCCGGTTCTCAGCTAAGGCCCAACCACCTCCCCGTAACGGTTGACATGATTGTGGCCGATTGGGCTGCCCGCATACCTCTTCCTGTCCCTACCGACGACATGGGGGTGCTTGATGATGCCCGTAGACAGATCATCCAATGGCCCAAGTGTCAGATTATTTTGGATCAGGTAATCTCTAAATAAAACACGGATATCTTATGTTACGTTCAAATGATTATTTTGAAATACTTGAAAAAAGGTTCAAAATCTGATACAGACCCGAAGAGGCGTTGGAAACGCTGCGGACGAAGCTTTGTCACCGGTACGGCGAGGCTTGGAAGTAGTAGTCGGGGTTGATGCGCAAGAATCTCCTGCTGCGCCAGCGGCGGCACCAGCGGAAGCGCCAGCAAATGCGCCAGCGGCTGCGCCAGCGGATGCCCCAGAGGCTGTGCCAGAGGCTGCGCCAGCGGCTGCGCCAGAGGCTGCGCCAGCGGCTGCGCCAGAGGCTGCGCCAGCGGCTGCGCCAGAGGCTGCGCCAGCGGCTGCGCCAGAGGCTGCGCCAGCGGCTGCGCCAGAGGCTGCGCCAGCGGCTGCGCCAGAGGCTGCGCCAGCGGCTGCGCCAGAGGCTGCGCCAGCGGATGCCCCAGTAGACCGTACGGGGCTCTCTGAAGAAGAGGTTAGCCGTTTGCCCGAGGATTTGCGGAATCTCCACGCCTGCCTGGTTAAGGCACCAGATGATATGGAGGACGTAATGTTCGAAATCCCCCCCGAGGTTCTCCTACACAAAGGCAGGACGGTCGTGCTGCCTTTCAAAGAATTCAAGGACTTTCTACATGCCTCATCAAGCGATAAATGGCTCGATGTGGGAGTCCTCACCGTTTTCGTCATGTTAGTGACCAAAAAATCATATATATCATGTGTATAGCACTCAAATATATATTCTAATGTGAAATGATGATTTTTCAGGATGATACAACGAAAACAGTCTGTGGCTCATGGGAAAGATAGGGTGAACTCCTGTGCATTCTTGGACCCCGCTTTTACTAGTGGTACGATGGTGAAATATCAGGAGGAAGATACTGTCCAGTACATGCGTTCAGCGATGCGTAAGGCTGTTTCGGAGAATAAGAAATTTATTCTCGTGCCATACCACCAGAGTGGCCACTGGTGTTTGATTGTGATTGTGCCACTTGAGAATTTGGTTTTCCTCATGGATTCTTCATATCCCGGACCGGGCATCACTCCTCAGGAATCCAAAAAGATCTGCATTCCAATAAGAAAGTAAGCAATAGTAATTCACTTGGTTTGATTTTTTCCCAATTACATATAACAAATTGTGGAATTGCTAATTACATTCCTCAATTTTGTAAGGGCTTTTCTGCAATATCTTAAAGATGGAGGAAGGCAAAGCACGATTCCGAAGCGTAAAAATAAGTTGTGTTTCAGGTGGCAGCCGGTGAGCACATGCACTATAATTTTTATAATTTCATATTTTTTGTTCAAAAATTAATTGTCATTCTAACATAGGCTGCTAAATGAAAATTTCAGTGCCCGCAACAGTATCAGGGTTGGGAATGCGGTTATTACACGATGATTTATATGTTTCACTTTGTTGAACGCTTACAATTCGATTGGCCAGATTATCCGGTATGTAATTCATATGTTTGCCTTGACTTGTCCATATAATTAATATTGATTTCCTCTAATATTTTATTCTACTAAATTTGTTTTATTAGTTGCATTGTTATAATTACAATATTTATTTTTATAAAGCAAAACAGAGATGCAGTTGTTATATTGTATTTTTCTAATAACCTACATATTTTGAATTTTTGGCAGCATAAATCGAACGAGAAGGCAGGGCATTACAGCAATGAAGATATAGATTATTTTAGATGTATGTGGGCAAAGTGGTTTCAAAATGAATTTTGTAAACCAGAATATGGATTTGTATAATTTTGTGTGCATGAATTTTTGATATATTTAGTGTACATGAATTTTGTTTAGGGGTTGTATTCTGATATATTGGAAATTCTTTGTTTGGAATTGATTTTTAATGGCTAGCAAACTGGAGGCTAGCCAAAACAAAAAATAAAAATTGAAAAAAAATATAACCATTCTACACGGATGTTTAACAAAAGTCCGTGTGGAAAGCCAAATAAAGAGCAAATAAAAATATAAGATAGCTACACGGCTGCTTATGTAATGATCCGTGTAGAAATAGTTATTCTACACGGATATTTTGATAGACATCCGTGTAGAAACATGATCGTACACGGCCTTTTAGTTAAATATCCGTGTATAGATCTCAACTAATGTACACGGTTGTTTATGTAATGAGCCGTGCAGAATAACTATGTCGACACGGATATTAACCTAAAAGTCCGTGTACACAGAGACATCGTACACGGTTGTTTATGTAGTGATCCGTGTAGCTCGGCTTTGGAGAGCGCCACTTGGCAAGGAATTGGACACGGTTGTTTATGTACTGATCCGTGTAGCTCGGCGTTGGAGAGCGCCACTTGGCAAGGAATTGGACACGGTTAATTATGTAGTGATCCGTGTAGCTCGGCTTTGGAGAGCGCCACTTGGCAAGGAATTGGACACGGTTAATTATGTACTGATCCGTGTAGCTCGGGTTTGGAGACCGCCACTTGGCAAGGAATTGACCACGGTTGTTTATGTAATGATCCGTGTAGCTCTCAGGAATTGCACACGGTTAAATATCCGTGTATAATTTATTCAGGGGATTATACACCCTCGCACTCCACACGGCAGGAAATCCGTGTAGCTCCCCTGTTTATGTCCGTGTACAATGACCATTTCTGTAGTAGTGTAGGCTAAAACATAGCTGTAGTGTGACTTTGTAAATATTTATTCATTATTTAATACTGATAGGGTCATGTTCCAAGGGCCCTCACGGATATCTTGCAGGCCATGAATAGACTGGGATTCGGACCCCTCTCAAGGGCCAACCCGAGATCAATATGAAGAGCCCGGAACCCGTTAGCAGTTAAGCCCAGTTAGGCCCCATAAGGCCCCGTCCAACACGAGTCTAGCCCGAACTCGGCTTACGGTCACCACCATCGCGTCCGTATTGAGCGGGTGCGATTTAGTGACCGCCAAACTATGAGGACGTCACCGCTCTTATGTGAGGATAACCGACTTTATGCGAGCGTAATCGCTCTTATGTGATCTCCCCTAACCGCTCTGACAACGTGGAATTATGGTTAGGGGACGATCAATTTAAGGCAAAGTGCCCCATTAAACAGAGGTCAGACTTTTGCTTACCTAAGCGAGATATCATATAGGCTAGAGTCCGAATATCTCATAACCATTCCCACTTCGGGAACCAATCTCATCAACCTCAGCCTGTCTTTCCAACCCAAATTACCCTTCTCACATACAGCCTACTCTCTCCGAGATAGGACATATCAAATACAAAATGTTGGTGAGCCATTGCTCCTAAACCTTCAACAAAGTTCTCTAACCTTTTTTTTTTAACAGTAAACTTCTAAAATGTTGATGCTTTTTTAAACTTATTCTGGCTCAAGTATTCGGATCAAGTCTTTATACTTTTTTTTGTTGTGTTGGATTTTTAAAAATTCTTAAATATTTCCCCTTCTCGATATTTCTATGATAACGATATATATCCAGAGGATCGTGCATGGCTGATCTTTTACTTGAAAAAATGATAGATTTTATTATTTGGAAATATCATGAGCTTATCATAAGTATTAAAACAAAAGTTGGGTGCAACACCACATGTTTAACTATATGTAGTTTTGTACACAAGAATTTGGTATGATTATCCTTAATAAATGAACAACAATGGATGTAATTACAGCCATAAAGAATTTTTTACGAAGTTCTTATGGTTGTTTACTTTTTGTTTATATAGTGAAAATATATAATAGAATTTTGAAAGAGAGAATTTGCATGCATGTGACGGATGCTATATCAAAAAAAAAAAAAAATCACTTATTTAAAGTAAATGTACACTTCCACACAGGGGCGGAACATATTATATATATAGAACTTCAACTCTAGCCCCTTTATATATTATTACAAATTTATAAGGTTTTAAGGATAAAATTTGAAAAGCAAACTTTCGACCACATTTTTCGGTTCCATATGCACTCTTCGATTTACGCCCCATCTATATTAAAAAATAGGAAATTTTTTGCTTTTGGAAAGCTGTCAATGTATTGAAGAAAATAATAAAAAAAAAAAGTCTCCATGGACAGAAAGAAATCTCCAGTCAAATTCCAGCGGTACATCTCCAGTTCATTCAAAATAAAGCAAATTAAGCATCTTCAAAAGGGTTGCACTAAATCTACAGAAAAAAAAAAAAAAATTCACCATGCAGGTGTAGAACATAAATTTACCTTTTCAACTTTGAAATTAGCAAATTTCAATTTTAATTGAGGTTTGTGTTTGTTTGTAATTTTTTAAATTATTATTCATTATAATTTTGAGATAAAAGTTAATTTCACTTTCATATTACGAAAATGATAATTTTTTTCTTTATGTACAATTTGTACATATATAAAATTATGTCCAAGAGAAAGACATTAGACTCTTATTTCAAGGCGAAGGAAGCAAACTCAAAGTCTTAAACTCTGGCACAAATTTCAAGTCTTGATAATTAGAATTTGTGAACCAATTCCATATGTGATGAATATTGATCAAAAGCAACATTGGCAAAGTTCTTTATTAAGATCATTTAAATATGAAAGGAATCCAGATAAATGCCTCCAACTATCATATTACCCTACTAATGGAAGAGATGAAGTTGGAAAATTTTACATACTTGAGGGGCCTTACAAATTTCATATGGATAAATATCCAACTATTGAGAATGGAAATGATCAAAGTCGTTGGATTCTATATCATTAGTTCAAAAATTTCTCTTGATTAGAGTATTCACCTCACACAAACCGTGCCTATTGCTTTTCTTTTTTTCACTTTTCAACAAAACCAAATGGAAAACCTTGTTCTCACACATTCACTGTTTCACGATTTCAAAATTGGAGAAAGGTCAGTTGTGGGAAAATTGTGCATTTTTATCTCATTCCAACTTGGCTCACAATTTTGTTGTTAGTTCTTATTGAAACAATTATTGAGAAACAAACTGAAATGGAAGTGAAAGAAGCAAGGTTGCGTCTCAAAGCTTTCATTGATTCAATTAAATGGTTGATATTTCAAGCGTATGCATTTAGGGTCACGATGAATCTCACGAATCAAAAAATCAGAGAAATTTTGTAGAAATGATAAAATTCGTTGTTTCATAAAATAAGTAAGTTAACCAAATTGTGTTAGAGAATGCTCCAAAAAATGCAAAATAAACCTCACCATTAATTCAAAAACAAATTCTACAAATCATGGCTCAAAAAGTCCAAGTTGCAATATGAATCTAAGGAGGAGTAAATGACAAATGCTGTTCGATTTGGCCATAAAGAAAGATTTATTGGTGAGAAGTTTCTTAATCTTTTTCATGTTAAAGACACAACATCACTAACCTTAAAAAATACAATTGCTTCAGCTCTATCTTATAGTGGTCTAAGCATATGTCACATTAGAAGTTAAGGATACGACAGAGCAGGTAATATGCGCAGTGAGTGGAATGATTTACAAGCCCTTATTCTTAAAAATGTTCATATGCGTATTATGTGCATTGCATGGCTCATCAATTGTAATTGGCCATTGTTGGAGCATTAAGAAAGGTGCATGAAGTTCATAACTTCTTTCAAAATGTGAATTTTGTTATAAATATTGTTAGTGCATCTCCAAAACATTATGATGACTAGTTGCAAGCACAACAAGCCGAAGAAATGATCTACAAAATTGATTGAGAGCTTCACACTGGTAGAGGAGCAAATCAAATTGGTACATTGCAATGGCCGAGAGGTTCTAAATGGAGATCTCATTTTAAGTCAATTTTCAGTTTGTTGATGATGTTTGATGCATCAACATGTGTTTTAAGATTCATAGTAACTGATCTTTCAGTACCATATGTTTCTCAAGGAATGCCAGTTTTGTGTGAAATTGCTTCTCTCATTCGATGTTGTGCTCATTCTACATTTAATGAAAGAAATTATGACAGTTACATATGTGTTATACCATACTTTATAATTGAAATATTTGAGTATTCTTAATACAATGCATAAAGTCACAACTTTAAGCGCTAAGATATTATTGTTGGGAAGAAAATAATAAGAAAAAAATGTCTCCGTCCAAGGAAAGAAATCTCCATCCAAATCTCCAACCAAATTCCAGTTTATTAAAAATAAAAGGAAGAAAATTAATCATCTTCAGAAGAGTTGTGCTAAATCTTCACAAAATAAAAAATTTGCATCGATATTTAGTATTTACTTTTCAATTTTTTTGTCCTGTCTGACTTATTGCTACTATTAATTTCATGACTACAGTTTGACTGGCCTTCTACTAACTAGTAACTACTTCACATGATATTATGCGCAACTCTTTTTTTTTTTTTTTCTACATCTTACTTTACATTGTAAATTTGACACTACTGGTATAAATGAAATTGTAGACTAGACTTTCAAACTTGGCTTTCAAAAAAGGGTTATAATAAGAGTTTTGATTGTGAACTTTTAATTAAGAATTTGGCTCCCTGTAATCGGAGAATATTACAGACTTAATTTCAGTCAAAGAAACAGCTAGCTCGTAGAAAGGAGCGTTAGAAAAGTAAAAATATAAAAGCCGTTCGGCGCAAAATGAGGGATTCAAGCAGTTTAAAAAGTGCTCAAATTTGTTTCTGTGTTAGGCAGGTACCCTCGAAAAGATACATGGTCAGAGATGAGGGATCTAAACAGTTTAAAAATAGCACATTTGTCAGTCTTGGGCAGGTACCCTCGATAAGATACATGGTCAAAGATGTGTCATATAAATATTTTTTTTAATAAAGTTCGTGCTGGTGTAAATTATTTTATTGCCAAAAGGAAACGACGAAAAACTAGGCGGGATTCCAATTTTCAAATTCTCCTTCAAAAGTTGCGCCTACTAAATTTATTTAGACTCGGTATATAAATCTATTTGCCTCTAAGCCCCAATGTATTACTTGGTTTACTATAGACCGAGATCAAATTCGAAATATAAGCTGCTCTCAAGTTTCAAGAGAGGGTTGTATAGTGTTTTGCAAACGGGCCAGTCCGGTCCGGCCCGGTCCAGACCCTGCCAGTCCACGGTTCACACGGATCTACGGGTTTAAACGGTCTGGATCCGGGTCTGATTTTTTGTGGTAGGTCCAAACCCGTGTTAGAACTGTGGTCCAAATTTACACGGTCCGGGTCCGGTCTGAGTTCTGGTCTTTATTTATTTTATTTTTTTCAGTGAGCAGTCCAATAATTTTGATCAGATTCAAAATTCAATTTAAAGAAAATGGCTACGTAGATTTTTGTGTTTTTTATATCAAAATAAAGGTATGAAAGTCTAGTTTTCAGATATATAATTTCTCTACACAAAAATATTACAGATTGGTACAATTTTAACGATTTATTAACAGAGGTTAGAAATCAGAAAAACTGAAATTCCAGTGAGCAGTCCTATAATTTTGACCAGATTCAAAATTCAATTTAGAGAAAATGGCTTCATAGATTTTTGTGTTTTTTATATCAAAATAATGGTATGAAAGTCTAGCTTCCAGATAAGATAATTTCTTTATACAAAAATGTTGCAGATTGGTACAGTTTTAATGATTAATTCACAGAGGTCAAAAATCAGAAAAACTGAAATTTCAGTGAGCAGTCATATAATTTTGACCAGATTCAAAATTCAATTTAGAGAAAATGGTTACATGGAATTTTGTGTACTTTATATCAAAGTAAAGGTATGAAAATCTAGTTTCTAGATAATATTATTTCTCTATACAAAATTTTTATCGATTGGTAAAGTTTTAATGATTAATTAACAGAGGTGAGAATAGCTAAGCTCGGATTGGGTCCGGTTCTACACAGTGCGGTCCGGTTTGGTCTGGTCCGGTCCTACACGGTTCGACGGGTAAGTCCGGTCCGGTCCTATACGGTTCTAGTGAAAATTAGTGACCCAAACCCTTGCTAGACTCCTTTCTAGCCAAGGTCCGGTCCGGTCCGGATTTGGGCACTGTCCAGGACGGTCCGGGTCCAAACCACGAGTTGTCAGTCCGGTCCTGGACCGGCCGGGTTATTTCAATACACTAGGGTTGTATAGGCCACTAAGTAGGCGCACTGGAACTGACTTGGTTTTTTTTTAATTTAGTCCCATAAACAATACAAAACATGAATTCTTGTTGATTATACCTCTATTACAAATTAATTTATAAAAAAATCCATCCGTGTCCAACAGTGTTTTGATGTCTCTGTGCTAGATGTATCTTTAGTTGTGTTGTGCCGTGATGAAATTCTCCTGAATGAGCATAACACGATAAAAAACAAAGTCCGGACACGTATAAACACAGCATGTCTAAGCAGTGCACCATGTTTTTGCAATACACTAGTGGTTGAACTATCTTTATATAATAACTCGAGCTGCTGTACGAATCATCCCTGCAAACAAAGCTAATAAACTTTCAATACCCCTTCCCCCCCACACACACACAGAAACACTAAAAAAGAAAAAAGAAATGGCAGAGGCAGCTGTGAGCTATGTGTTGTGCAAGCTTGCTGATGCTTTGCTGAATAAAGGTCAGGAACTGCATGATGTTCGTGGTAAGATTGAGCACATGCATCGGGAGCTTGGCTTCATCAAAGCTTATCTAAGAGATGCCGATTCCAAGCAGCATAAGAAAAATGAATTGGTAAAAGAGTGGGTGAACCAGGTCAGAGACATGGCCCACGAAATAGAAGATATGATTGATACCTTCCAGGTTGAGATTGAAGAAAACTGTCCAAAAAGCAATTCCTTCTTCTCCATAGTGCTTCCAGTTGCAAAAAAACCCAAAATGATGAGCAAGTTGGGTGGCGAGCTCGAAGAAATCACACAGAAACTCAACAGTATTTACCAGCGCGGTACCGACTTGGGAATTAAGGATCTTGGTGCTGGTACTAGTGAAGAACCTTTTAGGCCGACAAAACCTTCTGAAATTGATGATTCAGAAGTTGTTGGCCTTGAGGCAGATAAGCGCCAAATTTTGAAGCAGCTGCTTGATAGAAACATTTCAAGGCGAACGGTGCTCTCAATTGTGGGTACTGGCGGCCTTGGCAAGACGACACTGGCTCAAAAAGTTTACAAAAGGTACGTGCATGTGTTCTTCATTGTGGAGCAATCTATAACAAGAAAATTAATGGCTTGATTCCACTCTAAAAAAATACAAATAATTAATCATGTAATCATGGAAAAGATCTCCAATGAAATTTTCTCTTTCTGTTGCTTTTTTCTCAACAATAACACAATCATTTTTGAAACTGCAGTGAGGAATTGAAGGGGCAATTCCATTGTTACACATGGCTGTCTATTTCTCAAAAGTTCAATTTAAATGATCTTTTGAGAGAAATTCTTTACTCAATTAAACCATATTTGAAAAATGAAAGTCCACCCGTAGCAGATGAGGATTTACCGGAGAAGCTTAAGAGCTCTTTGGAAAACAAGAGGTACTTAATTGTCCTAGATGATGTGTGGACAATTAATCTTTGGGAGCGATTGAAAATTCCATTACGAGATTCGAATAATGCGAGCCGCGTGATAATTACCAGCAGATCACTTGATGTTGCTCAAGCAGCAGATTGCAACACATTTCCCTATAAACTCCCTTACCTAAATGAGGATGAGAGTCTTGCTCTCCTCTACAGAAAGGCTTTTCAACAACATATACAACCTGAGAATTATCCTCCTGATCTCTCGGAAGTTGCCAAAAAATTAACAAAAAAATGTGGAGGATTACCATTGGCATTGATTGTGCTAGGCGGTATCCTGGCAAGGAGAGAGCGCAAGTATACTGCCTGGAGCACAGTGGAGGAGACGATGAATTGGCACAAGGAAGACGGGAAGAAGTGCTCGCAGGTCCTAGCAATGAGTTATGAAGACTTGCCTTACGATCTCAAACCATGTTTTCTTTATTTTGCATCGTTTCCTGAAGATCATAAGATCTCGGGAAAGCATGTTACAAGAATGTGGTTGGCTGAAGGATTTATACCGAAAAATGGAACCGGGACAATGGAGGCCAGAGCTGAGGAATTCCTTCAAGAGCTAGTGCAAAGGTACATCACATCTCTTTTCAATTTTATTTTTGAAGGTATAAAAGAATTTCTAAATTTACAAAATCTAGTGCCCAGTCTCATCACATTCAGATCAACTTTGCAAAAATAAAATTGTAGAACTATAACCTAAAACACACTAATTCTTATCAAACTACTCCGAAAATCAATCAGTATATACCCGGTACGCCCATGAGCTCTAGTTTACTTCCTTAATTCAACCATGCTACCACAGATGTATACCTTTCGACTGCATATTGGTAATATAGTTTAGATATTGAGTTTATAAACGAGATGGTTGATATAATGAATAATTTAGCACAAATTTAAACTTTATGTACTTCAGCTCTTTATATATATTCTAAATTATAGTTCTTGCTTATTGCAAGGTCAAAAAGTAATTGCCATTGATAACAACAAATTGATTATATTTTACTATATTTGTTTAATTTAGTATCTTTAGTGCATAAAAGTCATGGATGTCAATATGTATGGAAAATACTGTTGCAGATGCTTGATTCAAGTCACTGAAAAATCTTGGAACGGATGCTGCAAATACTGCAATATGCACGATCTTCTACGGGATCTGGCTATCCGTGAAGCCAAGGAGGAGAACTTCTTCACTGTATTCTCAAAAGTTGAAGATGGCAACCCTCTAGCAGCTAGAAAGCCACGCCGTGCGGCTCTGCAATTTTGCACTCCTACCAAGGATGGTGTTTATTCAGTAAACACTCGTTCTTTACACTGTTTTGGGTTTTATCAGAAACATATATCAAGTAATGGTGACTTTATACTACCAAATTATAGTGGGTTTAGACTATTAAGAGTATTAAAAATTGAGCATGTAGATATGACACAATTCGACGGTAGTAAGTGGCTGAAGGACATGATACACTTGAGGTATTTGGGTTTTAGATATTGCCGTGTTGGACAAAAAATATTCGAGAGGAATTCCTTCTATAATCTAGAAACCATTGATTTAACAAAATCAACTATAGAAACCGGAGAACAAATACCTACAAATCATGTCGTAATCCCAACTCTAAGGCATGTATATGGTACCCAGCATTTAGAAAAAATTTGCCCATTAAAATGGGATCACCTTACTAATCTACAAACATTAGAAAGTGTGGCACACACAGAAGTTCCTTATTTAGGAGGTTGTATCAACTTGCGTAAATTTGGGGTTCACTATTGGATTAATGATAGAAATCATTCTCGTAAGTTAATGACTATTAATTTTCTAGAAGAGTGGGAAACTCTCAAGGGTGTGCTAGCAATGACAAACCAGTTGGTCTCCCTCAGGATTGCAGCAAGGACTGGTGTCATTAGGAATTTTGTTGTACCATTTGGCGGTACAAGAGGCTTACCTTGTCATGAGAAGATACAAAGTCTATATCTTTGTGGAAAGTTGGGAGGACCTATATGTGTTCCAAATGTTGAGATGTTCCCAACAAACCTCACCAAATTGAGGCTTGAGTTTTCTTGGCTTCGGGAAAATCCAATGCCCATGTTTGAGAGGCTACAGAGCCTCAGAATACTTCAGCTACGAGAAAACTCATATCTTGGAACAGAACTGATCTGTTCAACCAGAGGGTTACCTAAACTTGAAAAACTGGAGATTAAACGGCTACCGAATCTACATCATTGGTACATAAAAGAGGGAGAAATGCCCATCCTAAGTCACCTCAAAATTTCTAAATGTTGGGAGCTGCAAGCACTTCCCGAGCTACAAAATGTGCCGACTCTTAAAGAGCTATTAGTATCTGGCCTTTCATATAAGCAAAAAGAACGTATGCAAGGAGAAGATCATTACAAAATTGAGAATATCCCATCTGTGCGTGAAACATTGGGATAATGGCAAACCTCGTGCCATTCATTGATGTAAGAATTTTTTTAAATTAGTTTCATGTCTTGATGTGTTGTTCATATACTTTGCATGGCTGCAAGGCTTTTTTTCCGATTGTCAGCACATTTCTATTATTTTCTTGTAATTGTTATATTCTTAATTATTGCATGGATTCTGTTGAGCAGGCCATAATAACAGTAAAGAGAGACTACATGAAAGAATGCAAGTAGAGGACATCACATAATCACACATATCCCCTCTCTGAGTGAAGACTAACGGTTAGATTTCGAGTCTCATTAATTGATTGTAAGTTCCTTTTTTTTCAGTTTGTTGGTCCTGAATTGTTCAACTTTTCATAATTGTCATGGTTGCAAGTTTTAATTTTCTATTGTTTGCAGTTTTTTTTTTTTAATTGTACTGTACTCTTAAATATTGCAACGATTTGGATTGGATTGGCTTGTTGTGATTTACTTAATTTCTGTAACATTATATATATGATTTTGTTATCCTGGTTTTGAATATTTGGTTGTAACATTAAATACTCTGTGTTTTTTCTAAAACAAAAAGTTCACAATACAGGAACATGATGTAATTTATCACAAAGTTTATATTGAAGAAATTAACTGCAGCTTTTTATTATGGGGAGGTTTCTGTTATTCATATTTTTGGTGGAGGTTTCTTATTTACTTAGTACTTGTTACTAAATTCATGATAGGCAATGAATACGGATTCGGTAATATTCGTACGGAATCCGTTCCAAATATAAATACTGATAAATGAAACGGATATTTTTACATCCAATTCTATTTAAAACCTTAAGTTTTCAACTTTGCGGACCGAGATTCATATATAAATGTCCCAAATTCTTTCCATTCGCTGGCGCAGTGGCGATGCCTTTTTTTTATTCTCTTCTCCATTCTAAACACCTCCATTTAGTTATTTTTATTTCGGGTTAGTTTTTTTTCTTAATTTTTTTATTTAGTATTTGTATCTTAGAGTTCATGACTTAATTAGCCGAGAGTTAATTATTTGTTTTGTATATGTATTCATGAATTATTCGTTCCGTATCCGTATATGTATCCATATATGCGAATTCACTCTGTCTACACCATTAAGTTAGGATATGTACCTGTATATGTTAATTTAAGCCGAATTTGATTTTAATTAAACTTTGTCATATGTTTACTATCCGTATTCATATTAGTATTTGCTCATTGAAAGACGGATACAAATTTAATATAGCATTATCTGCTCCGAATTCACTCTGTCTACACCCTTAAGTTAGGATCTATATATAGTTATCTCGCTACAATATTTTTATTTTAAACATGTAATAATGAAAAAAATGACCAAATAACTGTGTGTGGCGTGTATCCATCTAATTAGATAGTTGAGATTGTATTGGTCGGGCCTAGTTATATGGGCCTATTAAAGCCCATTCGTTTAATACAGGCTGACTTACAACACAAAATTTATGTATTGGGCAAGTATAAGCGTGATCTTAATTGGTCCCAAAAGGTGTTTTCAGATCATTCATTTTGGACTGCTATCAAAAGCTAACTCTGATTAATTATGAAAAAAATAGAAATGTAAAAATAGTCCTCGTTAAAATTCAAGTGCGGGGCATGCATGTTAAATTGCTGTGCTAGTGGTGGGGAATCAATGTACCAACTGAAATACTAAAAGATGTGGTAAATTACATGAATTAGCGGCTTTTTCATGAATTACTCATTTCTTCTGATGATATATAGAGATTTTATATTAGTAAGTTTCAAATTCTTTTCTTCTTAGCTTTAAACTCGCAACTGTATCGATTGAAATGTAAATGAATTGTACAAAAAAAAATAGTTATTGAAATAAATTATATGCTATTGGAGGAAGCTAAAATAACATTATACCAATTATTAAAATAACAAAATATCTTTCATTCAGCCAACTATGATCTTAACAGTTTATAATCTATTCGAACAATGAATAAGACAATTACTAAAACAAATCACCATGTAATTATTTTATTCTCAAGTTATGACATTAAAATTGAAAAATGTCGGAGCAATTCTTCTACCAATATAGTTTTGTCGAAAAGTAAAATAAGAGAAAAGAAAGATTATTACTGTAAAAAAAATTGGCTGACAATTATGAAAGAAAGGTTAATACTGCAAGTATATTACCATGGAAAAAATTATTATATTGTTATATTTTAGAGTTACAATTTAATGGAAATTTTGTAACATTTTAATCATTAATATAATTCAAAGTTACACATCATTTAGAAGTCCTCAAGGTGCAAATTCTTTAAATTAAAAAAAGGGCAAGTTCTCTACTCTCTTTCAGCAAATACAAAAAAAAAAATTATAAAAAATAACATGAATTGTAATTTTTTATTTGAAATAAATTTTGTAATTGGAAGGAGCCAAAAAAAATTATTAATAATAATTAAATTTAGTTTAAAAAATATATGAATATTTCTCTTCATGTCATTATTGATCGTACACCACTTGCTTATATCAACATGTATAAAGAAGTTGATAGTTTGATTCTAGTTTTTATGGAGGGGATTCACCTTGTTCTGGCTCAAGTATCCTAATTAAGTCCAAATAATAAAGTTTGCCTTTCTCGATCGACCTTTATTATAACAATAATGTCTAAAACAAATCAACAGCTTCTCGTTGTGAAGAAACTGAAATGTGGTGGTGATATGTTACTTGAAAAAAAGAAATCATGAATTTCATTATTTGGAAAAAAAAAATGGGCTCGTAATAGTTAAATTCAAAGTTGGATTTGATAAAATAATCAATAAATGAACAACAATAGAAGAAATTACAACAAAAATATTAATTTTACCATATTCTTACAAAACTAAAGAAAGACACAAATATGAAAAGAAAAATTGCTCAATTTTAAGTAAAATTAATTGCTCTTTACATCAAGTTAATGCAATATTATTACCAATTTCAAGTTAATGCAATATTATTGCTCTTTATTAAGTAAAATTAATTGTCTATCTCTGAATGCATCCGGCATCTAGTTATTTTCAGTACTAATTTTCTATTTTAAACAGGTAATAAAAAAATGACCAAATAACAGTCGGGCTTAGTTAATTATGTGGGCCCATATAAAGCCCATTTGGGCTTATATATTATGTGGGTCCGATCGTTTTCAAATTGGGCCTTGCTAACAACACAAAATTTATGTACTGGGGAAGTACAAGCATGATCTTGTTCCCAATAAGGTATCGTTTTCAAATCATTCCATTTGTACTGCTATCAAAATCTAACGTTCATTATTATGAATTATGTAAAATATAAATACTCTTAAATTTAAGAGGGAGGCATGTCAAATTGCTACCCTAGTGGTGGGAAATCAATGTACTAAAATATTAAAAGTATGATACAATTGTTGAATTATATGATTTAACGGCCTTTTCATGGATTACTCATTTATACAGATGATATATTGAGATTTTCCATTAGTAAGTTTTCTAAGTTTTTTTTTTTTTTAACATTAAATTTGAAATTGTATAGACTAAAAATTAAGTAACATAAATCTTACACATAAAAGTTTTTGAAATGAATTATGTCATTGGAGGAAACTAAAATAAATTATGGAGAACTATTATTTTTAGTTTCACTAAAGAAAATAATTTCAGTTCTCCATTATACATTTCTCAAGTTCATTCTCTCCATGCCATCACTAACCACAGAGCATTTGCTGGTTCCAACTTGTTTAAAGAAGCTGATGACACCAATTTAGCCGAGATTTTTATATATAAGAAAATAAATAAATAAAATATTAAAAATGAGAAATGGTTGAACATAATTTTAAAAATGGGAAGGCCGCCATGAGCCATGGCGTTCCTGCTGGACGCCATGCCAGACTCCGGCCCGTGGAAAAAACGGAAAAAAAAAAAAATCAATTTTTTTTTCTGCTGTGTTCAGTCAGAAATCCAATAATTTTGATCAGATTCAAAATTCATTTCAGAGAAAATGGCTGCATGGATTTTTGTGTTCTTTATATCAAAATAAAGGTATGAAAGTCTAGTTTCCAGATAATATAATTCCTCTATACAAAAATATTATAGATTGGTACAGTTTTAGCGATTAATTGACAGAGGTCAGAATTCAGAAAAGCTGAAATTCCAGTGAGCAGTCCTATAATTTTGACCAGATTCAAAATTCAATTTAGAGAAAATAGCTACATGAATTTTTGTGTTCTTTATATCAAAATAAAGATATGAAAGTCCAGTTTTCAGATAATATAATTTCTTTTCTTTTTTTTGAAATGATTGGTAGAGGCTACCAATGTTTACAAACAAATTTACTCAACCACAGAGCCCTCATCCTACTTTACAGTCAACTATGACCCCCCATCGTCTATTAACCTACCCCTTCTCTAATTGGTGATGATGCATTACAAAACTTCAACCACAGTTTAGCTTCTTCATAGATTTGCTGTATCAGTATGCTGGGAGGTTTCATCCTATTAGAAAACACCTTATCGTTCCTCTGTTTCCATAAATTCCACAGTGTGCACATGAACAAAGAAGCCCATTGACGCCTTTGCACTCTTCCACACTGTCTTGCTGTTTCCCAAGACCTGTCCCATGTTTTCTGCACTGAGTTGCCGACTGTCAGTAACTGACATCCCATACTGCTTGAAACTCCACGCCATACTCTTGCGGCATAGCCACATCTGAAAAAAAGGTGATTTGCTGACTCCTGACTACAGTTTGCACACATGACACACCTAGGCTGACAATGCATTCCTCTTCTTGCCATTATGTCGTGTGTATGTAACCTATTCTTAAGATGCAGAACTGTGAACACCTTTACTTTGGAAGGGGTATTAGACTTCCAGATGAATGCGAATCTCCATTTAATCATTCCACCAGTTGATATAATCCTATAAAATGAAGAGGCCGAATAAATTCCCTGTGTAGACCATCTCCATTGTATCTCGTCTTCCCCTTGCCCAAACTGCAGTACGGTATTTTCAGCTACCTGGGGCGCCAGGTGTTCGACTAATGGCCATGCCTCTTTAAGGGAGATGCACTGCAGTAGTGGTCTTGGCAATTTGTCTCTGAATTTTCTTAACGGATTGCCATTCCAAGGATCATACCAGAACGAGATGGTATTGCCTTGGCCTATAATAGTTCTGATGCTCCAATGGTACATTGGTTTTAGTTTGAGGAGTTGTCCCCAAAAGTGTGAGCCTTTTACTGCCCAGATTCGTGGCCCCTCTGATTGGGTATGAATTCCTCTGAGTGCAGTGATAATCGAAGACCATAAGCAACCCGGTTCAGTTTGAGCTTTCCACCACCATCTCAACACTAGAGAAATATTCCTTAACTCCAAATTTGTAGCTCCCAGACCTTCCCATTTTTTCGGAGTGCAAGCCAAATTCCAATTGATCAACGAGATAGTGTTGCCATGGCCCTGGGACCGTCCCCACAGGAACTTCCTCCTAATTGAATCAATTCTTTTAATAACCCATTTTGGCAACACAAAGCATGTCATAAAATACACCGGTATGGAGGCTAGAACCGAGTTTTGGAGCAATAGTCTCCCACCTCTTGAAATCAGCTTACTTTGCCATCCTTCAAATCTTCGTTCGAGCTTTTCTATAAGAGGCATGAAATCACTTCTTGCAGGCTTCTTGAAACTGAGGGGCATGCCTAGATAAGTGATCGGCAACTCTGCTTGATTGCAACCAAAGATGATCTTTACCAACTCTTGTTGGTCCAGTGACAAATTCAAAGGAATGAAGACACTCTTTTCATAGTTAATTTGGAGGCCCGAAATGCTTGTAAAAAGTCTGAGCACCAATTTCAATGTGATCATCGTTGTTAGGTCTGCCCTTGCAATAATAGCCGTGCCATCGGCATATTGAAGGGCCATGATCGGATCTCTTAGTTTCGGAGATAATGATTGCAGCAATGTACTATTAACCCTTTCGATTAGCTTCTGTAACACATCCACCGCTACGTTGAATAGCAGGGGGGATAGGGGATCCCCCTGTCTCAAGCCTCTCTTATGCATGAAGTATGAAGAAGGTTCACCATTTATTACTACAGATTGGTACATTTTTAGCGATTAATTGACAGAGGTCAGAATTCAGAAAAGCTGAAATTCCAGTGAGCAGTCCAATAATTTTGACCAGATTCAAAATTCAATTTAGAGAAAATGGCTACATGGATTTTTGTGTTCTTTATATCAAAATAAAGGTATGAAAGTCTAGTTTTCAGATAATATAATTTATCTATACAAAAATATTACAGATTTGTACAAGTTTAGCGATTAATTGACAGAGGTCAGAATTATTGGACTGCTCACTGAAATTTCAGCTTTTCTGAATTCTGACCTCTGTCAATTAATCGCTAAAACTGTACCAATCTATAATATTTTTGTATAGGTAAATTATATTATCTGGAAACTAGACTTTCATACCTTTATTTTGATATACAGAACAAAAAAATCCATGCAGCCATTTTCTCTAAAATGAATTTTGAATCTGATCAAAATTATTAGATTTCTGACTGAACACAGCAGAAAAAAAAAATTATTTTTTTTATTTTTTTTAGGGCCGGAGCCTGGCATGGCGTCCCGTTTTTTTTTTTTTGTTTTTTCCACGGACCGGAGTCTGGCATGGCGGCCTTTCCATTTTTAAAATTCTGTTCAACCATTTCTCATTTTTAATATTTTATTTATTTATTTTCTTATATATAAAAATCTCGGCCAATTTAGTATCTTGGTGGGTTTTTCCCTCATTATGGCTCAAGTCCTTGGAGATTTTGTTACACACTTGGCAGCCTCTGCTAATTAAGTTCTCAAAAAAAAGTCTTTGGAGATTTTTGGTTTGGTTGGATAACTCTTAAATAATTTTTCTTTTCTCAAAATCATTCTAAGATATCAACATCTGAAGCAAAACAATGACTTCTCACTGTGAGAGCTTCATCTATTGTAATGATTTGTTACTTGAAAAAAATATAATAATGGAATTTATTATCTAAAGATTATGTGATTGTAATAATTAATTATAGCCGAAGTGATGTTTAATACCAAATGTTTAACTAAATGTATACAAGGAGTTGCTATGATTGTCCTTAATAAATGAAGAACTAATTACATAAAAAAAAGTTTGTGTGTACAAACTTTTATGATTATTGTACATTTTGTGTTATATATACAAAACTTGATGTTCCTCTATGCATAATATTGCTCTATTGAGTGAATAAAATATATTATAATTTTAAAAGATAATTTGCAAGTGTCAGATTCTAAATCAAAAGAATTCACATTTGAGCGTAAATTTACACGTCGATCTGATCTCTTGGTAATTGATATTGCTTCTCGCCTCTATTTTCAAAATTTATTCTAAATTTCAAAAAAGTCTTAGATAAAATATATGATTTGCTGTAACAAAATTTGAACGGATGGATAAGCATAGAGAACCTATTTTGTGGGGCTCTTTAATTTATGTGTCGAGTCTACTTCTTAAGCGTTATTTCTGAATTCGTTCGTATTTAATTATATTTAACACCATCTAGTTACTATTAACATATAATAACGAAAAAAATGATCGGATGACAATGTATTTTTACCATTAAGTTAATTACTTCTAACAAAATATTGGTAATTAAACACTTAGCTACTTTTATATATAACATTCTTTTATTCGGTTAACTTTAATATATTATAGTTCTAAAGGTGTGCCTTATGATGGTATATAAATATTATGATGATCACTCACAGGATTTTCGTACCATTATATACATGTTTTTTTTTAATTGTAATTATATGTATTAAAAAATTAGAAATTGTTAAAAGAAACAAACTAAGTGGTTTCAAGAACAATATTTTGTAAAAGAACTTCAATATTTTAAAAAACACACAATCATGCACATAATCATTTTTTTCATGATTATAAATGCATCTAGCTGTGTGTTAAATCTAATTATCCAAGTATTTAAAAATACAACATATCTGTTAAGGTGGACACTGAACATGAAACAGTTCTTATGATTCTGGCTACAAATTAATAGTGTGATTAGGCCCTTGAATACTTATATATGCAGTGTGACATGCACTAGGTGATAGCACACAAAGGTCAGAGAATTAGTATTGCCTTCATAAATGATAGTTTAAGGACTAAATTAAATAAGACGTTTCTCCTTTTTTTTTCAGGTTCCTTCAAGTGGTTCATTAAAAGTCAAAATTATATGGATTTATCATATCTTCCATTTTAATTATTATGATTTATGAGAGAGAATTTATTTTCTAATTTTAAAGAAAAATCTAACAAACAAAAGATAGCCAAATGAAACTTATCAAAGAAATAGTTTAGAAACGAAAAACAAATCCTACTCATATGCTGAACTTCACAAAAGCACAGAAAAAATTAAAATAAATAGTGCAAGCCCATCAGGCATCACTGGTACACAGTGTTACTACATAATATATACCAGCCATGATATGGGTAAAGACATATGTTGGCCCATTAAAGCCCATTGGTTTAATACAGGCCCGAGTTACCACCCCAATATTTAAGAAGTGTAAGAAAACCATATGGCACAGCCATGTTCATTGAATAAATGGGACAGTAGCACATGGCAGTCTTTCTTGACTAAATTGTTCCATCGACTTCAGATTACCACCAATATCTTCCTCTCAAGTTATAAATTGAATTGTCGTTATTTGCTAAATTCAAAAGTGTCATGTTATATTCTAAATTACCACAAGTATCTCGTCTTCTCTGGCTTAATCGTAACCATTCGTTATAATTAAAATTGAATTGTCGTTATTTACTAAATTCAAAAGTATCCTGTCGAATGTGGACGTTATTTACTTTGAAGTCATCTTGTATTCTAAGTTTCATCCATTCTACTATTCCCCTTCAACTTTCTAAGAGATAAGATTTGACTGGATGTGAGCCTTCTACTTACTAAAAGTCTAGCTAGTGCAACTATTTACAAGATTTATTTCGGCCATACAAATATGTATTAATTTAAAAAACACTAAGCGGAAAGAAACTAAAATTCAATGCTTCCATTATGTATTGTTATTCCACCGGAAGGCATGTGTGGTACTACAGTTCTATTCATATATATGGTACTACTCTTTTACTTAAAAAAAAAAATTATGTGAAAGTCTTTTACAATTCTATTCATTTATATATTTGTACTTGTATTTGAAATGATATACCAGCTGAATAACTTGCAACTTTATACTTTTGATGTGTTGGTCATGGCTTACATTAATGAATCAAACTTAAAAAAAAAAGTGGTGTTTATTTCCACGTACGTCAATTTAATGAAAGCAGCAATATATACATAATTAACTGTAATAAAATTTGTGAAAATAAATTAAAATTTCTTCAACAAATTTGGAATGTAATTGATAAATCATTTGACTAAAGACTTCAATTGTTGAATTTTTCATAGTCAAACCTCCTGTTAAGTGTCCGATAACTGCATAATTTTGTTCAAGTGATGAATTGACTGTTGTATACTTTGACTAGTGACAATTTCAAATGAAAGCTATACGTTCTAGAAATTTTGATTAAATACTAAAAATCCTGTAGGAAAAAAATAACGTTTTCCCAAAATATTGATTATTCATTTTTTTAATTACTATGACGCATTTAGTTGATCAATTAGTGTTGTACAGTTGATTTAATTAGAAAAAAAAAATTATATTCTGTAGCATTTTCATTGTACAAATGAAGTGTTTTTAGCAAAACTACGTATGTGTCTTTGAAGGAAATAAAAACAAAGAAAATAAAACATTATATTGGAAAAGAGGACAAAATTAGAAATAATTAATTTGAAAAGGAAAAATTTGTAAGAATTTTAACGGAAATTGTTATCAATAAGCATATAATGAACATAGTTGATAAGAACTCGAAACATTTTATAATTTAAAGAGAAATTTTATTTCTGTAATTTTAAACCATACTTAAAAAGCACAAACAACATGAATAATAAAAAATTAGCACTAATGCAGCACGTAAAATAAAGATTGTATATCGATAATGAAAAAACATAACTATATAGTGGCTGTTCAGACCATTAGAAAATGGCCATTAGAAGATCTCATTTATGTAGTAGTGATGGACGTGTTTTTTGGGACAATCGCGGAAGTGTCAAGGAGTTATTTCGTTGAACACCTTGCGGGCATATACTAATACCCGATCAAATGGAGAAACATGAAAGGCACACAGGAAGCCAACAACAATAATTACTATATTAATCTAATTTACGCATGTATTTTGTTTTAAGTAGGTATCTGGATAACCAATTTAGTGATAGCCCATAGAGAAGCATCATCTTGCATCAACGGTGTTTGGTAGATGTTGAAGAACTGGTACTTAAAGACTTGGCCATCGAATTGGAGCGTGAAGAGTAATTCAACCGTAGGGTAGATGTAGGTCTTACCGCGTATGAGATTGTCGGCCAAATCGATATTTTTGGAATGAAGATTGGGAACGAGTGAATGATATCAAACAGTTAAATATCCTCAAAATCACGTGTGGAAGGGAAGATCGATCGGTTGCGTGCAAGACTTGTCAAACGAAGTGAATGGATGTGAGAGAATTGGACTTAATTGAGAAATGGACAAAATTGAAGCATTCAAGTTATCCTTTGAACGAGTTACTAAACGACAACTGTCTAGTTTTATCCAGATTAAGACGCTTCCAAGTGGAAAAAGGCTCTCTCTCTGCCTTGTCTAGTGAAACGATAAAATTAAATAAAAAAATTTCATCAACTTTTTACTGTGATATATCCAAATTTTATATATTTGGTACTATTAAATTAAAGCACGAATTATATATAATTCATTAATTAATGCGAATCAAATAATAATATATTTAATACGGTTCAAAATTTATTGGTAATACATGGTTTGCACAATATTCACACTAAATATAATCTAGTCTGTATTTAAGGATGAACTATTTACGGATTTAATATGAAGATCATGCTGGAGACCAAATTTTAAAATGTGCTTAGAGACCAAATTTTACATTTTTTGGAATTTTTTTACTATTTATTAAGCTGGTTTGAAAATCGCTGTTTTTATTAAATTTCTGAAGCATTGAAAAACAGCGGTTTTTCAAACCAGCTTAATAAATAGTAAAAAAATTCCAAAAAATGTAAAATTTGGTCTCCAAGCACATTTTAATATAGATTGAACATCTAACAGTTTGGAATTCAGTAGTTGCTTTCCCATTTCCCTCGCTACTTTTGCTCGGTGGAATTCACTTTTTTGTGGGGTTTGATACTTAGCTTTCCCATTTCACCCGCTGCCTACCCTGCCTTTCGTGAGTGGGATTCACTTTTTTTTTTATAGATTTTATATTTTTTTTTACGAAGCATTATCATTATTGTTTGAGATTCTTACATGGAGGGGAAAATCAAGGTCCGAACCTTCTACCGATCAATCAAATGTTTTTTTTTTTTTTGTTGAGATAATCAACTAAAGATATTAAGATCTCATGAGATGCCAATTCCCATTTTCGTTGGGTGGGCTTCATCTTTGTTTTTTTTCTTTTTTTTTGTTAGGTTCAATGTCAGTGATTATGGTGACCGCATATTTATTCTCATACTTTTTCTTGGCGGTCAGAAAGAGTCTCAGTCTGGGCAGCCAAGGGTTTAAATAGGCTATATAAGATTGTTTTATCTCTCCTCTGACTCACAATTCTCTCAAACCAAAAAGAAAAGAAAGAGGAAGAGAAGAGGCGATTTCTAAACCTCCCCCCACACTCACAACACACACACCAAAAAATAAGAAGATGGCAGAGGCAGCTGTGAGCTATGTGTTGCACAAGCTTGCTGATGCCTTGGTGAAGAAAGGTCAAGAACTGCACGATGTTTGTGGTCAGATGGAGCAGATGCAGCTGGAGCTTGGCTTCATCAAAGCTTATCTAAGAGATGCTGATTCAAAGCAGCATAAGGGAAATGAATTGGTAAAAGAGTGGGTGAACCGGGTCAGAGACATGGCCTACAAAATAGAAGATGTGATTGATACCTTCCTTGTTGAGATTGAAGAAAACTGTCCAAAAAGCAATTCCTTCTTGTCCAGAATGCTTCCCGTTGCAAAAAAACCGAAAATGATGAGCAAGTTGGGTGGCGAGCTCGAAGAAATCACACAGAACCTCAACAGGATTTACCAGCGCGGTACCGACTTGGGAATTAAGGATCTTGGTGCTGGTACTAGTGAAGAACCTTTCAGGCCGACAAAACTTTGTGAAATTGATAATTCAGAAGTTGTTGGCCTTGAGGCTGATAAGTTCCAAATTTTGAAGCAGCTGCTTGATAGAAACATTTCAAGGCGCACGGTGCTCTCAATTGTGGGTACTGGTGGCCTTGGCAAGACGACACTGGCTCAAAAAGTTTACAAAAGGTACGTGCATGTGTTCTTCATTGTGGAGCAATCTATAACAAGAAAATTACTGGCCTGATTCCGTCACTCCTCTAAAAAAATACAAATAATTAATCATGTAATCATGGAATAGATCTCCAATGAAACTTTCTCTTTCTGGTCTCTATCAAGCAAAAAAAAAAAAAATTCTCTTTCTTTTGCTTTTTTCTCAACAATAACACAATCATTTTTGTAACTGCAGCGAGGAATTGAAGGGGCAATTCGATTGTTACACATGGCTTTCAATTTCTCAAAAGTTCAATTTAAATGATCTCTTGAGAGAAATTCTTTACTCAATTAAACCACATTTGAAAAATGAAAGTCCACCCGTAGCAAATGAGGATTTACCGGAGGAACTTAAGAGCTCCTTGGAAAACAAGAGGTACTTAATTGTCCTAGATGATGTGTGGACGATTGATCTTTGGGATCGATTGAAAATACATTTACCCGATCCGAATAATGCGAGCCGCGTGATAATTACCAGCAGATCCCTTGATGTTGCTCAAGCAGCAGATTGCAACACAAGTCCCTATAAACTCCCTTACCTAAATGAGGATGAGAGTCTTGCTCTCCTCTACAGAAAGGCTTTTCAACAACATATACAACCTGAGAATTATCCTCCTGATCTCTCGGAAGTTGCCAAAAAATTAACAAAAAAATGTGGAGGATTACCATTGGCATTGGTTGTGCTTGGTGGTATCCTGGCAAGGAGAGAGCGCACGTATAATGCCTGGAGCACATTTGAGGAGACCATGGATTGGCACAATGATGATGGGAAGAAGTGCTCGCAGGTCCTAGCCATGAGTTATGAAGACTTGCCTTACGATCTCAAACCATGTTTTCTTTATTTTGCATCGTTTCCTGAAGATCATAAGATTTCAGGAAAGCATGTTATGAGAATGTGGTTGGCTGAAGGATTTATACCGAAAAATGGAGCTAGAACAATGGAGGACAGAGGTGAGGAATTCCTTCAAGAGCTAGTGCAAAGGTACATCCCTTTTCAACTTTATTTTTGAAGGTATAAAGGAAGTCCTGAAATTAACAAAGGCTAGTGCCCAAAGCGCACTAATTCTTCTCAAACTACTCCCCCGAAATTCAATCAGTACCCGGTACGTACGCACATGAGCTCTAGTTTACTTCCTTAATTGAACAATTCTCGCAAAGATGTAAACCTTTTGCCTGATCAGTATTTCTAATATAATTTAGATTTAGAGTTTGTAAACGAGATGGTCATTATAACATTATTCTTAACACAAATTCAAACTTAATGTAGTTCCGCTTAGGGTATTGAAAAAACCCGGTCGGTCCAGGACCGGACCGGACCACCCGGGGTTCCGACCCGGACTGTGCCCCAAACCCGGACCAGACCGGACCAAGGCTAGGGTCGGTCCTGGCATGGGTTTGGTTCGGTATTTCTGCCTGACCCGCCTAAACCCGAACCGTGTAGTCCCGTGGACCTGTCCCGTCCCGGACCGGACCCGGACCCGCCTAACCCGTGTCTAACCTGCGTGGATTGGACCAGAACCCGCCTAACCCCTGCCTAACTCGCCCTACCCGGACCCTAACCCGACCGGACCTAACGCTAACCCGCAGCGCCCGAGGCTGTGGACCACGCCCGTGGCTGTGAACTGTGCCCGTGGACCGCTGCAAATTTATTTTTTCTGCTATCAGCGTGAATCGAACTTGGGAAGTCCAATGGGGCATCAAAATCTTTAACCACTAAAGTAGAGTATCATATGTGATATGTTCTAGTAAATATAGTATTTAACTTGTACTTAGCTTAAGTCTTTATTTTTTTTTGTACAAATTTAATTTAAGTTATGATTATCTAAATACAATATATAAAATAATAAAAAATAACATATATAATAGGTGTATCGTATCCTAGATTTTTTAAAATTGCCGTTTCGTCGTATCCGTATGGTATCCGATACGATACCCATGTATGAATAACTTAGTTGAGATTCGCGTATGAAATAGTTTAAATGGTTGGAATCGTAATAACAGCAAATTTATTTCAGATTTAGATAAAAAAGAATACTCTAACTTCTAATTTCCATTGCTCCAACTTTTAATCTTAATTACCAATCGGAATTCAAATAATTTAATTCTAGACCACCAAAATCTCAAACTGTAATTTTAGAACATCCGTGTCTTTGTTATTTTAAAACATAAACACAATTAGTTTTTTTTTTTAGCACTAAAATACTTTGAATTGATTTACTGGTAACTTTATTTTAATATTGCATTATTAAACATTGAGCTAAGTCTCACGCTACAAATTTTCATTTAAAGAACAGGAATGTTCAAATCAAATTGTTATTATTCACCTTTTAAGCATATATAGTTGTACAGCGAAATTTTACTGCAGGGGACATAAATGGAATTTGACATTTTGTATGTGCAGTATTATAGAACATGCATGCATGCACGCACATATATTATCTTATGAAACTCAGCTGTTCCCAATTCAAAATTCCTCTTTATCTGATGAACATCACGCAAACATTTAGTCAAATTGTAAATAAAAATATTTGTATGGGTCGTGAGTCGTGACAAATTTGAATTATACATGTCATACCAAACTATGCAAATTATATTTTACTAATTGGTTGCCCATGTCTATTGGTGCTATCAAATACTTAGTAAATATTTATTTATAATTTATACCATTTAATATGAAAAATAAATGGAATTGCTTACTCAAGAAAATTAAATTCTATTGAATTATTAGTTTTATGCTATAATCATGCTCCACATCCTTATCTCCATTTTCAAAGTCCGAATAGCCGATCTGAACCGCTCGACATGATCTTCATATTAAAATGTGCTTAAAAACCAATTTTTATATTTTTTTTGAAACTTTTTTCTATGTTTCTATATAAGTACAAAAAAAAATTGAATTTATTAAAAAAAGATATAATTTTATTTAAAAAAAAAATTACATTATAAAAGAAAATTGAATATATGTCAATAAAATTTATAAACCTTTATTTTTCCAAATATAATTCCAGTGATTAATTGATGATTTATAATATAATATAATATAATATAAACTTATAACAAAAATTGTTTGGTCCAAATAACAAACATATTGAATTGGAAAAAAAAAAATCATAGCAGAAAAAAAAAGGACCCGGACCAGACCGGACCGTACCGTGGACTGTGCGAACCACGGGTTTGGGTTGGCCTCAGAAAATCGGACCCGTGGAACCCGACCCGTTAAACCCGTCTTACCCGTCCAACCCGTGGACCGGACGGGTTTGGACCGGACCGGACCGGCCCGTCTTCAAATCACTAGTTCTGCTCTCAATATATATTCTAAATTAATAGTCATTGCTTATTACAAGATCAAAAAGTAATTCCAGTGATAATAACAAATTGACTATAAGTATATTTGTATAATTTAGTATCTTTACTGCATAGAAGTCATGGATTGTACCTCAAAGATATTTTAATTGTCTCTTAGAAATTCTTTCACATCTCCAAATTTATACATTTAGTTATGGCAATTTCTGTCACACTCCAAATGGAGAGCGACTAAACAATTAATATACCTAGCAAAATGAAACAAAAGATGTAAACACCGAGTCAACTACATAGCTAATTAATTAGTGATGAGTTATATTAGGACACACTTTCCAATAAGTACACAACTTTTAAAATAGGCAAATTCTTCGATCGACATAAGGACCTATTTGTAAAATGAACATATTTTCATTTTCAAAGTTCAAACAGTCGATCCGACCGTTCAACATTATCTCCATATTAAAATGTACTTGGAGGTCAAATTTTACATTTTTTTTGAATTTTTTACTATTTATTAAATATTTTACAAAATTCAATGGTCTGAATTTGACTGGTTTTTGTAAAATACTTGATAAATAGTAAAAAAATTCAAAAAAATGTAAAATTTGACCTCCAAGTACATTTTAATATGGAGATAATGTTGAATGGTCGGATCGACTGTTTGAACTTTGAAAATGAAAATATGTTCATTTTACAAATAGGTCCTTATGTCCATAAAAGCATCACTCTTTAAAATATACTGAGTTCACACACACATAGTGAGGCTACAATATAATGTAAAGCACATATTGGTTCGTTATATTGATGTGTATCACTTTTCAATGTCCAAATAGTTGACCCAAACTGTTCAAATCAATCTCTTTATATAAGAGGTAATTTTCGTTTACAAAAAAAATTTCTAATTTGTCAAACTTTATTAGTATCAAATCAAGCGGTTAAATAATAAAGACTTTTTAGTGAACCTTACTGTATTATGAAGTTTTACATGCATGAGGTGAAGAACATGGGAGGTAAAGAGTAGGAGAAATTGGAGAATTAGCCTTGGGTCAAGTGGCAATGGCAATTCTCTCCGTGTGGAAGGTCGTAGGTTCGAAAATCGAATGGAGAAATCTCTTGTAGATATTAAATAGTTAGATGGCTTGACCTCCAACCTTTACTTAAAAAAAAATTACAAACGAGAATATGAAAATGAAAGAAAACGGGGTGGTTACCATTTTTTTCGTTATCTTATTTGATTGGTTGTGTTTTCTCCATTACACTCTAATTTAAAAAGTAATAAAATGAAACTTTTAGGAAAGTTACAGTTAGTAAAAAGAATAACATCCATTGACTTTACTCATCTATTGATTTCTATTAAATAAAAACAATATGTGAATTTTAATTTATTTATTATATCTCTTCTTGCCACTCTTCGTGTACCCTCCATCCAAACAAGTTGTCAAAGTAGATCTAAAAACACATAACCGACAAGAAATTCTTCGAAAGATTGAAAAATGTAGCCAGATATTTTTATTTTTCAAATAACAAATTATAAGCATCAAATATTAGATGGAGTTTTTAAACCTAAATAAAGAGGACGAATCTATTATTAATGGATTCACAGTCAAAACAAACTTATAATGCAATTATTCCAAGCGGCACCACCTTACATCTAAAGAACTAAACTAATTTTGGCATTTCGAGTTGCCTAAATATATATTTTATATTTCTATCACCCCACCATTGGCAATCCAAGCGGAACCTCCTTACATCTACACATGGTTTGGAAAATCGGCCGATTCGTGTCCGATCCGATTTTCACCCGAGTTTCTCGCCCGTGCGAGTTTTTCAGCAAAACTCGGATGAACAGTGCTCGACTCGGCCGAGTTAGCCGATTTTTAGGCCTAGTCAAGCCGATTCAACCGAGTTGAGCTGATTCAAGGTCAAAATGGCCGATTCTCACAAACCTGGACCGAGTCTTGAGTTGAGTTGCTGAGGCGGAGGTGTGGAGGCGTGGAGATTGGAGAAGAAAGTGGCGATTGAGATACTGAGGCCGAGATTGGAGAAGAAAGGCGCGGAGATTGGAACTCTTCTTCAGGGATTCTTGACGTTTTGTGCCGATTCTCACTGATTCTCACTATGGGAAGCGATTTTTCAGAATAAGCGAAGGCATTTGATTGTGCGATGGCGCCGGCTCGTGAAAGAAAGAGGCGAAGTTGAAAGTGTCGATTAGGATTTGGGAGAGATGAAGCCGGGGTCAAATCTGCACCTTTAGTTTTCATTAGATCCACTGGCTCAGATCTATCACCGTTTTTCTGCAAAATGAAATGCGGCAAGAACTATGGTAAAAACAGTATCACGGGTACGATCTTATTTGGAAACGGGTCTAAAGCTATGCCTCAAAGTTTATTAGAAGGAAGATAGAGACCAAATGTAATTACGACTCTTAAACATAATTAGTTAGTATATGAAAATGTTAATTGTGAAAGAAATAAAATATTTTCTTTGACTTAAGAAAAATAAAATATTAATTGTTTATGAAATAAAATATTTTCTTTGAAGATAAATTAATGCATACCAAATAAAATATGAAAATGTAAAAGTTAAAATTAAACACTTTATTTGTCATTTGTGAATTTATTAATCTTTTTTATTATTTTATGGAAGTCTATTTAATTTTTAAGTTGGATAAATATTAATTTTATAAGTAATAAATTGTAAATTTGATTGTTACTCGTCCAAATTTAATTATTATGAGTGTTGGAGTAGGTTATTTGACAAATTTAGAACAAAACAAGCTTCTGGCAAAAAAATCCGAGTTACCGAGTCAACTCGGCCGATTCCGGCCAATTCACCCGATTCCGATTCCACGGTCAAGAACCCGATTCCGATTCCAATTCCAATTCCGAGTTTCAGAACCATGCATTTACATTTATATAATCTTAACTTTGGATGAAAGATATAGTCCAGGGTTCATCCTTTTACATTTTAATTTGAATTCAGGAGTACCTACTTATTCATAAAACAATAATTTCCTTCTTCTTGGATGTCAATTTGTTTGGAAAATATGTTGCAGATGCTTGATTCAAGTCACTGAAAAATCTTGGAACGGTTGCTGCAAATACTGCAACATGCATGATCTTCTACGGGACCTGGCTATCCGCAAAGCCGAGGAAGAAAACTTCTTCACTGTATTCTCAAAAGTAGAAGATTGCAACCATCTAGCTGCTAGAAAGCCGCGCCGTGCGGCACTGCAATTTTGCACTCTTACCAAGGATGGTGTTTATCCAGTTAACATTCGTTCTTTACTCTGTTTTACTCAATCAAGTAATAGTGACTTTAACCTACAAAATTATAGTGGGTTTAGACTATTAAGAGTATTAACCATTGAGCGTGTTGATATGAGAAAATTCGACAGTAGTAAGTGGCTGAAGGACATGATACACTTGAGGTACTTGGGTTTTAGATACTGCGAGGTTGGACAAAAAATATTCGAGAGGAATTCCTTCTATAATCTAGAAACCATTGATTTAACAGGATCAACTATAGACAGAGGAAGTCAAAAAACTACAAATCATGTCGTAATCCCAACTCTAAGGCATGTATTTGGTACCAAGGATTTAGAAAAAATTTGCCCATTAAAATGGGATCACCTTACTAATCTACAAACATTACAAAGTGTGGGCCACACAGAAGTTCCTTATTTAGGAGGTTGTATCAACTTGCGTAAGTTTGGGGTTGATTATCGGACAAGTTCTATTAATTTTCTAGAAGAGTGGGAAACTCTCAAGGGTGTGCTGATAAGGACAAAGCAGTTGGTCTCCCTCAGGATTGTAACGAATTTTCATGATGGGTTTTTTGTACCATTTGGGGGTACAAGAGACTTACCTTGTCATGAGAAGATACAAAGTCTATATCTTGTTGGAGAGTTGGGAGGACCTATATGTGTTCCAAATGTTGAGATGTTCCCAACAAACCTCACCAAATTGAGGCTTGAGTTTTCTAGGCTTCAGGAAAATCCAATGCCCATATTTGAGAGGCTACAGAGCCTCAGAATACTTCAGTTACGGCATTTCTCATATGTTGGAACAGAGCTGATCTGTTCAACCAGAGGGTTACCTAAACTTGAAAAACTGGAGATTGATCTGCTGCCGAATCTACATCATTGGTACATAAAAGAGGGAGATATGCCCATCCTTAGTCACCTCATAATTTCTAACTGTCTGGAGCTGCAAGCACTTCCCGAGCTACAAAATGTGCCGACTCTTAAAGAGCTATTAGTATTTTACCTTTCACCTGAGCTAAAAGAACGTATGCATGGAGAAGATCATTACAAAATTGAAAATATCCCATCTGTGCGTGAATATCCCATCTAAACCACGTGCCATTCATTGATATGTAAGAATTTCTTTAAATTAGTTTCATGTCTTGATTTGTTGTTCATATACTTTGCGTGGCTGCAAGGCTTTTTTTCTTATTGTCAGCACATTTCTATTATTTTCTTGTAATTGTTATATTCTTAATTATTGCATGGATTCTGTTGAGCAGGCCATAATAACAATAAAGAGAAACTACATGAAAGAATGCAAGTAGAGGACATCACATAATCACACGTATCCCCTCTCTGAGTAAAGACGAACGGTTAGATTTCGAGTCTCATTGATTGATTGTAATTTTTTTTTTTTTTTTCAGTTTGTTGTTCCTGAATTGTTCAACTTTTCATAATTGTCATGGTTGCAAGTTTTAATTATTTATTGTTTGCTGTTTTCATTTTTTTTAGTTGTACTGTACTCTTTAAATATTGCATGGATTTGGATTGGGTTGGGTTGTTGTGATTTACTTAATTTCTGTAACATTATATATATGGTTTTGAATATTTGGTTGCAACATTAAATACTGTGTTTTTTTCTAAAACAAAAAGTTCATAATACAGGAACATGATGTAATTTATCACAAAGTTTATATTGAAGGAATTAACTGCAGCTTTTTATTATGGGGAGGTTTCTGTTATTCATATTTTTGGTTGAGGTTTCTTATGTATCCATATATGCAAATTCACTCTGTCTACACCCTTAAGTTAGGATCTGTATCTGTATATGTTAATTTAAACCGGATTTTATTTTAAACTTTGCCATATGTTTACTATCCGTATTCATATAGTATCCGCTCATTGAAAGACGGGTACAAATTTAATATAGCATTATCTGCTCCGAATTCACTCTGTCTACACCCTTAAGTTAGGATCTATATATAGTTATGTTCACTACAACATTTTTATTTTAAACATGTAATAATGAAAAAATGACCAAATAACTCTTTGTGGTATATCCATCTAATTAGATAGTTGAGATTGTATTGGTCGGGCCTAGTCATATGGGCCCATTAAAGCCCATTCGTTTAATACAGGCCGACTAACAACACAAAATGTATGTATTGGGCAAGTATAAGCGTGATCTTAATTGGTCCCAAAAGGTGTTTTCAGATCATTCATTTTGGACTGCTATCAAGAGCAAACTTTGATTAATTATGAAAAAAAATATAAATGTAAAAACAGTTCTCGTGAAAATTAAATTGCGGGGCATGTTAAATTGCTGTGCTAGTGGTGGGGAATCAATGTACCAACTGAAATACTAAAAGATGTGGTAAATTACATAAATTAGCGGCTTTTTCATGAATTACTCATTTCTTCTGATCATATATAGAGATTTTATATTAGTAAGTTTCAAATTCTTTTCTTCTTAGCTTTAAACTCGCAACTGTATCGATTGAAATGTAAATGAATTGTACAAAAAAAAAATAGTTATTGAAATAAATTATGCTATTGGAGGAAGCTAAAATAACATTATACCAATTATTAAAATAACAAAATATCTTCCATTCAGCCAACTATGATCTTAACAGTTTATAATCTATTCGAACAATGATTAAGACAATTACTAAAACAAATCACCATGTAATTATTTTATTATCAAGTTATGACATTAAAATTGAAAAATGTCGGAGCAATTCTTCTACCAATATAATTTTGTCGAAAAGTAAAATAAGAGAAAAGAAAGATTATTACTGTAAAAAAAATTGGCTGACAATTATGAAAGAAAGGTTAATACTGCAAGTATATTACCATGCAAAAATTTATTATGTTGTTATATTTTAGAGTTACAATTTAATGGAAATTTTGTAACATTTTAATCATTAATATAATTCAAAGTTACACATCATTTAGAAGTCCTCAAGGTGCAAATTCTTTAAATTAAAAAAAGGGCAAGTTCTCTACTCTCTTTCGGCAAATACAAAAAAAAAATTATAAAAAATAACATGAATTGTAATTTTTTATTTGAAATAAATTTTGTAATTGGAAGGAGCCAAAAAAAAATTATTAATAATAATTAAATTTAGTTTAAAAAAAATATGAATATTTCTCTTCATGTCATTATTGATCCTACACCACTTGCTTATATCAACAAGTATAAAGAAGTTGATAGTTTGATTCTAGTTTTTATGGAGGGGATTCACCTTGTTCTGGCTCAAGTATCCTAATTAAGTCCAAATAATAAAATGTTTGCCTTTCTCGATCGACCTTTATTATAACAATAATGTCTAAAACAAATCAACAGCTTCTCGTTGTGAAGAAACTGAAATGTGGTGGTGATATGTTACTTGAAAAAAAAAAATCATGAATTTTATTATTTGGAAAAAAAAAATGGGCTCGTAATAGTTAAATTCAAAGTTGGATTTGATAAAATAATCAATAAATGAACAACAATAGAAGAAATTACAACAAAAATATTAATTTTACCATATTCTTACAAAACTAAAGAAAGACACAAATATGAAAAGAAAAATTGCTCAATTTTAAGTAAAATTAATTGCTCTTTACATCAAGTTAATGCAATATTATTACCAATTTCAAGTTAATGCAATATTATTGCTCTTTATTAAGTAAAATTAATTGTCTATCTCTGAATGCATCCGGCATCTAGTTATTTTCAGTACTAATTTTCTATTTTAAACAGGTAATAAAAAAAAGGGTCCGACTAATTGTACCCAAAGAGTTGTACCAAGTTTTTACCAAAAAAAACTGTCATTTGACTTGCGCGAATACTATAAAATACTATAATAAATACTGTAACTTCAACAACAAATCATGCATAATACCTAGTTAAAAATTCTAACAACCAAGTTTTTACCCAAGTTAGTTAAAAACTGTTAGGAACTAGAAAAGTAACTGTACTTTCAGCTTCTAGAAGACTTAACACAAACCACTTCCAAAACTTATACAGCTGTACTTCAAGCTTCTAGAAGATTTGAAAAACACACTTCTAAAACTTGTTGTTATTTACAAATTACAATTTTTTTTTGCATCAAAATTAAATTTTTTAATTTTTTTTAAATTCATCATTTTTTCTGCAATTATTAATATTTATATATGGATATATATCATGTAAAATAAGATTTCAATACTATAAAATTAGCAGATGCAAACTATAAATCTAACAAATGTTAAGTACAAGATTTCAATACTGTAAATTTGACACATGAAACTATAAAAACATCATATACAAACTATAAAATGATACTAGTCACAAAAAATTCATAAACTGTATCATTTCAACACAAAAAGTTCATTAAAATCAACTGTACCATTTAACCATTTCATTTCAACATTTCACCATCAACTGTACCATTTACCATTTCACTATTCACAAATATTTTCAACTGCATCAAACATTAACTATATCTAACATCAAACACAAACAAAAAGCTGTTCAATCATTGCAATATTTATGATGGTTACTTCATACACCGCTGATGCGAATTATTTGGATGAGTGAGGAGCCTCATTGCTAGAACGACACGTTCTTTAGAAATGTCATCCTACAAAAAAAAAAGATTTGTAAGGGATTTAGATTTATGCACATCAGAACTGTGAAATTACTTATGATGTTTGTAAAATACTGTGAAATTAATGATGAATGAAACAAATACTGCAAAACAACACTGTGAATACTATAAAATTGTATGTCAATACTGTGAAATTACTTATGAAGTATGTAAGATACTGTGAAATTAATGATGAATTATGAATGAAACAAATACTGCAAAACAACACTGTGAATACTGTAAAATTGTGTGTCAATACTGTGAAATTACTTATGAAGTATGTAAGATACCGTGAAATTAATGATTAATGATGAATGAAACAAATACTGCAAAACAACAATGTGAATACTCTAAAATAGTATGTCAATACTGTGAAATTACTGATGAAGTATGTAAAATACTGTGAAATTAATGATGAATGAAACAATATTGTAAAATAACTCTGTTAATATTGTAAAATTGTATGTCAATACTGTGAAATTACTTATGAAGTATGTAAAATACTATGAAATTAATGATGAATGATGAATATGTAATATCAGTTATCAGGGGTATACACTACCATCTTTATACAATATGTAATATCAGGAAATATGTAATGTTACTGTTTTAGAAATGGAAGCCTACGGGTATTTGAAAGTAAAATATATACATTATAAAATTACCTGTGTAAAGTTCATTGGCATCTCAGTGATCAGATTATACACATAGCGCAGCAAAAAAATAGCACAATCCATCGATTTTGGTGCCTGCTTTGGGCAGTTCTGATCAATGATGCCAAGATCTTTCCAAGAAGCGTTAGCTGAAAAAAAAATGATATCAACATCTTTAATGTATAATAACTTCAAGTATGGCATGAATCCTGTAAAATAACTGATACATCTTATAAAACTATTATATAAATCTTGTAAAATAACTCATACATCTTATAAAACTATGGTATGAATCCTGTAAACTAACTTATATATCCTACAAAACTGTTAAGTATATTATGTAATAGTTTAATGCATTTGAACACCTAATCCTGTAAATCATTGGCATAATAATGCAAAAATAGTTGAAGAATACTGTAAAAGGTTGCATATATAATTTTGAAGGAAAACACTCACAAGTCCTCCAGCAAAGAAATTCGTTAACCCGTTTCATGGTGTGCCAGTGGTATTGCATGTATTCAACATTATCAGCAGAGGTGTAATAATGCATCTCCACATTACGAACATCCACTGCAAAGAGCACCCAATGATTTTTCTTGCAAATTGGAATGAACAGTCATCTGATGCTCTCAAATTGAGGCCCAAACAACTGCGGAAGGGCCTGTAATGTTGCTTTTTCATCATACTGATGCATCAGAATCTGCAATAGACCAAAATCAAACATTAAAATATTACTGATACATCTTAAAAAACTATTGTATGAATCCTGTAAAATAACACATACATCTTATAAAACTAAAGCATGAATCCTGTAAAATAACTTATATATCTTATAAAACTATGACATGAATCATGTAAAATAACTCGTATATTCTACAAAACTGTTAAGTAAATTATGTAATAGTTTAATGCATTTCAATACCTAATCCTGTAAACCATTGGCATAATCATGAAAAACTAGTTGAAGAATACTGTAAAAGGTTTCATAGATAATTTTTAAAGAAAACACTCACAAGTCCTCCAAGCAAAAAAGTGTCTAAGCCATTTCATTGTGTGCCAGTGGTATTTAATGTATTCCCCAACTTCACTAGCTGAGGTGTAATAATGCAACTGCACATTACGAAGATCCGCTGCAAAAAGCACCCAATGATTTTTCTTGCAAATATGAATGAACAGCCATCTGATGCTCTCAAATTGAGGCCCAAACAACTGCGGAAGGGCCTGCAATACTGCTTTTTCATCATATTGTTGCATCATAATCTGCAATAGACAAAAATCAAACATTAAATATTGATTGAAGTATTTCAAAATTTGAAGTCTGAAAATTTAATTCATAATATACAAAAGTACATAATAACTTACAGATATATAAGGGGTGATGAAAAACCATGGATGATTCACAGGAGTCTCATATTGCATTAATGATAGGACCGTGTCAACGAGCTGCAAAATCAATTAATAATATGTAAACTAAATTTAACTGTTGTATCATATAAAACTAAGGCATGAATCCTGTAAAATAACTCATATATCTTATAAAACTATGATTTTTAAATAAAACACTCATAAATTCATAATCCTGTAAAATAACACATACATCTTATAAAACTAAGGCATGAATCCTGTAAAATAACTCATACATCTTATAAAACTATGATTTAAAAAAAAAACATTCACAAAGTCATAATCCTGTAAAATAACTCATACATCTTATAAAACTATGATTTTTAAAGAAAACACTCACAAGTCCTAATCCTGTAAAATAACTCATACAACTTATAAAACTAAGGCATGAATCCTGTAAAATAACTTATATATCTTATAAAACTAAGGCATGATAGGACCGTGTCAACGAGCTGCAAAATCAATCAATAATATGTAAACTAAATTTAACAGTTGTATCTTATAAAAATGCTAAGTAGATCATGTAAAATATTTTACATTTAATAAAATCTGAAAAAGCTGCATATCCTACAAAACTGATATATACAGTAAACTATTGTATGAAACCTATAAAATAACTGATATATCCTATAAAACTAGTAAGTAAATAATGTAAAATATTGTACAAATCATACCTCACTGCTAAGTGGGAGCTCAGGATTCATCAAATCTTTGATTGCTGACAATCTACAATGAAAATTTCCTGGTTTGTGGCAGAAAGCCTCTTCATTGTAAAATAAATAGAATAAAAACTATTGCATAAAACATGTAAAATAACTGTTGTATCATATAAAACTGTTAAGTAGATCATGTGAAATATTTTACATTTAAGAACATTTCAAAAAGCTGCAAAGTCAATTCTATAAAACTATTGCATGAAACCTCTAAAATAACTATTGTATCCTATAAAAATGTTAAGTAGATCATGTAAAACATTGCACATTTAAAATCATCTCAAAAAACGGCAAAGTCAATCCATGATATGTAAAATAAATAGAATGAAAACTATTGCATAAAACCTGTAAAATAACTATTGTATCCTATAAAATTGTTAAGTTGATCATGTAAAATATTTTACATTTAAGAACATCTCAAAAAGCTGCAAAGTCAATCCTATAAAACTATTGCATGAAACCAAACAATAACACTAATATAATTAGGCATAAGCTTCTAATCATACTCGAGTTCATCACCTTCCTAATAAAAAAAATACGAAAAAGAAAAGATCACACAGATTTGTAGCAGTATAATTTCAAAACGAAAAATAAAGACAGAGAAAAAGTTAGATACTACAATCAATGATGAATTTTAAATAAGAAACAAACCTCACGATTCCAAGGGCCTTTTAAGCTCGGGATTGAGAACCTTTTGCCAGCGATGAAGGCATTGCACCTCAGTTCTATCAGGGAAATTTGATGCTGCAAAAAAAAAAGTTACATATAATGAACCCTTCAATAATTTAACACTACAAATTTCCTCAAGGAAAAAGCATAAATTAATTCTTGTCTTAATCACAGAATAAACCCATCTTCCAAAGCTAGGCATCATATCTACATAGGGGTGTTCATCGGTTCGGTTCGGTTCGGTTGAAACCGAAATAAAATAGGCAAACCAAAGTTCTATTCCGGTTTTCAAAAATAGAACCACAAGCAAAGCATACAAATACTTCAATATATACATCATGCATATTTAAAGACCAACCAGAAGCACATAATTCCAATAACAAAGTGTTTTAACAAAGTTTACCACACTTGAAAGCTCAGCAAATTACCAACTAGTTGCAGCACAGTATGGCCAATGAATCTTGGTTATCTTAATCTATTGCAGAATTTCACGTGTAACCCTGCAAAAACTGAAAATTGCATGTATCTTAATCTATCTTAATCTTCTGCAGAATTGAAAGGTACATGCATACACTAGCAAAGCAAGAAACTTGGGATTCCAGTATTCTGACAACAGAGCCATGCTCCTTCCAACATATCAAAATATTGCAAATTTAAGGTGGAATCTCAATTTAAGTTACTAATTATATCATAATCCTAACAACACATCAACAAGTCACTAATATTGCAACTTTAAGTTAAAACCTAAATGTTCAATGAACCTCTGAGAATGAAACACGCAACCTTAAACGCCCAGCCAAGAATTAGGACATTTTCGTAATCATCAAACTACAACATTTCCATGCAATTATTACATTCTGGTAATAACTAGCCTTTATCAGTAAGAGAATCCACAAAAAAATTACCGATCCAGATCTGCACACGTAGACATTATCAGTAAGCTGCGTGATCTTGTCAGAAGCCCGATTAGCCACATACATCCCTAGATAGTAGACAAAAATCAATTCCAAGTGAAATATCAGACCAAACAGGTCGAATTAGAGCTTGTAACCTAGAAGGAAGAAGATATTTCAGAAATGGGAAGATGCGATGCGTACCAGTGCTGGTTCTGGAATCGGCACCGAGTATGAGACCGCCGTTGTAAGTGACGCCGATGATGGTGGTCCCCATAGAGTGGGGAGCAGAGAGATCGAGATCCATCGTGTAGGTAGAAGAAGTAGATTAAACCCTAATCTGACCTGAGAGAGATAGCATGAGAGAGAAAGAGAGAGAGAAAGAGAGAGTGAATAGAAAGCAGAAGTAGATTTTGTCGGAGGGGAGGCTGTCAGAGGTCAGCTTGGATCTCGCAAGAAATTTGAGAAAAGGATTCGGAGAAGAGATGGATTAATGGCGAGGACAGAGATCGGGAAATTTGAGAGGAGAGAGAGAACGGGAGACAGATCGGAAGGAAGAAAGTTTTAAATAAGACAGATCGTTAGAAATGGTTAAAAATAGTTAATTACCGTTAATTACAGTTTAAAGCTGATCAGATCAGTTTGGGTACAAACCGGGTAAAGAATGTTGGGTACCAAAACCTTTTCTCATAAAAAAATGACCAAATAACAGTCGGGCTTAGTTAATTATGTGGGCCCATATAAAGCCCATTTGGGCTTATATATTATGTGGGTCCGATCGACTACCAGACCAAGATTTCAGAAAATTGGGCCTTGCTAACAACACAAAATTTATGTACTGGGGAAGTACAAGCATGATCTTGTTCCCAATAAGGTATCGTTTTCAAATCATTCCATTTGTACTGCTATCAAAATCTAACGTTCATTAATTATGAATTATGTAAAATATAAATACTCTTAAATTTAAGAGGGAGGCATGTCAAATTGCTACCCTAGTGGTGGGAAATCAATGTACTAAAATATTAAAAGTATGATACAATTGTTGAATTATATGATTTAACGGCCTTTTCATGGATTACTCATTTATACAGATGATATATTGAGATTTTCCATTAGTAAGTTTTCTAAGTTTTTTTTTTTTTTTTTAACATTAAATTTGAAATTGTATAGACTAACACTACTACAGAAATGGTCATTGTACATGACACATTGTACACGGATTTGGCAATTTTATATAAAAACCGTGTAGAAGTTATAATTTTTTGGATGCCTGAAATATCTGTATTGTCTCTACACGGATATTTATTAAAGAAGCAGTGTAGAAAGACGTGAGAGAGCTACACGGACGTTTACCAGGAACTGTACACGGCTTATTGTTTAAATAACAGTGGAGAAAGCCTTGAGAGAGCTACACGGATTCTTAATTAAAGAACCGTGAAGAAAGGCAAGAATTGTACACGGATAAATGTTTCAATGACCGTGTAGAGAACCTGTAGTAGCTACACGGATGTTTAATAAAGAGCCGTGTAGAAAGGACGAAATTGTACACGGTTTTTTGTTTAAATGACAGAGTAGAAAGCCTTGAGAGAGCTACACAGACGTTTAATAAAGAGCTGTGTCGAAAGGATATTTTAGATTTTTGGTTATATAAAAGGCCTTCTCCCCAGCGCCGTTTTGATCAATTTATACTCTCCCCTCTCACAGTTAACAATTGGGTTGAGATGTAGATTTATCAATTGTGTTGGATTGCAAATTATATCGATATGAGCTACTGTTTTGGGAGCTCACAGATGAGCGATCCGATATAATTGATAACCTACATCTCGAATTCCCATGCGAAGTGCTTCATTTCCCCAATTAATTGATCTGATTTCTGCGCTAAAGTGTTTTTCAAGGGTAAAGATGTTATAACTGGAGGCCGGATCTGTGATCTTGGAAGTTAATTTGTATTTCTCCTCTAGATCTTGCTAAGGTGTTTAGTTTAGGACATATTAACCTAAGTAGTCTTTTGGTTAGTTCCTTGCATGTCCTAACTAATTCGGGCAAGCAAGATCTAGAGGAGAAATTATCTCTCTTCTGATCAATTTTACTGGACGAAGGGTTGGGTAAGAGTTGGGTGAAGGACCTTCAGAGCCGGATGAAGAGGTGAATGTGACCTTCAGAGCCGGGTGAAGAGTCGAATGAAGTCGGAGATCATCCGACTCTTCATTCGTCTCTTCATCCGGCTCTGAAGGTCCTTCATCGACCTCTTCCCTTTTTTTTTGATGGTCCTTCATCCAACTTTTTACTCAACTCTTTCTTTAGTAAAACATGTATCTTCTCATATCATCCCCTCTGTAAACCCTATTGGCACCAAAAGGAAAGAACCACCCTATTCTAGTCCTTAATGGAATTTTTTAGTTTACATATGAATTTTTATTCCAACTTTTGTAATGATTTTGTATAATTTAGTGTACATGAATTTTTAGTTTAAATTGCTATGTTTTGGAATTCTGGATTTTAAATGTCTTCCTCTGTTTTGGAAATTGTTTCTTTTGCTATCTGAAAAACATTGAAAAAAAAAATTAGTAAAAAAAAAGAAAAAAAAAACAATGCTACACAGAGTTTAATAAAGAGCCGTGTAGAAACGAGAAATAGTACACGGATTTTTGTTTAATTAACAGTGTAGAAAAATAATTTACACAGCTGTTTATATAAAAGTCTGTGTATCTTTCTACACTGATTTATAGCTAAATATCCGTGCACAAAGGTTATTAACTGAAAACAAAGATACTTGCTCGAAATAATGGAAGGCTAGCCAAAAAAAATAAAACAAAAATTAGGAAAAAAAAAAGAATTCTAAATGTCCGTGAAGAAAGTTTATCTTTTATATTACACACGGCTGTTTATATAAATGTCCGTGTAGAAATGTTATCTTTTATAAACGGCTACCTATATAAAAGTCCGTGTAGCTCTCGTAATACTTGTTGTACACGGATTTATATATTATTATCCGTGTAGAAAGGTTATTTTAGGGTTGGAACTATATAAAAGGCCTTCTTCCGGCGCCGTTTTGATCAATTAATACTTCTCTCTCTCTCTCTGTATTGAATTGGTCTGATTTCTACGCACAAGGAACGAGGCCGGATCTGAGATCTAGCTTGGAAGTTAATTCGCATTCTCCTCTCTATTGCCAAGGTTAGTCATACATATATATATTTCCCTCTTCTTTATCTAATTTTCTGTTACTGATTAATATTGCGTAATTATTTCTGTCAATTATTATTTAATGCATGCGTGCTTGATTTGTTAAGATAATGTAAATAATTAGTGTATTGTGGTCCAATAACCGACCTACTGATGCTTTTAGGTCCATGCCCGTTCAAAATTAATCCAATAGGGATTAATTTTGGATAGTGCCCCGTTTGGGACTGCTCTTTGAATATTGTGTCTCATTTAGGATGTGAACACATATTAGCGGGATTTAATTAGTATTTGAGAAAAGTTCAACAGTATTTCTCCTTATTGCTCCTACGAGTATGTGGTTTTAACGCATACTTGGGGAGTTAAGGAGAAATGCTGCCGAATTTTTCTCAAATACTAATTAAATCCCGCTAATATGTGTTCACATATGAGGCATAATATTCAAAGAGTGGGTTAGGATTGTAAACCAGCCCTTTATAAGCCAAGAATTTGGAACAATATATATGCTGACCACCATATATGTTTAATTGGAATTTTTTTTGTTTACTTTAATTTACAGATGGATCGAAGTTGGATGTACGAATTGCGACGTGATAGTGCAGAATATTTGGCTCGCGTTGATGAGTTCCTAAAATTTGCTGAGAGTTATAGAGTGGATACAAAAGATAACGACATCTTGTGTCCTTGTAGAGATTGTAAAAAATTTATAAGATTTGGGGATTCGGAAGAAATTAGAGCTCATTTGATTTGTCGGGGATTTAAGAAAAGATATACATGTTGGTTTATGCATGGTGAGAAAATTGGGGAATGTAGTGGAACCAATAGAAATATTGTTTTGGACGAGAATGATGATAATGTAGAAACTGTTGATAATTTTGAATTTGAATGCAACGATGATTTTGAGAATGTCAAAAATTTCGATAATGCTGGGCTTGATTGCAACGAGGATGATGAGGTGGAGATTGATGAAAATGCAGAATACGATTTTACTGAGAATCTAGAGGACATGTTACGTGATGTGGAAGATGAAATTAGTGATAAAAATTTTAAAAATTTTCAGTATCTGTTTAATGAATCTAAAAAGCCGTTATACCCCGGGTGTACCAAATTTACAAAACTATCAGCTGTGTTGAAATTATTGAACTTAAAAGCAGACAACGGTTGGAGCGATAAGAGTTTCACGTCCTTATTAAAGCTTTTACGAGAGATGCTCCCAGATAACAACGAGTTACCCTGTACAATATATCAGGCGAAGAAGTTGATCTGTCCAATGGGTTTGAAGATTGAAAAAATACATGCATGTCCGAATGACTGTGTATTGTACCGTGGAGAGTACGAGGCCATGCATGTTTGTCCTAAATGCGGTGTTTCACGGTATAAACGCAAGGACCATGACACTGACGATTGTGATGAAGGAAAAAAGGCAAGACCTCCGGCTAAGGCGGTGTGGTATTTCCCGATAATACCGAGATTCAGACGGTTATTTGCAAATCCCAAAGATGCGAAATTGTTGCGTTGGCATGAAGAAGAGCGCAAAAGAGATGGTAAACTAAGACACCCTGCTGATTCAATTCAATGGAGAAACATTGATAGACATTTCGAAGGATTTGGTGGCGAATCACGAAACCTTAAGTTAGGGGTGAGCACAGACGGAATGAGTCCGTTTGGAAGCATGAGCAGTCAGCACAGCACTTGGCCAGTTCTTATATGCATCTACAATCTTCCTCCTTGGTTGTGCATGAAACGCAGGTATATAATGATGTCATTACTAATCCAAGGATCCAGACAACCCGGAAATGACATAGATGTGTATCTCGCACCATTAATTGAGGACCTCCAGAAATTGTGGCGTGATGGCGTCCCGGTCTGGGATGCGTGCGGCAAAGAGTAATTTAATTTGCAGGCCATGGTATTCTGCACCATAAATGATTTCCCAACGTACGGGAATTTATCGGGTTACAGTTGTAAAGGAGCAAAAGCGTGCCCCATCTGTGAAGATGACACGCAGGTGCTGAGGTTGAAAAATTGTAAAAAGAATGTTTTTATGGGGCACCGTAGGTTTCTTCCTGTTAATCACCCATACCGTAAGAAGAAGAAGGTATTCAACGGGAAAATTGAGCTTGGAGTGGCACGTCGTCCGTTAGATGGGAAGAATGTCTTCATGCGGGTTAAACACCTTGCTGTTGTTTTTGGAAAATGTGCCAAACCACCACCGAAAGATATTTGGAAAAAGAAGTCCATATTTTGGGAGCTACCATACTGGGAATATTTAGAAGTGAGACATTGCCTAGATGTCATGCATGTTGAAAAAAATGTCTGTGACAGTTTGATTGGCACATTATTGAACATTTCGGGGAAGACCAAAGACGGTCTTAAAGTTCGAGAAGACATGAAATTAATGGGAATACGACCCGAGCTTGCACTGCAGGATAAAGGGAAGCAAAAGGCATACATACCCCCCGCAATGTGCACAATGTCGAAGATCAAGAAAACGAGCTTTTGTAAATGCCTTCATAGTATTAAAGTCCCATCAGGGTATTCTTCGAATATTAAGAAGCTGGTGTCGATGAAGGACCTGAAATTGATTGGTCCGAAATCCCACGACTGTCATGTTTTAATGACACATATGATTCCTGTTGCAATTCGGGAAATTTTACCGAAGCCCGTGCGGCAAACCATTACGAAGCTTTGTTTTTTCTTCAATGCAATTAATTCCAAAGTGATAGACTCGCTCAAATTGGACGCTTTGCAGAAGGAGGTCATCGTTACCCTTTGCCATCTTGAGATGTATTTTTCGCCATCTTTTTTCGATGTTATGGTTCACCTTGTTGTTCATCTCGTGAGAGAAATTAAGATCTGTGGTCCCGCGTTCCTGCGGTATATGTATCCATTCGAGAGATTCATGGGTATTTTGAAAAGTTACGTAAGGAACCGACATCGTCCCGAAGGTAGCATTGTGGAGGGATATTCTACAGAAGAGGTAATTGAGTTTTGCACCAACTACATGACCGGTGTGGGTCCTATTGGCGTTCCAAAATCTCGATACGAGGGAAGGCTACAAGGAGTAGGGACAATAGGGTTGAAAGCCATAGTTGCTGATAACGATGACCTGCGAAAGGCACATTTTATTGTACTACATCGCATGGCAGATGTTGCTCCATATATAGATGAGCACATGACAATCCTTCGACAACAGAACTACACGAGAAGTCAGAAGTGGCTTACTGACGAGCATAACCGTTCTTTTATAGGATGGATGAAAGACAGAGTGAAATCACACCTCGAAATGTCCCCCGTAAATGAAACTGTTAGATTGCTGGGCGAAGGACCCCAAATGGTTGTTAGAACATTCCAAGGATACGAGATTAACGGATATACATTTTACACTAAATTACAGTGTGATAAGAGCACGATGCAAAATAGTGGGGTGACGTTGGTGGCGACGTCTCAATAATTCAGTAGATCGGGGGATGCCCGGCCTGTAATAGCATCAAAGTCTTATTACGGCGTTATTGAAGAAATTTGGGAGCTCGTTTACAATTCTCACCTTAGCATTCCCTTGTTTCGGTGCCAATGGGTCGAAGACCGGGGTGTTAAAGTTGATAACGACGGGTTCATCCTCGTTGATTTTGACAAAGTCGAGTATGTTGATGATCCGTTCATACTTGCCAAGCAAGCCACCCAAGTCTTTTATGTCACTGACCCGAGTGATGATAGGTGGAGTGTCGTCCTATCCGGAAAAAGAAGGATTGTTGGGGTAGAAAATGTCACCGACGAAGAAGAGTACGACCAGTTCGAAGAGATACCTCAATTTTGTACTGATGTGCAAGCTGAGATAGCAACAATTGCAGAACAAGACGAAGCAAATTACATGAGATCTGACCACAATGAAGGATTATGGGAAGATGTTCAAACAGTGGAAAAAAAAAAGAGAAGAAGGAAAAAAAAATCCAATGTATAATATTTACTCCTTTTAAACTTGAAAATTTTAATATTTCTTATTTGGAAAAAAAAATTCAATGTATAATTTATTTCTTTTATAATATTTCAGAGAGCCAATGAAGCTAAAGACTCAAGGCCGGTTTACAATCTCTGGATATTTCTGTCTCATTGTAATATTTTTATTTCGTTTCTAATATTTCTTTTTTGCATCATGAGCAAGAACCAGATAGATTATTTTAGATATGTGGGCAGAGTGGTTTCAACAGTAATTTTTGTAAACTAGAAATATGGATTTGTATAATTTAGTGTAGGATTTTTTGTATTAATTTTTGATATAATCTAGACATGAATTTTTGTATAATTTCTGATATAATTTAATTAGTACGTGAAATTTATATTTTATTTGTTTAAATAAAAAAAATCCACCTTTCTAAAAATAACTTTTAATTTCATTAGAAATTCAAAGGGAGCTACACGGACATTTAATTAAACATCCGTGTACAAATACATTTATACGTTTCATTAAATGTCCGTGTAGAAATTCAAAGGGAGCTACACGGATATTTCATTACATATCCGTGTACAAATACATTTCTACATATATGTTTAATTAACATCCGTGTAGAAAGGTACTTTTTCCCCTTAAATTATTCTCAGAGAAAAGTAATCGAAACGGGGGAGTGATTATTTGAATTCGTTTCGTCTTTCTCATCAGAATTAAAAAGATAAGGCAACTTCTCGAATTCCGTAATAACCTGTTCGAATTAAACGTTTTAACTTAAAATTGGACACGGATGTTTAACTAAAAATCCGTGTAAGAAAAGTTTTCTACACGGTCGTTTAATTTTCAAGAGTTTTTTCGCCTTCTAAGAAACGTACACGGGCGTTTCATAAAAATCCGTGTACAAAAGGTTTTCTACACGGATGTTTAATTAAACGCCCGTGTAGAAATTGAAATATTCAAATTACATTATTCTTGAAAATACTTTACTTGAACAACAGGGACTAAATTGCATGTTACAACAGCGTCCTTGTTATTTTGAAATATTCTTTTAAAAAATATTTTGAAATAATTACTTGAACAGAATATTTTTTTTCGAAAAATTATTCTATGGTTGTTTTATAAATTTGTAAACCCAGATAAGGTCATATCAAGTAAAGTGTTCATTTATGTTTTCAAATCGGATTATTTAGTGAGCATTAGGCATTCTATGATATTATTTAGACAGATTATTTAAGTTAATTTTAAATAACTTTTTTTTAAATAATTTACTTTTTAGTGATTATCCATAAATGAATTTTTTATTGGTTGTTTTGTACTGCTAATTTATATCTATAACAGTATTTATTTAGATAGCATGAAGTATTTAACAAAATAGTTAAACGGATAGAAAACAAAATGCTGATTAAATTAATAACAAAAATATATTACATCAAAACAAAACGAAAAAAAAAGCTAATTAACTTAATTAAACACTCCTTCACTGGCCTGGCTGGATTCCTCCTTGGCCTGACCCCCTCCTTCTAATCCAGGGTCTCTTTGGCCTGATCCAGGGATTGCCCCTCCTTTTGTAGGGCTTTGGTGGTGGGTGCTCCCTTTGGCTTCATCGTGGCACATTTGAGGGCGGCCATGGCCATGTCCTCCTGTAGTTGGGAGGAGGCATTTCATAGCCGGGAGGGACTTCGGGAGCATCTTCGGGAGGGACATAGCCGGGGGGCCATGGCCATGGCACATTTGCGTCTTCCGGTGGCACCGAAGCGGCCATTTCTTCTTCCAAAACTTCTTCTTCCAAATCTCAGAGAAAAGTAATTGAAATGGGGGAGTTTCTCAGATTATATAGAATTTTGAAGAGTCGTTTCGTCTTCTCAGAATTAAAAAGATAAGGCAACTTCTCGAATTCCATATGAAACCTATTCGAATTAAACGTTTTAATTTAAAATTGGACACGGACGTTTAATTACAAATCCGTGTAAGAAAAGTTTTCTACACGGTTGTTTACTTTTAAAGAGTCGTTTCGTTTTATAAGAAACGTACACGGGCTTTTAATTAAAAATCCGTGTACAAAAGGCTTTGTACACTGCCGTTTAATTTTCATGAGTTGTTTCACCTTCTAAGCAATGTACACGGGCGTTTAATGAAAAATCCGTGTACAAAAGGCTTTGTACACGGATATTTAATTAAACGCCCGTGTAGAAATTGAAATATTTATTTGCAAGTTCTGCTAGATACTCGAAGATACATGGATAAAATAGTTTTCAAGCTAAAATAAAACTGAAATCAGGTTCCTTTTTATTTTTTAAGTTTTCCATTTTGAAAAAATATGGAATTTGAAAAATATGAAATTTGGAATTTTGAAAAAATTAATCTAGAAAAACCATATATGCGCGCGCATTTTCATAATTTCGCGTAAACTAATGATACACGGGTTTTAATTAAACGTGTAGCTCTATTACGTTTCTACACGGTTGTTTAATTAAATGTCCGTGAAGATTTAGTTTACGCGAAATAAAATGCGCGCCTCGTCTCTGTCGCTCGATCTTTTCAAAAATCCCCTCGTCTCCCCTAAAACCTAACCCCCCTAGTCTCCTATCTCTTTCTGTGGTGCTGCCATCGTTCTCTCTCTCGGTGCTAGCTCGGTCTCTGCTGTCGCTCTCCTCTGAACTCGCCAATTGAATCTCTAATCTCCTCTCGCGCGGTTGCTGTTCTCTCTTTGAAAGGTTCTCTCTCTCTCTCTCATCTCTCTCTCACTCTAAGTTGCAATGCTCCCTGTATCTTGGTTAAATCAAAACCCTTACCTCTAATTGTATTTTGGTTCAAGTGAAAAGTTACCTCATGAACTGACCTATTCTGGTGACATGGACACCTAATGTTACAGGGACTAAATTGCAAAACCAACACTATGATTGAACAAAGGACCCAACAACACATAAGTTAGACCTAAATTTTACATTTCGTAGCATTTGTAATAATGTTTCTTTTTTGTAGAAAGAACCATGTCACAGTCAGGTGAGAATGCAGATAGGATTTTGGAAACAGTGGAACCGCAGGCAGATATGATAGTGGAAGAAGATGACCCGCAGGCTCAGACAGAAAAGAGGAAAAGAGGTCCGACAATGTGCACGAAGACCTCAGAGGCGAAGGATTTGCAAATCGAGTTCAACAAAACCGGATGTCCGAAGGGTCCACGTAGGGCAGAGTACACAAATTGGTGTAACAATTTGGTGAAGCAGAAGGCATCAATCTTGGTTGAGAGGTGGGACAAATTCGATGACGAAGATAAGAACGAATGGTGGAACATTGTGAAGGTAAAAAAAAAACTGTACATGCATTATATATTCATTTTTCCTATTCTCTCTCTATTTGTTATTTCTTTTTTTGTTGGATACAAGTTTTCTAGCATGTCTTAAACTTAGCATAGTTGGAATTTGCTTTTTTTTGAATAAAAATGTGGGCCTAGCCCCCATTTGTATTGATATTAAGGTTCTATTACAAGAGAATGGTAACCACCATTTGAAAATAAAGCAAAAGTGAGCTCAAACATTTGAGCCCTTTGAAGGTTTAAAAATCAAATACGAAACTGAAAACAAACAGAATATTTAAGCTAAAAATGTCAAAAAAATCATATGAAACATAGAGTTGGTGTCTTATTGCACTGTTATGTGAATTCCTTCATCTCCATATATCTCAACTGGTCTTGGACTTCCTGTACCAGTTCCGTCACTTCCTTGTTCGAGTCTCGGAATATTCTCGCCCCTCTTTCTCGCCACAACACGAATTGCGTAATCAGCAGTATTTCTCTGAATTTTCTACTGTATCCTGTGTTGATAACAACATCCGTGTAGTTTAGCAGTATTCGATGTTGGGCACTGTTTTGATTTGTCTGAACCGCCACCTCTTCGTACAGTGCCTTTTCAAAGGTGCATTGATTAAACATGTGATGCACCGTTTCAGCCTGCCTTTTGCATAAAACACACCTATTCGGCATACTCCAACCTCTCTTGATTAGATTGTCTATCGTGAGTATTTTGTTCAGTTTCATCAACCATCCAAAGATTCTCATTCTTGGGGGAATTTTCTTTTATAAGTAAATAATAACTTTTTTAAATTGCTATGCATCATGTAGTTGTCTTCCTGCAAGTTATATATGTCTATACCTGACCTGAAAACTTGAATGAACTTACATGCAGTAATCTTGTTGTCAATCATGCAGGCTCATTGGAACATCCAGGATGACGACCCAAAGTCCGCGAAAAAGAAAAAGACTCTGAGGAAAATGAATGAAGCTTGGAAGCAATTCAAGAGCACGTTGAAGACGGATTTCATGGAGAAAGGGAGAAATCCGGTAGGCTACTATAAATGGCTGAAACAAGAGGACTGGGAGGAGTTTCAAGCTTTGAAGTCCACAGCAGAGTTCAAGGTATATAAATTTAGCCAACTTAGTCTTTGTTCTTTTTCGATATGTACTTATATTCCTTAAACTAGCTAATTGATTTACCTTGATGTGTGAAGATAAAAAGTGACGAGGGCAGGAGGATCGCGAAATTGAACAAGTACCCGCACAAATTAGGGTTAGGTGGTTATGGGGGTAAGTCGGCCGAATGGGCGGCAGTACTGGAGAACAACAAAGATTCTGACTCACCTGTGGTTAGGATCCAAAATCCTAGGGCCCAACACTGGCTCATGGGAAGATCTGAGGTAACCGCTGACGGGACGATAGTACTCCCAAATGACGTGCAAATGGCTCAGAAAATGGTAAGAGTCTTTGTGGTAACTTCGTGTACATTACTTTCTCTTTCGCTATAACTAATTTTTTTTTAACAGTTGGATGTGGAGGAGGAGGTAAATTCGGACTCCATGACTGTCGAAAGAGTGGATGATTCCTTGTCCGCAGTGCTCGGGACTAAAGAACACACGGGTCGAGTTAGGGGTGTCTCGGTCTACTGTGGCTGGAAGGATGTATACGACGGACCAAAACCAAAAAGAAGACCGCGTGCCAAAGTTAGCACGGACGAGATGAAATCAAGGTTGGCGCAGGTACGCCAGGAGGTACGCGAGGAGATCAGAATGGAGTACGATGGAAGGATGGCTGAATTCGAATCAAGGTGCATCAACCAAATTACATCTCTTACGCAGCAATCCGAGCAACAACCTCCTGTTTCGCCGGGATTTCAGTGAAGCAGACAAGCATCTGGGACCCAAGTGCTGGGCGTGTTGGACAATCTACAGGTAATCACTACTTGTTCATAATCTACCCGTAATTGTGACTTGTTCATTAACTAATTTCTGATAATTATTGCAGGAGGCCACATCATGCGACCTCGTCATGTGGCACAACAAAACTCCTCTGACCCTTGCTAAGGGTATTGTACATCCTCCAGCCGGTTCTCAGCTAAGGCCCAACCATCTCCCTGAAACGGTTGACATGATTGTGGCCGAATGGGCTTGCAGCATACCTCTTCCTGTCCCTTCCGACGACATGTTGGTGCTTGATGACGCCCGTAGACAGATTGTCCAATGGCCCAAGTGTCAGATTATTTTGGATCAGGTAATCTCTAAATAAAACACGGATATCTTATGTTACATTCAAATCATTATTTTGAAATAATTGAAAAAAGGTTCAAAATTTGATATAGACCCGAAGAGGCGTTTCCAACGCTGCGGACGAAGCTTTGTCACCGGTACGGCAAGGCTTTCTCGGGGCTGATGCGCATGAATCTCCTGCTGCACCAGCCGCTGCGCCTGCCGCTGCCCCAGCCGCTGCGGGGGTAGACCGTACGGGGCTCTCCGAAGAAGAGGTTAGCCGTTTGCCCGAGGATTTGCGGGATCTCCACGCCTGCCTGGTTAAGGCACCAGATGATATGCAGGACGTAGTATTCGTTGTCCCCCCCCCCCCGAGATTCTCCTACACGAAGGCAGGACGGTCCTGCCGGCTTTCAAAGAATTCTCAGACTTTCTGCATGCCTCGTCAAGCGATAAATGGCTCGATGAGGGAGTCCTCACCGTTTTCATCATGTAAGTGACCAAAAATCATATATATCATGTGTATAGCACTCAAATATATATTCTAATGTGAAATGATGATTTTTCAGGATGTTACAACAAAGACAATCTGTGGATTGTGGGAAAGATAAGGTGAACAAATGTGCATTCTTGGACCCCGGCAAAGCTAATGGTACGATGGTGGATTTTCATCTGAAAGATACTGTCAAGTACTTGTGTTCAGCGATGCATAAGACTCGTTCGGGGAAGAAGAGATTTATGCTCCTGCCATACCACCAAAGGGGCCACTGGTGTTTGATTGTGATTGTGCCACTTGAAAATTTGGTTTTCATCATGGATTCTTCACAGCCCACACAGGGCATCACTCCTCAGGACTCCAAAATGATCTGCACTCCAATAAGACAGTAAGCAATAGTAATTCACTTGGTTTGATTTTTTCCCAATTATATATAACAAATTGTGGAATTGCTAATTACATTCACTCAATTTTGTAAGGGCTTTTCTGCAATATATTAAAGATGGAGGAATGCAAAGCACGAATCCGAAGCATAAAAATAAGTTGTGTTTCAGGTGGCAGCCGGTGAGCACACTATAATTTTTATAATTTCATATTTTTTGTTCAAAAATTTATTGTCATTCTAACATAGGCCGCTAAATGAAAATTTCAGTGCCCGTAACAGTTAAAGGGTTGGGAATGCGGTTATTACACGATGATTTATATGTTTCACTTTGTCGAACACTTGCAATTCGAATGGCCACGATATCCGGTATGTAATTCATATGTTTGCCTTGACTTGTCCATATAATCAATATTGATTTTCCTCTAATATTTTTATTCTACTAAATTTGTTTTATTAGTTGCATTGTTATAATTGCAATATTTATTTTTATAAAGCAAAACAGAGATGTAGTTGTTAGATTGTATTTTTCTAATAACCTACATATTTTGAATTTTTGGTAGTATAAATCGAAGAAACAGGCAGGACATTACGGCATGGAACAGATATATTTTTTTAGATGTATGTGGGCAAGGTGGTTTCAACAGGAATATTGTAAACCAGAGTATGGATTTGTATAATTTAGTGTGCATGAATTTTTGATATAATTTAGTGTACATGAATTTTTGTATGATTTTTGATATAATTTAGTGTAACATGAATTTTGTTTAGGGGTTGTATTCTGATATATTGGAAATTCTTTGTTATGGAATTGATTTTTAATGGCTAGCAAACGGGAGGCTAGCCAAAACATAAAATAAAAATTAAAAAAAAATATTACCATTCTACAAGGATATTTCACAAAAGTCCGTGTAGAAAGCCAAACAAAAAACAAAATAAAAATATAAGATAGCTACACGGCTGCTTATGTAATAATCCGTGTAGAATAGTTATTATACACGGATATTTAGATAGACGTCCGTGCAGAAAAATGATTGTACACGGACGTTTAGTTAAATATCCGTGTAGATCTCCAGGAATTGGACACGGTTGTTTATGTAATACGCCGTGCAGAATAACTATTTCTACACGGATATTATCCTAGAAAGTCCGTGTAGACAGAGTAATCCTACACGGCTGTTTATGTTCCAATCCGCGTAGCTCGGCTTTGGAGAGCGCCACTTGGCAAGGAATTGGACACGGTTGTTTATGTAGTGATCCGTGTAGCTCGGCTTTGGAGAGCGCCACTTGGCAAGGAATTGGACACGGTTGTTTATGTAATGATCCGTGTAGCTCGGGTTTGGAGAACGCCACTTGGCAAGGAATTGAACACGGTTGTTTATATAATGATTGTGTAGCTCTCAGGAATTGCACACTGGTAAATATCCGTGTATAATTTATTCAGGGGATTATACACCCTCGCACTCCACACGACAGGAAATCCGTGTAGCTCCCCTGTTTATGTCCGTGTACAATGACCATTTCTGTAGTAGTGTAAAAATTAAGTAACATAAATCTTACACATAAAAGTTTTTGAAATGAATTATGTCATTGGAGGAAACTAAAATAAATTATGGAGAACTATTATTTTTAGTTTCACTAAAGAAAATAATTTCAGTTCTCCATTATACATTTCTCAAGTTCATTCTCTCCATGCCATCACTAACCACAGAGCATTTGCTGGTTCCAACTTGTTTAAAGAAGCTAATGACACCAATTTAGCCGAGATTTTTATATATAAGAAAATAAATAAATAAAATATTAAAAATGAGAAATGGTTGAACAGAATTTTAAAAATGGGAAGGCCGCCATGAGCCATGGCGTCCCTGCAGGACGCCATGCCAGACTCCGGCCCGTGGAAAAAACGGAAAAAAAAAAAAAAAAATCAAATTTTTTTTCTGCCGTACGTGTTCAGTCAGAAATCCAATAATTTTGATCAGATTCAAAATTCATTTCAGAGAAAATGGCTACATGGATTTTTGTGTTCTTTACATCAAAATAAAGGTATGAAAGTCTAGTTTCCAGATAATATAATTCCTCTATACAAACATATTACAGATTGGTACAGTTTTAGCGATTAATTGACAGAGGTCAGAATTCAGAAAAGCTGAAATTCCAGTGAGCCGTCCTATAATTTTGACCAGATTCAAAATTCAATTTAGAGAAAATAGCTACATGGATTTTTGTGTTCTTTGTATCAAAATAAAGATATGAAAGTCCAGTTTTCAGATAATATAATTTCTCTATACAAAAATATTACAGATTGGTACATTTTTAGCGATTAATTGACAGAGGTCAGAATTCAGAAAAGCTGAAATTCCAGTGAGCAGTCCAACAATTTTGACCAGATTCAAAATTCAATTTAGAGAAAATGGCTACATGGATTTTTGTGTTCTTTATACCAAAATAAAGGTATGAAATTCTAGTTTTCAGATAATATAATTTATCTATACAAAAATATTACAGATTTGTACAGTTTTAGCGATTAATTGACAGAGGTCAGAATTATTGGACTGCTCACTGAAATTTCAGCTTTTCTGAATTCTGACCTCGGTCAATTATCGCTAAAACTGTACCAATCTATAATATTTTTGCATAGGTAAATTATATTATCTGGAAACTAGACTTTCATACCTTTATTTTGATATACAGAACAAAAAAATCCATTTAGCCATTTTCTCTAAAATGAATTTTGAATCTGATCAAAATTATTGGATTTCTGACTGAACACAGCAGAAAAAAAAAATTTATTTTTTTTATTTTTTTTAGGGCCGGAGTCTGGTATGGCGGCCTTCCCATTTTTAAAATTCTGTTCAACCATTTCTCATTTTTAATATCTTATTTATTTATTTTCTTATATATAAAAATCTCGGCCAATTTAGTATCTTGGTGGGTTTTTCCCTCATTATGGCTCAAGTCCTTGGAGATTTTGTTACACACTTGGCAGCCTCTGCTAGGTTCTCAAAAAAAAGTCTTTGGAGATTTTTGGTTTGGTTGGATAACTCTTAAATAATTTTTCTTTTCTCAAAATCATTCTAAGATATCAACATCTGAAGCAGAACAATGACTTCTCACTGTGAGAGCTTCATCTATTGTAATGATTTGTTACTTGAAAAAAATATAATAATGGAATTTATTATCTAAAGATTATGTGATTGTAATAATTAATTATAGCCGAAGTGATGTCTAATACCAAATGTTTAACTAAATGTATACAAGGAGTTGCTATGATTGTCCTTAATAAATGAAGAACTAATTACATAAAAAAAAGTTTGTGTACAAACTTTTATGATTATTGTACATTTTGTGTTATATATACAAAACTTGATGTTCCTCTATGCATAATATTGCTCTATTGAGTGAATAAAATATATTATAATTTTAAAAGATAATTTGCAAGTGTCAGATTCTAAATCAAAAGAATTCACATTTGAGCGTAAATTTACACATCGATCTGATCTCTTGGTAATTGATATTGCTTCTCGCCTCTATTTTCAAAATTTATTCTAAATTTCAAAAAAGTCTAGATAAAATATATGATTTGCTGTAACAAAATTTGAACGGGATGGTAAGCATAGAGAAAATATTTTGTGGGGCTCTTTAATTTATGTGTCGAGTCTACTTCTTAAGTGTTATTTCAGATCAATTCCTTTGTATTTAATTATATTTAACACCAACTAGTTACTATTAACATATAATAACGAAAAAATGATCGGATGACTATGTATTTTCATCATTAAGTTAATTACTTCTAACAAAATATTGGTAATTAAACACTTAGCTACTTTTATATATAACATTCTTTTATTCGGTTAACTCTTATATATTATAGTTATAAAGGTGTGCCTTATGATGGTATATAAATATAATGATGATCACTCACATGATTTTCGTACCATTATAGACATGCTTTTTTTTTAATTGTAATTATATGTATTAAAAAATTAGAAATTGTTAAAAGAAACAAACTAAGTGGTTACAAGAACAATATTTTGTAAAATAACTCCTTCAATATTTTCAAAAACACATAATCATATTTTTCATGATTATATATTAAATGCATCTAGTTTTGTGTTAAATCTAATTATCCAAGTAATTAAAAGTACAACATATCTGTTAAGGTGGACACTTAACATGAAACACTTCTTATGATTCTGGGTACAAATTAATTAATAGTGTGATTAGGCCCTTGAATACTTATATATGCGGTGTGACATGAACTAGGTGATAGCACACAAAGGTCAGAGAATTAGTATTGCCTCCATAAATGATAGTTTAAGGACTAAATTAAATAAGACTTTTTTCCTTTGTTTTCAGGTTCCTTCAAGTGGTTCGTTAAAAGTCAAAATTATATGGATTTATCATATCTTCCATTTTATTATGAGAGAGAATTTATTTTCTAATTTTAAAGAAAAATCTAACAAACAAAAGATAGCCAAATGAAACTTATGAAAGAAATAGCTTAGAAACGAAAAACAAATCCTACTCATATGCTCCGACATTTTTATTAATACCCTCAGTCCATAAAAAATTATTAAAAATAACCACCGGCCCAAATCTTTATTAAAAATACCCATACCGGCCAATTATTGGCCGGTTCCGATTAAAAAGCCCTACCGGCCAATAATTGGCCGGATCCGATTTAAAGTCCCAACCGGCCAATAATTGGCCGGTTCCCATTAAAAGTCCCATACCGGCCAATTATTGGCCGGCCCCGTGCTTTAATCCATTTTTACTGTTTCAACCCCTATATTAACCCCAAATCGCACTCCATAAGACCTCACAACTTCTGAAGAGGCAGAGGAAGAGGCAGCGCCCGAGAGGTAACAGTTTTTTTTTAATTATTTTTATTGTTTTTTATTTTTAAATGTTTGTAATTAAGGTTAATTAATTTAATTAAAATTAATGTTAATTAGTTTTAAATAGTTTAATTAAGTTTAATTAATTTAAGTTAGTTTTAATATTTATTTAATTAAATTTAAATTAATTTTAGTTAAGTTCAGTTAAGTTTAATTAATTCTATATTTTTTTAATTAATGTTAGTTCAGTTTAATTAATTTAAAGCAATTGTAATTAATTTTAATTAATTAATTTTAATTAATTTCAATTAATATGAAATAATTAATTTTCATTGTAATTAATTAATTAGAATTAAATGTAATTAATTAATTAGAATTAATTAATTTTCATTGTAATTAATTAATTAGAATTAATTGTAATTAATTAATTAGAATTAATTGTAATTAATTAATTTTAATTAATTGTAATTAATTAATTTTAATTAATTGTAATTAATTAATTTTAATTAATTGTAATTAATTAATTTTTAATTAATTGTAATTAATTAATTTTAATTAATTGTAATTAATTAATTTTAATTAATTGTAATTAATTAATTTTAATTAATTGTAATTAATTAATTTTAATTAATTGTAATTAATTAATTTTAATTAATTGTAATTAATTATTTTTAATTAATTGTAATTAATTATTTTTAATTAATTGTAATTAATTATTTTTAATTATTTTTAATTAATTATTTTTAATTATTTTTAATTATTTATTTTTAATTAATTATTTTTAAGTAATTATTTTTAATTAATTTTAATTAATTATTTTTAATTAATTTTAATTAATTATTTTTAATTAATTTTACTTACTTGTAATTAATTAATTTTACTTACTTGTAATTAATTAATTTTAATTAATTTTACTTACTTGTAATTATTTAATTTTAATAAATTTTAATAAATTTTAATAAATTAATTTTAATAAATTAATTTAATTTAATTCATTTTAAGTAATTAATTACTTTTAATTAATTTTAATTAATTGTAGTGAATTTTATTATTTAATTTTAATTAATGAAAATTAATTAATATTATTTTTAATTAATAACAATTAATTTTAATTAATTTTAATTAATTAAAATTAGTTAAAACTAAATGAACTTAATTTAAAATAATTTTCTTTATTATTCAGTCACTGTGTACATTAGTAACCTGACAAATTATTATCAATTTCAAAATGTAGTTCGATCACAATGCCATTGATTTCTATACACTGGGGTGGTAAGCTTGAACATAATGCAGACGGACCTTATTACAACAGAGAACCAATTGCTTCGGTTATGGTTGACGATAATATATCTCTGTTGGACTTGAAAGTCACAATTTTCGATTACACCCGTTTTAATCCAGAAAGATGCAACCTTGAATTGGCGACCCGAGTGTGTAATGGAAACACCGGGAAATATTCACTTGCGAAAATAACAGATGAAAATACCTGGAGAGGGTTGTGTGGGTATTTTAAGGCCAACGGAGATTTTGTAATAGAGATCTATGTTATAAGAGTTCCGAGAGAGGCAGGGGGTGGTAGTTCTAGTCAATGCTCAGTTGCAATGGAGACTCCCGTCGTGCCCCCAACAGAACGAGAAAGCAACTATCCACCTATTTACCCAGAAACGAACTATCACCCTACTTACCCAGAAACGAACTATCACCCTACTTTCCCAGAAACGAACTATCACCCTACTTACCCAGAAACGAACTATCCCCCTACTTACCAAGAAACATACTATCCAACTTCTAACCCGGAAAACTACTATCTAACTCCGCCGCAACCACGACCTCAACCAATACTCCGAATTTGTTCCCCACCTAGACCCGTGCATGAGGAGCCTTTACCATTCCCAGGCCCAGTACACGATGAAGTTGGGTCGGATTTTGAAAATATCAATGATATCCCGGATGAACGCTTGCAAAGTGGGGATGAGTATGATGGACATGACTGGGACTCTGATCACATAGATGGATGTGGTGAAGACGGTCCAGTTGACACAGCTGAAGGACCCATTTGGAGCAGCTCTTGCTCAGCGCCGCTCAGCGGGAGGAGTGATACGCACCCGTTCCCAGAATTCAATGATGTATCTCGGTTCAGAGAAGCAGATACTGGTTCATATGGGCCACGAATCGAGCGCACGGGTGAGCTGCCTGTTGCTGCCATAGTGGAGGATACATTCTACAAGTGCAACAAATGGTTTGTTGCACGGCGACAGCGAGCCATGGAATTGAAAGACAACCCTCTCCAGAAGTTTTCCACCCGGGTTTCGGAGAAGTTGGGGAGAAAGTGGGAGAAAGCTGCAACAATGCGTTTGGTGCCTTACACACACGGCCAAGGGCAGTACCAAGTTTCAGTTCCAAATGAGTATATTCCTTGCCGTCGCAACGACCTGGGAGTTATGGAGTTGACACGCAGAGAGTGCATGTACATTGTGAAATGCGGTCCCGACAACCAAATGGAATGTGAGTGCAGAGGTATCCAGCTGACGTCAATTCCGTGCGCTCATGTGTTAGCGGTTTGTCGGAACCGAAACTGGTGCGAGGAAAGATTTGTTGCACACTGGTACAATGTGGACTACCTTCTGAGTACTTGGAACGGAATGTTTGTTCCTGTTGGCAATATGGAAAGTTGGCCTCCTAATACTGAGCCAACAATACTTCCCGCGCAGGGATGGATTAGGAAGGGGCGGCGAAAACACATCCGTCATGTAATGACAATGGATGAACTGGAAGGTAGACGACGGGGGCATCAACCCCGACGTTCAACCGTTGATAGGCAACGAAGAGGTACGTAACATTTATCAGAAATTATATTTACTTTCAATTGGCACCAACTTACTAAATAACATATACAAATGCAGATGCAAGAATCGCGACCAATGAGTACGCGAATGACCCAGCTAGGGCAAGGGCAAGTGTGTCCGGAGGGCCACGACATCCTCCCGCTACAAGCCATTTAGATGCGTCTGTTATGTTTGCAGAAGCGATGGGGGATACCCTCAACTTAGGAGGTGAGGCGATTGGACTGCAAAGAAATCCATCGAGAAGGTCAACTAGTAGGCGTACGACAAGGGCATCTGGAAGCCAAGCAGGGCCGTCTGAGACCCAAGCAGAGCCGTCTAGCAGGCCATCTTCCGGAACCGGTTTCTTAAGGGGATTTAGTTTTAGGCGTAGTAGTAGTAGTAGAAGGTAATTTATCTCTATTACGACTTTTTTTATTTATATGTTGTGAAATTTTTTTTTATTCCAAGTTGTAAGGAGTATATTGAATTGCATGATACGTTTGCAAAATGGATTGTGACTCCAAATATTAAAACACAAAACACAAAAAACTCACGTCCTGGAGAGTCACTGTCATCTCTCCGAACGGCATGTGAAACGTGTGCGTCTCGGGACGCCATCTCTCAACCAATCCCGCGATGAGAGACGCATTGATGACGCCACTCCCAGTCCGCAAGATGTCTACCATCTGGTAGAGGCCTAGATTGACAAGATACCGGTCCATCGACCGATAGTATGGCAAGTGAACGCACCGCAGCTTCACATCTAAAATAAACTTGTCCTACATTGACAAATTTAATCCACATGGGGTTAGCACATCAACACTTAAATTCAAAGAAATTTGAAAATGTGAAAAAAAAACATACCTCATGAGAAGCCAGTGAGACGCGGTGATCGCGGTGCGGCACCCACAGAAGAGGACTAAAATGATCTGTGCTGCTGGTCGCAATCGGCTCGTCAACTATGGGTGACAGTGGACGAAGCTTAGGCCGTCCTCTAACCATCCTAATTTCATTAATAAGATTCTGTTAACCGACGCTATATGAACCGTAAATCATAATTACCGTAAGCAATGTAAAAAAACGGCTAAAATAAGCTTAAACACGCTAAAAAGGGATAAAGTAAGAAATGTAAAAAAAACAGCTAAAAAACGGTTAAAAACGGCTTAAATCATAATTGCAGTAATAAATGATTTTTAATTTGAAGATAAACTGTTTAATTTAATCTTAAGGTATATATAAAATCCTACTTGTTATAAGATAGATTACGCAGTGTAATTAATTACGTTATCTATTACACTAATTGTAGTCTTATTTTAATACTCTTAACGTAGACGTATGTGTTCTACTTAATTATCTTATTTAATGAATTTCAAAACAATTCAATTTAAACCTAAACTATTAATGCGAAAATATTAATATGTTGTAAATTAATTGTCCTTTAATATTTAACAACATATTTATATTTGTTTAACCTTTATGAACGATTATAACATTTAATACTTACCTAATAATAATTAAAATACTAAACTCCTAACTATAACTAATTACAATGTAATTTAAATTAATTAAAATTTCTAAGTATTTAAAATGAAACCCTAATTACTTATAGGATTAAAAATACGTAAATAATTTATTTAGTCTTTTATTGCGATAATTAATCGCGTATAGATGTTCGTAATGTAAAAATACGTATTTTACTTAATTTCTTTTATAAGTCAATTTCATTATATTCCTAAGTACGTATATAAATATAATACGTCTCTAATTAGTTTTTAGCATAATCGAAATGATACGAAAATCATTAATATGTTGTTAATTAGTTGTCCTTACTAATTAACAACATATTATATATTTCTTTTAAGTTTTTAGAATAATTAATAATATTATTACCACTTTTATTGCGATAATTAATCGCGTATAGATGTTCATAATGTAAAAATACGTATTTTACTTAATTTCTTTTATAAGTCAATTTCATTATATTCCTCAGTACGTATATAAATATAATACGTCTCTAATTAGTTTTTAGCATAATCGAAATGATACGAAAATCATTAATATGTTGTTAATTAGTTGTCCTTGCTAATTAACAACATATTATATATTTCTTTTAAGTTTTTAGAATAATTAATAATATTACTACCACTTTTATTACGAAATAAAAATACTTAACTAAATTAAATAAAAAAAATTAATTTAATCTAATTTAAATGTGTTAATCCTAATTAACTATTGTTGGGACTTTTAATTGTTGTGTATTTCGGGATCATATCGTGTCCTGCTGGATAATCTAGTATCTGCTCATAGTATGTCATGAGTCATCAATCCAGGACTAATCTAATCATTTCCCGAGCTTTAAGTGAAACTTCGGATCGAGCCAACCAAATGGAAGCTCGAGACCCGAAGTAATTTATCCAATTTTATTTCACTTATGCCTTTGCAAAAACCCACTTTTAAATCCTCCTTTTTATTCCTTTTAATCAATTTCGGCCTCATTTTTAATTTCCAACAGATTGCAAAAATCCAAACTTTTGCAATTTAGTCCATGTCATATTCTATTTTACGCAAGGGCTCAGTTCATGCACCAATACTCAAAATATTTCAAATTTTCTCAACAAGGTCCCTGTCATTTCAAGTTTGGTACCAGTGGCTACACTGGGCTGGTACCAGCAACTCTTGTTCACATATCGCAAGGCAAGGCCACCACAGAACACAAGTCCAACAGGTACCAACCAGGTACCAACCAGAAAAGGAACACAAGTCCAACAGGTACCAACCAGGTACCAACCAGAAAAGGAACACAAGTCCAACAGGTACCAACCAGGTACCAACCCAAAGGAACAACAAAACAGGCAAACCTCCACCAACAGGTACCAACCAGAAAAGCCAACACAAGGCCACAAGGCCAGCAAGGAAATCAAACCAGAATAGGCCCAGCTTCACAGCAGCACCCAAGCACAACCCTACTGGTACGGTGTACCAGCAAAATCAAAACAAGGCACCAGAAATAGCACAGCAAAACCGGGCACTACACAGCAAAACAAGGCACCAGAGGGTTCCAACAATTACCCGAATGGAGAGGGAAGGCAACAAAAACAGCGAACCAGGTCAGCACCCAAATCGAGCGGGTCAAGCAAAATCAGCAACACCACACCAACAGGACTGGCCACACAGCAGCGCAAGGAGGCCAACAGAGGCACGGCAGGGAAGAGAGGAGAGGGCCGGCAGGGAAAGAGAGGAGAGGAAGGGAAAGAGAGGAGGCACGGCAGGGAAAGAGAGGAGAGGAAGGGAAAGAGAGGAGAGGGCACGGCAGGGGAGAGGAGAGGCGGCAGGGAAAGAGAGGAGAGGCGGCAGCGGCAGGGAAAGAGAGGGCGGCAGGGAAGGAGAGGCGGCAGCGGAAGGGAAAGAGAGGAGAGGCGGCAGGGAAAGAGAGGAGAGGAAGGGTTAAAACGAATTGGGCTGCTTTGAGATTCGTGCAGATTATTGGACGTTCAAAATCAATTAACCTCGGAACCGGCCAATTATTGGCCGGTTGGGACTTTAAATCGGATCCGGCCAATTATTGGCCGGTAGGGCTTTTTAATCGGAACCGGCCAATAATTGGCCGGTATGGGTATTTTTAATAAAGATTTGGGCCGGTGGTTATTTTTAATAATTTTTTATGGACTGAGGGTATTAATAAAAATGTCGGCATATGCTAAACTTCACAAAAGCACAGAAAAATTAAAATAAATAGTGCAAGCCCATCAGGCATCACTGGTACACAGTGTTACAACAGAATATATACCAGCCATGATATGGGTAAAGACATATGTTGGCCCATTAAAGCCCATTCGTTTAATACAGGCCCGAGTTACCACCCCAATATTTAAGAAGTATAAGAAAACCATATGGTAAATTGGACCTGATTAACAACACAAAGTTCATGTATTGAGTAATTACAAGCATTATCTTGGTCCCAAAAAGGTATATGATCACCTCCTTGGACAAGGTTGTTAAATTTTTCTGTGGGGTTTTGTGTAGTGACTCACGAGATGTAATGCAATTACAGCACGTGCTAGCTAGCTTGCTCCAGAGAATTAGTTACCATTTTTTACTCATCAGTGTGGGCATGCTGTGGTCTCTCTCTTGTTTCATCAAATTAATTCATTTCTCCTCAAAATTTAGTAAATTAGAAAGACTGAATTGTTAGCCATGAACATATTTTTTATTCTATGAAATTAAAACTTATAAATTTAAATGAGTTTTAACATGAAAGACAATAAATTGAATAAATATATGAGCTTCTACAATTTTAAAAAATAATTATAATATTATAAATTTTGACCACCAATTCAGTTTGACCACCAAATAAAGATATAGATCGGTAGCATGAACATATGTGGCCCAGTTTGACCACCAAACTAAGTCAATGTGTGACACGTGGGCTAAGGATTCATAAATCATTGATTAGCCTAGCTTGGTGCTACTCAGGATTCAAATCATTGTACTAATTACTATAGCGCCATGTACATGTTCTACCTTCGATTGGGCAAAGTTTTATGTTAATAGAAATTATTTGAAAATAATATAGGACAATAGATATATTATTTTGAGATTTTGATTCCATAGAAAGAATCAAAATAAATTAGAAAATTTAAATAACTAATCACCGTATCTCCCAACCTGTACTTAAACGTCATTTTTTTTCTACATGATTTTTAGTAACTAATCAAAGCTTCTAGAACGTGTAGCTTTCATTTGACTATTAAGTGGTCAGGACATAATTTTTATACAAACATTGTACTGGATCCGAATAAGTGTCTTAGATGTTATGTTGGTCACATGGCCAGGTTCCATATTCCATTTTTGGAAAGTACTAAGTAGAAGTGCAAGATTTATATATGTTGCATTTAATAATTTATGTATGATTTTATTCCATTTATGTATGGTTTTATTCTATTTAATTTATTCCATTTAATAATTAATATAAAATCATACAAAAATTATTAAATGCAACATATATAAACATTGTACTTCTACTTAGTACTTTCCAAAAATGGAATATGCAACTCATGTGACCAACATAACATATAATACACTTATTCGGATCCAGTACAATGTTTGCATAAAAATTAGAGAAAAGGTTTCTATACCCAACCTTTTGTACCCACTTTTTACCCACAGTTATCGGAACAGGTTTAAACTGTCATTAACCTTACTACTTCTAACGCGTTTTAAACTGTCAACTCTAACTTCCTTCCTTTTTTTAAACTTCCCCGATCTGTCTCTCCGTTTTCTTCAAAATAAATTTCTGATCTCTCTTCTTCCTCTACAAAAATGAAATTTTCTGAATCTCCCGTTCCGATCTCTTTGCTCCCTCCGCTTTGCTCTCTTCCTTCTCCTCTCCTCCTCCCAACTCTTGTTTCATCACCTGCGCCCAAGGCAAGTTCTCTTAAGTGGCTTCAACCTCGCCTGGGTCCACTTCGCCCCTCTCGATCAACGCCCCCGCTTGTCAGACCTCCGCTTGAGGTGTTTTTTCGTGGAGGAAGGATTGGTTATAGAAGAGGCGGCCTCCATTCGTTGCCTCTTGACTAGCCTGCAAGAGGCAAATGAAGAGGGGACATCGCTACACAAGGCAGAGGCCATCAGATCCATGTGTGATCGTATTAAATCTGACATCAATTAGGTTGTCAATTGAATCTTTTTACTCATTTTCTATATTCCCGTTAGAATAGATTATTATTTTTGTTAAGAGGCTAGCAATAATTGAATACCTTATGGTACTGATTCGTATTACAGACAAAGATTGAATGTTGCTAATTGATTTCGTAATTATCAAGTGGTTCAGATTTATTTCTCTCTGTACGATGGATTTCCTTTTATTATTTATCCTTTATTTTTTTATTTTTGGGCTATTTCTTCATATTACAAAGGATCTCAAACTGAATCTTTGCTTTCTTTCCTTAGATCAACTAGGTAACTAGCACGAATTCTGATTGACTCATGAGATATTGTGTTTTAGATTTATCATTTTATTTTCCGATTGGCTCTACTAATGCTCGATTTGAGAATCACGCTACTAGCGTCCGATCTGAGAATCCAGATGAGAGAATCTTTGTGTAATCACTTGATTGATTATTTCTTTTTGTCTATAGTTTCTGATTTTTCTAATTTCTTCAATTATTTCGTGTTTACCTTAATGTTGATCATCGAAACAGATCTACCTTTTGTGTTGTGGTACAAGATTCTTGCATTAGCCTCATCCGTCGTGTCCCCCGCTACCATCCGATTATGTCTTGTTCCTATTTCAGGTTGTTGATCTGGTGGAGTATGCTTCAAAAAAGGAAGTTAACTTCCGACTCTGTGATCATCCTCTTCTAATTGATGGTTTTATCTTTTACATGAGTAATTAGTGGCATTTGCCATATAGAAAAGCCAGTGTCCAAGATCAGATCAAACTTAGATGCAAAATCTCCTGTCAATTCTTAAATTTACTCGAGAACGATGTGGAGACAGTCACTGACAAATCCTTTATGCAATAGATTTGTTTTACATATCATGGATTGACTTTACATATCATGGATTTGTTTTACATATCATGGATCAGATCAGATCTGATTTGTTTGTTTTACATATCATGGATTTGTTTTACATATCATGTCATGGATTGACTTTATGCAATAGATCAGATCTGATTTGTTTTACATATCATGGATTGACTTTGCAGCTTTTTGAGATGGTCTTAGATGTACAGTATTTTACATGATCTACTTAACAATTTTATAGGATACAATAATTATTTTACAGGTTTTATGCAATAGTTTTTATTTTATTTATTTTACATATCATGGATTGATTTTTCAGGCTTGGAGTACCACTGGCACAGATGAAGACCCTATAATTGCAAGAAAAATCATTGGGTGTTTTTTGCAGTGGATGTTCCTAATGAGGAGATGCATTTTTACACTTCAGCTGAAGATATTGAATACATGCAATACCACTGGCACACCATGAAATGGCTTCAAGATTTTCTTTGCTGGAGGACTTGTGAGTGTTTTCTTTAAAAATTATCTATGCAACCTTTTACAGTATTCTTCAACTAGTTTTTCATGATTCTGCCAATGATTTACAAGATTAGGTGTTGAAATGTATTAAACTCATACATAATATACTTACCAGTTTTGTAGGATATATGAGGTATTTTACATGATTCATGCCATAGTTTTATAAGATGTATGACTTATTTTACAGGATTAGGACTTGTGAGTGTTTTCTTTAAAAATTATCTATGCAACCTTTTACAGTTTTGTAGGATATGTGAGGTATTTACAGGATTCATACAATAGTTTTATAAGATGTATGAGTTATTTTACAGGACTCATGTCTAAGTTTTATAAGATGTATGAGTTATTTTATAGGATTCATGCCTTAGTTTTATAAGATGTATGAGTTATTTTACAGGATTAGGACTTGTGAGTGTTTTCTTTAAAAATTATCTATGCAACATTTTACAGTATTCTTCAACTAGTGTTTCATGATTCTGCCAATGATTTACAGGATTAGGTGTTGAAATACATTAAACTGTTATATAATATATTTAACAATTTTGTAGGATATATGAGGTATTTTACAAGATTCATACAATAGTTTTATAAGATGTATGAGTTATTTTACAAGATTCATTCCTAAGTTTTATAAGATGTATGAGTTATTTTGTAGGATTCATGCCTTAGTTTTATAAGATGTATGAGTTATTTTACAGGATTAGGACTTGTGAGTGTTTTCTTTAAAAATTATCTATGCAACCTTTTACAGTTTTGTAGGATATGTGAGGTATTTACAGGATTCATACAATAGTTTTATAAGATGTATGAGTTATTTTACAGGACTCATGTCTAAGTTTTATAAGATGTATGAGTTATTTTATAGGATTCATGCCTTAGTTTTATAAGATGTATGAGTTATTTTACAGGATTAGAATTTGTGAGTAACCTATGCGCCCTATCAATTTTCCTCTGTACTGATGTGCATAAATCTAAATCACTTACAATTCTTTTTTTTTTGTAGGATCACTTTTATAAAGAACGTGTCATTCTAGCAATGAAGATTCTCACGCATTCAAATAATGCGCATCAGCGTTGTATGAAGTAACAATCTTATTTTAGATTGATGTTAGATATAGTTGATGTTATATTGATGTTAGATACAGTTGATGTTATATTGGTTGTTTTATATTGATGTTAGATACAGTTGATGCATTGGTTGTTTTATATTGATGTTAGATACAGTTGATTTTAGTGAACTTTTTGTGGTGAAATGGTACAATTTATGTTGCGGTGAAATGGTACAGTATATGAATTTTTTGTGACTGGTGACATTTTATAGTTTGTATATGATGTTTTTATAGTTTCATGTGTTAATTTTACAGTATTGAAATCTTGTAGTTAACATCTGTTAGATTTATAGTTTGCATCTGCTAATTTACAGTATTGAAATCTTATTTTACATGATATATATCCATATATAAATATTAATGATTGAAGAAAAAATGATGAATTTAAAAAAAAAATTCAATTTTTTTTTATTTTAATTTTGAAAAAATAAAAATTTAATTTTGATGCAAAAAAATTAATTTTGCATAATTTTAAGTGTAATTTGTAAATAACTACAAGTTTTAGAAGTGGTGTTATTCAAATATTCTAGAAGCTTGAAGTACAGCTGTACAATTTTTGGAAGTAGTTTGTGTTAAATCTTCTAGAAACTAGAATTACAGTCGAAAGTACAGTTAGTTTACTAGTTGCTAACAGTTTTTAACTAACTTGGGACCACCTGGATTGTTAGAATTTTGAACCAGGTATTATGCATGATTTGTTGTTGAATTTACAGTATTTATTATAGAGTTTTACAGTATTCTCGCAAGTCAAATGACAGTTTTTTTTGGATAAAAACTGAGTACAACTCCTTGAGTACAATTAGTCGGACCCTAAAAATTATGTTCCTGACCACTTGATAGTCAAATAAAGGCTACACGTTCTAAAAGCTTTGATTCATTACTAAAAATCATGTAGGAAAAAAATGACATTTAAGTACATGTTGGGAGATACGGTGATTAGTTATTTAAATTTTATAATTTATTTTGATTATTTCTATGGAATCAAAATCTCGAAATAATATATCTATTGTCCTATATTATTTTCAAATAATTTCTATTAACATAAAACTTTTCCAATCGATGTAATAATTTATGTATGGTTTCATCAACTTCAGATTACCACCAGTATCTTCTTCTCAAGTTATAAATTGAATTGTCATTATTTGCTAAATTCTATTTACATTTTATTTACATTGTTGGTGACAAAAAAGTTAAAAAAACCTACGGGTATATCTTGAACCAAAAAAGAAAAAAAAATGATGTACTAGTCATATAAATGGTACACCATGAGAAATTGTTGGTCATGGCTTACATTAATGAATCAAATTTAGAAGAAAAAAATGGTGTTTATTTCCACGTATGACGATTTAATGAAAGCAGCAATTAATATATACATAATTAACTGTAATAAAATTTCTTCCACAAATTAATTTGGAATGTAATTGCTAAAATCATTTTGACAAAAGACTGAATTGACTACATTACTTTTGATTGGTGATTATTGCAAATGAAAGTTACACGTTCTTGAAGTTTTGATTAATTACTAAAAATTATGTAGTAAAAAAATGACGTTTAAGTACAGGTTGGAAGATACGGTGATTAATTATTTTAATTTTCTAATTTATTTTGATTATTTCTATGGAATCAAAATCTCGAAATAATATATCTATTGTGCTATATTATTTTCAAATAATTTCTATTAACAAAAAAACTTTGCCCAATCGATGGTAGAACATGTACATGGCGTTATAGTAATTTAGTACAATGATTTGAATCCTGAGTAGCACCAAGCTAGGCTAATCAATGATTTATGAATCCTTAGCCCACGTGTCACACATTGACTTAGTTTGGTGGTCAAACTTGACCACATATGTTCATGCTACTGATCTATATCTTTATTTGGTGGTCAAACTGAATTGGTGGTCAAAATTTATAGTATTATAATTATTTTTTTAAAATTGTAGAAACTCATATATTTATTCAATTTATATCTTTCATGTTAAAACTTATTTAAATTTATAAGTTTTAATTTTATAGAATAAAAAATATGTTCATGCCAAACAATTCAGTCTTTCTAATTTACTAAATTTTGAGGAGAAATGAATTAATTTGATGAAACAAGAGAGACCACAGCAACAGCATGCTCATACTGATGAGTAAAAAATGGTAACTAATTCTCTGGATCGTTAAATTCTGACTCTCCACTAAACAAGTGTATACATCTAAAATAATAAGATAAGCTGAAATTGTTTACGTCGGGCCTAGTTATATATATTATGTTAATGAAAAAAAAAAACTTTATCCTCACTGTACCCGTCTTATCAAATACGTTGTGGATCAGCAAGAACTGATCCAGTAAGATCAGCAATGGGGCAACTGCCCCCTCCCTCTGGATTTACTTAGAGTGTTAAATTTTAATTCTCCGCTAAATAAGTGTATACATCTCATATATATATAGGGATAAACATCATCTTGATAATGCTGTTTTTGTTTCAGACAACTTATGAACAAAAATGTTAAAATGAAAATTCATATGACTCGTGTGTTGTATGAAGTCAAAACAGCATCTAATATAGCGGACTATTCATGTCGGGCCTTGTTATGTGGGCCCATTAAAGCCTATTCGTCTAATAACGGCTGACTTATCATAGCAAGATTTAAAATAAATGTTAGCTTGCTCATATGATAAATTGGACTTGACTAAAAATTAATCATGTTCTTGGTCCAAAAAAGCTTTGGTTTTCACATTATTGATCAATTTGTACTGCTATCACTTTCTCAAAAAAATTACTTCTATAAAAAGTTAACAATTATTAATTATGAAGCATGTAAAATGTAAAATACTGATGAGTCCTCATGAAAATTTAAGTTTGTTGAATGGGACAGTAGCACATGCATGGCAGTCTTAATTTCTTGACTAAATTGTTTCATCAACTTCAGATTACCACCAGTATCTTCCTCTCAAGTTATAAATTGAAATATTGTCGTTATTTGTTAAATTCTATTTACATTTTATTTATGTCGTTGGTGACAAAAAAGTTAAAAACCTACAGGTATCTTGAACCAAAAAAGAAAAAAAAATGATGTACTAGTCATATAAATGGTACACTATGAGAAATTGTTGGTCATGGCTTACATTAATGAATCAAATTTAAAAAAAACGGTGTTTATTTTCACGTATGACGATTTAATGAAAACAGCAATTAATATATACATAATTAACTGTAATAAAATTTTGTTCCACAAATTAATTTGGAATGAAAGCTACACATTCTAGAAGCTTTGATTAATTACTAAAAATCCTGTAGGAAAAAAATGACGTTTGCCCAAAAATTGATTATTCATTTTCTTAATTACTATGAAACATTTAGTTGATCAATTAGTGTTGTACAGTTGATTTAATTTGAAAAAAAAATCTATTATGTAGTATCATTGTACAAATTAAATGAAGTCTCTTTTAGCAAAATTACGTATGTGTCTTTGACGAAAATAAAAACAAAGAAAATAAAAAATTATATTGGAAAAGAGAACAAAATTATAAATAATTAATTTGATAAAGAAAAATTTGTTAGAATTTTAATGGAAAATTGTTATCAATAAGCCTATAATGAACATATATAGTCGATAAGAACTCGAAACATTTTATAATTTAAAGAGAAAATTTATTTCTGTAATTTTAAACCATACTTAAAAAGCACAAACAACATGAATAATAAAAAATTAGCACTAATGCAGCACGTAAAATAAAGATTGTATATCGATAATTAAAAAACATAACTATATAGTGGCTGTTCAGACCATTAGAAAATGGGCATTAGAAAGATCTCATTTCTGTAGTAGTGATGGAAGTGTTTTTTGTTTAGAAATTTAATGGACACCTCCATTTTAATAAAAGAGGATATTGGTCAATACAATTTTTAAAATAATTAAATAAAAGATAAAATAAATAAAAGGAGATAGAAGAAAGAAAATTAAGCTTCTATGAGGAAAAAATAATTATGATGTATTCATGGGGAAATTGGCTATTTTGAAAGTTTGGATGAGCACACTGGAAATTTTCCCTTTAATTAAATATACACAAGTGTTTGGTATCATAATGCTTAATAAATGAACATCAATGGACATAATTAATTTTAAAAAATATTTTTCACAAAGTTCGTAGAAATTTATAGAAGCACAACAAACATGCAAAAAAAAAGAAAAGTAGCTCAACTTTTAACTAAAATTAATTGCTCTTTGCTTCAAGTTATTCTGTTGGTACTGGTGCGGACCAATTGATACTGGTACAGATCAGTTGGTACTGGTACGGACCAATTAGGTGACTAGTTGCGGATCTAGCTCCTCACATGTAAACACTGTGGAACAAGAGCAAATTGCACGTGGACTCCTCCGGGTTTCAATATTGTTCCTCAGTGTTTCAGTATTGTTCAAGCTTATAATATTTTCATTCATTACCCACCTTGCAAAAGATAACTCAGTTAAGTGTTAGGAATAAATGGGGATCCTACCCTCACTAGTCGCTGATTCGAAAGAAAATTTGTCGTGATTATTGTAATAATCGAGGACAGTATGCTCTTAGTAAATTTGTCCTAATGAGCCTAAAAGATATTCTGGGTTTTGCAAATTTGCTTGCTATTTTAATTTGTATGAGTTAGTATAATATTAATATACATCTTTTTAAGGAACTTTACTAGCCATTGCCCATTGGTACAGCCACCAATTAAGTGCACTGGCATAAATAGTAAATCCACCGGTGCAGTCCACACAATAACTATAAAAATTAGTATAACCTACTCGACGAACTCATGATTAAGTTCCATACTCACAAGTGGACAACACAGCTAATGATCTAACAGAAAGGAATTTAATCGTCGGTACTGGTATTAGCCAGTGTACAAGTATATTGTTAGCAATAACAAGGACCTATTATATATTTTTTGCAAGTTTTGAAGGCTCACATGCAAATTTTGTGAATTTTGAGGGTTCTCCTACTAACAACTTAACTTCATGAATTTAGTAACAAGTACTAATTAAATAAGAGAATGCTTAATTCATGACTTAATTTTAGACCTCAACCAAATATATGAATAACAGAAACCTCTCCATAATAAGAAGCGGCAGTTAACACCTTCAATAATCAATACATAACATAAAAAAAGAGGAGAATTAATTAACTTTGTAATGAAGTACATCATAACTGGACCATTTAAATGGTCCCACTTTGAGACCGACTACCATTTAAAACTTGGAGACATGCATTAATCTCTCTTTATCGAATCTGTGGTTAGAGCAGAGGAAGTCTTAAACTAACAATAATTTCATGTTCTTGTAAAAATCATGATTTTTGTTGTTTTAGAAAAACACAGTATTTATTGTTACAACCAAAGATTCATAACCAGGAAAATAAAACCATATATAATGTTACAGAAATATTAATACTTATGCACAAAAATATTTATACTTATAAGGTAAACAATTTTTACATAAATAATTGCCTCTCCAAGGACTACTCAAACTACATGGGGGGTCATACACGTTTTTAGATGTGGATTTATTTTTTCTTCATTCAATCTCATCCACTTTTCTGACGATATATGAGAAATTTTGTGAATCTAAACACGAACGTCTTCTACGCAATTTTATTTTTCAAATGAGATTCATAATGACGTACTTTCGGACTCGTCGTCACACAAATATTTATAGCTCATTGTGCAAGTATTTATATCTATACATGCAAATATTTTTTACATATGACATTGGCTGATATCTGAAAGTATTAATATCAAGTATTATAAGTATTTATACCTATGCACTGAATTATTTATACCTATGTGGTCAACTATTTTCGTTAGAGAAATGTTGACGCAGGGACAATTGGGGAAGGTTGATGCGGGGATGCGGGGTCCTCACTACTTTATTAAAACAAGGTTGATGCGGGGACCACTGAGGGACTAGAAAAGGGGTAGTCATATCAAGTTATACATGCAAGTATTAATATCTTAGTTTGCAAGTATTAATTTCTTATCTTCTAAATATTTATACCTATGAAGGTTGACGCAGGACGAGGGTGGAGACTGAAAAAGGGGACCATATAATTAGTGGGGACCATAGTACAATTTTCCTCTAATGTTGTTGCGGGAACAGAGAGGGGATAGAAGTGTGGGGAATAATATAATTATTCTTTATTTTTATCATAAAAATGCAAAATGGAACTTAAAATCTCAAATCAAACTTGCGTTTTTCATCCAAATTGTGAGAATCGGCCCAATTTGGACAAAAACTCGGTTGAATTGATCCGATTCGACCGATTCTAGCGATTTTCACCATAAAACTCGCTCACCGCATAACTCGGGTTAAACTCGGATTGCCGCCGGTTGATTCCGTTACGACCCGGCCGAGTCAACTCAGAACCAATAACCTTGTACTTAGAAATGATTCATTCAATACAATCAATAGATCTCTTTACAAATTCTTATATTCAGATTCTTTTAAAACATTGACCAGTCGTATCTAAAAAATTATTCAAATAAGATTGAAACCAAAGCTGCCCACAATAAAATTAATGTGATTCATATCATCATCATACGTGTCTTAGAAACAAAGTGTTAAAAATAACGTAACTAAATAAATGTTAAAATAGAACAATGTGCTTATACTAGAACAATATATTTTTTGTTAAAAGTTAACCCGTTCAGTATTGTTAAAAAAATGCAGTCACACGATCATATTTTTCCAAATTATATATTTAAAAAATAGTTTTGTGTTAAATATAATTATGTAAGTATTTGAAGTAACAACATATATGTTAAATAAATTTTGAACTGGATACATTCAGTAGACGTACCTTGAACATTTTTTCTTAAGATAGCAGACACTATTCAGTACGGGACTATAAAAGCCCATAAAAGCCCATTTGTGTAAAACATGCCTCAAGTTACAACACCCAAGTTTTTGCTAAAAGAGAAAAGTGTAAGCTTGCCCATATGGTAAATTGGACCTGATAAACAACATATATAAATAGTATGATCTTGGTCCCAAAAAGGTATCGTTTCCAAATCATTCAATTTGTACTGCTATCAAAAGCTAACTCTGATTACTTACGAAGCATGGAAAATGTATAAACCGAGTCCTTTTGAAAATTTAAGTGCGGAGCATGTCAAATTGCTACTCGAGTGGTGGGAAATCAATGTACACAAATGTAAAAAGTATGAAAGGTGTGGTAGCTAATATTGTTGAATTACATGAATTAACGGTTTTTTTCATGGATTACTCATTTTTCTCCTGATGATATATAGAGATTTTATATTAGCAAGTTTTCCAACTTTTCTTTTAGTTGAAACCGTAGCGTATTGACTCAAATGTAACATGAATCGTACACAAGATTTTTTTTAAATAAGGAAGCCAAAATAAATTGTTGAGAATTATCAATTTTAGTTTAAAAAAAAGGATAATTTGAATCCTGATCGTGCATTTCTTAAGATGCTTATCTTCGTGCTATCACCAAGTTGGTAATCCAAATAGATTCTGAGATTTTAATTTTCAAATTAATCTCTTCTCGAAATAAGATTTATGTGTAAATTAGGTCTATGATAGTAATTATCACCAGACTACCTGCGTATCGGATCGGAGTTGATAGCTTGTATAATGAAGTTGATAGCTTGATGCTAGTTTTTTGGAGGGGTTTCAACCTCATTCTGACTTGCATATCGGATCAAGTCATGATAGAATTCTTTCTTAATTCCTCTTCTCGACATTTATTATGACAACAATTTCTGGAGCAAACCAACAGCTTCTTGTTCTGAAGTAACTTCAACGTGGTATTCATTTGTTACTTACAAAAACATCATGGATTTTGTCATCTAGAAAAGATATAAGCTAGTGCGGTCGAGTTATAGGGAGTTATAGAGTGATCAATGCTCGTTATGAATGACATTATGAGAAAACATATAAGCTAGTGCGGTCGAGTTATAGGGAGTTGAATTGGGCAATTTTGGATAAAATGCTAGTTGTTACTTACAAACCTTCTTTATATTATACATATATGGCTTAATTGGCCTTATTTTGTGATGTGGTACAACTGTCTATGTTTGATTAGAATAGCTAATAGATATTGAATACTTTGCAAATTATGACAGAAAACAAATATGAAGAAGTGTGAAGCCAACGACATTTCTTGATCACGATCAAGAGCCAAAAGCATACCTCGCATGAAGAATGTATGCAATTATAGATAGTCAGGTTTTGTTTTCATGCTTGGATTTCAAATTTATTGTGGAGATTACTGGAAAATGGGCAATAATCACCTACAAGAAAGTCGTTCTGAGATATTTTTTTTCCATGATTTTTAGTTTTTTTACAACATGTTTTATTTGAAATGAGTTCCAACAAAACATGTGTATATGTATGTTGAATATTTGTTGAATTGGATGTATATGTATGTTGAATGAATATTGAAATACTATTTTATATTTGTTGAATGTTGAATATTGAAATACTGTTTTTTCTGGTTGAATGTTGAATGAATATAATTGATTTATTGTATATTGCAAATGTTGAATATATTATTGAATTATGGATATGTAATATTTTATGTTGAGGAGGGTTCAAATGCACCATAATTTTTGTGTTTCAATATGCTCCACATTCTTTATTTCCATTTTCAAAGTTCAGACAGTTGATCCGAACTGCTCAACATGATCTTCATAATAAAATATGCTTGGAGACCAAATTTTATATTTTGTAGCATTTTTTTTTACTATTTTTTAGATAGGTACAAAATCACTTTTTTAAGGAGATTCTGGACCATCCGATAAAGTGATATTGTACCTATGTAAAAAAATAGTTCAAAATTCTAAAAAATATAAAATTTGGTCTCCAAGCATATTTTATTATAAAGATCATGTTGACCGGTTCGGATCGACTGTTCGGACTTTGAAAATGGACTTTGAATTATGGATGTTAGCCAATTACAAATCTAAGTAAAAATAACACATATATATAAACCATACACGGTTCTTGAAAATGAACTGTGTAAAGAATAACATACACGGTTTCGAAAAAGGAACAGTGTGTGGTCCAAATAATCATACACGGTTCCTTAGCTAGCTGTAACTGTGTATATAACCCATGTTATTATACACGGTTTTTGTGATTGTGTAGAAATGACCTGTCTTAGCGCCTATTTCTTGGAGATCGGACACGGTTCTCTCGTAAGAACCATGGATATACGTAAATTATACTTATAAACAGTTCTCTAACCATATACAATATATTAATTTTTTCATACATGATGCGCACGGACACAGTCGCGAAACCGTGTGTCATTAGTTTTTTTTAACCGTGTAAAGCCGCGTTTTTGGCAATAGTGAGATGAAAGCTGTTCGGCATAAGATGAGGGATTTAAGCAGTTTAAAAAGATCTCAAATTTGACTTTGTCTGGAGGAGGTACCCTCGATATGATACATTGTCAAAGATGTGTCATATAAATATATATTTTTTTAAAGTCGTTGATGATCCAAATTATTTTATTGCCTCTTGTGCAATTTATTTAGCGAACTTTTCAAACAAGCGGTTGAACTATCTTTATATGATAACTCGACCTGCTGTACCAATCATCCCTGCAAACAAATCAAAATTGACTTTCGACCCCCCCCCAAATCATCCCTGCAATCAAATAAGTACAGCTCATAGAAAAGAGCGTCAGAAAAGAAAAATATGAAAGCTGTCAGGCGATGAGGGATCTAAGCAGTTTAAAAAGAACTCAAATTTGTCTTTCTCTGGAGCAGGTATCCTCGATAAGATACTTTGTCAAAGATGTTCATATAAATATTATTTTTGAAAATTGTTGATGATCTAAATTATTTTAATGCTTCTTATACAATTAATTTAGCAAACTTTCAAACAAGTGGTTGAACTATCTTTATCTAATAACTCGAGGTGCTGTACCAATCATCCTTGCAAACAAACAAAGCTAATACACCTTCAACCACCCCCAACACACACCAAAAAAGAAGACAAAGCTAATACACTTTCAACCCCAAACACACACAACAAAAAAGAAGAAGATGGCAGAGGCAGCTGTGACCTATGTGTTGCGCAAGCTTGGTGATGCCTTGCTGAACAAAGCACAGGAACTGCACAATGTTCGTGATCAGATGGAGCAGATGCAGCTGGAGCTTGGCTTCATCAAAGCTTATCTAAGAGATGCCGATTCCAAGCAGCACAAGGGAAATGAATTGGTAAAAGAATGGGTGAACCGGGTCAGAGACATGGCCTACAAAATAGAAGATGTGATTGATACTTTCCTTGTTGAAATAGAAGAAAACAATCCAAAAAGCAATTCCCGCTTCTCCAGAATGCTTCCAGTTGTAAAACACCCCAAATTAATGAACAAGCTGAGTGGCGAGCTCAAAGAAATCACACAAAACCTCAACAGGATTTACCAGCGCGGTACCGACTTGGGAATTAAGGATCTTGGTGCTGGTACTAGTGAAGAACCTTTTAGACCAACAAAACCATCTGAAATTGATGATTCAGAAGTTGTTGGCCTTGAGGCTGACAAGCGCCAGATTATCAAGCAGCTGCTTGATACAAACATTTCAAGGCGCACGGTGCTCTCAATTGTGGGTACTGGTGGCCTTGGGAAGACTACACTGGCTCAAAAAGTATACAAAAGGTACGTGCATGTGTTCTTCTTTGTGGAGCAATCTATAACAAGAAAATTAATTGCTAAATCCGAAACCAGCTAAAACTAGTTGTTAAGAAGTCAACTGTCCAAATTCGATCCTTTTTTCAGATTTATCCACACAAAGACGGGGTTCAGTTATTTTTATATCCTAACAACACATAAACTTGTTACAAAATGTTCAAATCTTCTTATCTTAACAATAAAAATACTCTATCAGAGAACTAACTTTTGATCTCGTGGTAAAAGGAAATGCTCTCCGCATAGGAGGTTGGAAGTTCGAAATCCAACTGGATGAACTTTTATGGATAATATTAAATGTTGTGGCTACTCCTCTAAAAAAATACAAATAATTAATCATGTAATCATGGAAAAGATCTCCAATAAAATTTTCTCTTTCTGTTGCTTTTTTCTCAACAATAACAAATTGATTTTTGTAACTGCAGTAAGGAATTGAAGGGGCAATTCCATTGTTACACATGGCTGTCTATTTCTCAAAAGTTCAATTTAAATGATCTTTTGAGAGAAATTCTTTACTCAATTAAACCATATTTGAAAAATGAAAGTCCACCCGTAGCAGATGAGGATTTACCGGAGAAGCTTAAGAGCTCTTTGGAAAACAAGAGGTACTTAATTGTCCTAGATGATGTGTGGACAATTAATCTTTGGGAGAGATTGAAAATTCCATTACGCGATTCGAATAATGCGAGCCGTGTGATAATTACCAGCAGATCGCTTGATGTTGCTCAAGCAGCAGATTGCAACACAGGTCCCTATAAACTCCGTTACCTAAATGAGGATGAGAGTCTAGCTCTCCTCTACAGAAAGGCTTTTCAACAACATATACAACCTGAGAATTATCCTCCTGATCTCCCCGAAGTTGCCAAAAAATTAACAAAAAAATGTGGAGGATTACCATTGGCATTGATTGTGCTAGGCGGTATCCTGGCAAGGAGAGAGCGAACGTATAATGCCTGGAGCACATTGGAGGAGACCATGGATTGGCACAATGAAGATGGGAAGGAGTGCTCGCAGGTCCTAGCCATGAGTTATGAAGACTTGCCTTACGATCTCAAACCATGTTTTCTTTATTTTGCATCATTTCCTGAAGATCATAAGATTTCAGGAAAGCATGTTACGAGAATGTGGTTGGCTGAAGGATTTATACCGAAAAATGGAGCTGGAACAATGGAGGACAGAGGTGAGGAATTCCTTCAAGAGCTAGTGCAAAGGTACATCCCTTTTCCACTTTATTTTTGAAGGTATAAAGGAAGTCCTGAAATTAACAAAGGCTAGTGCCCAAAGCGTACTAATTCTTCTCAAACTACTCCCCCGAAATTCAATCAGTACCCGGTACGCACATGAGCTCTAGTTTACTTCCTTAATTGAACAATTCTCGCAAAGATGTAAACCTTTTGCCTGATCAGTATTTCTAATATAATTTAGATTTAGAGTTTGTAAACGAGATGGTCATTATAACGTTATTCTTAACACAAATTCAAACTTAATGTAGTTTCGCTTAGGGTATTGAAAAAACCTGGTCGGTCTAGGACCGGACCGGACCACCCGGGGTTCCGACCCGGACTGTGCCCCAAACCCGGACCAGACCGGACCAAGGCTAGGGTCGGTACTGGTACGGGTTTGGTTCGGTATTTCCGCCCGACCCGCCTAAACCCGAACCGTGTAAACCCATGGACCTGTCCCGTCCCGGACCGGACCCAGACCAGCCTAACCCGTGTCTAACCTGCGTGGACCGGACCAGAACCCGCCTAACCCCCGCCTAACTCGCCCTACCCGGACCCTAACCCGACCGGACCTAACGCTAACGCGCAGCGTCCGAGGTTGTGGACAACGCCCGTGGCTGTGAACCGCGCCCGTGGACCGCTACAAATTTATTTTTTCTGGTATCAGCGTGAATCGAACTTGGGAAGTCCAATGGGGCATCAAAATCTTTAACCACTACAGTAGAGTATCATATGTGATATGTTCTAGTAAATATAGTATTTAACTGATACTTAGCTTAAGTCTTTATTTTTTTTTGTACAAATTTAATTTAAGTTATAATTATCTAAATACAATATATAAAATAATAAAAATTAACATATATAATAGGCATGTCATATCCTAGATTTTTTTAAATTGCCGTATCGTCGTATCCGTATGGTATCCGATACGATACCCATGTATGAATAACTTAGTTGAGATTCGTGTATGAAATAGTTTAAATGGTTGGAATCATAATAACAGCAGATTTATTTTAGATTTAAATAAAAAAGAATACTCCGACTTCTAATTTCCATTGCTCCAACTTTTAATCTTAATTACCAATCGGAATTCAAATAATTTAATTCTAATTTTAAATTTAATTCTAGACCACCAAAATCTCAAACTTTAATTTTAGAACATGCGTGTCTTTGTTATTTTAAAACATAAACACAATTAGTTTTTTTTTTAGCACTAAAATACTTTGAATTGATTTACTGGTAACTTTATTTTAATATTGCATTATTAAACATTGAGCTAAGTCTCACCCTACAAATTTTCATTTAAAGAACAGGAATGTTCAAATCAAATTGTTATTATTCACCTTTTAAGCATATATAGTTGTACAGCGGAATTTTACTGCAGGGGACATAAATGGAATTTGACATTTTGTATGTGCAGTATTATAGAACATGCATGCATGCATGCACGCACATATATTATCTTATGAAACTCAGCTGTTCCCAATTCAAAATTCCTCTTTATCTGATGAACATCACGCAAACATTTAGTCAAATTGTAAATAAAAATATTTGTATGGGTCGTGAGTCATGACAAATTTGAATTATACATGTCATACCAAACTATGCAAATTATATTTTACTAATTGGTTGCCCATATGTCTATTGGTGCTACCAAATACTTAGTAAATATTTATTTATAATTTATACCATTTAATATGAAAAATAAATGGAATTGCTTACTCAAGAAAATTAAATTCTATTGAATTATTAGTTTTATGCTCTAATCATGCTCCACATCCTTATCTCAATTTTCAAAGTCCGAATAGCCGATGAACCGCTCGACATGATCTTCATATTAAAATGTGCTTAAAAACCAATTTTTATATTTTTTTGAAACTTTTTGCTATGTTTCTATATAAGTACAAAAAAAAAATTGAATATATTAAAAAAAGATATAATTTTATTTTAAAAAAAAATTTACATTATAAAAGAAAATTGAATATATGTCAATAAAATTTATAAACCTTTATTTTTCCCAGTGATCTAAATAGCGCGCTATAGCGTTTTTGGACCCAAACGCTACGCTATGACATCAAAATTCGCTATTTGCGTTACGGCCGCTACAACGCTATAGCGATCCGCTATTTGCGCTATACAATATGGGTTTTTTTTTTAAGCAATTTATATGGGTTTTAAATAAAGATAAAAAAAATCTCAAACCGAAATTGAATTTGTTGCTACTTGCTACAGATAAATCAATTTGAAATTGGGAATAGAAATAGAAATTTGAATATAAAAAAAGTCCAAACCGAAATTAAAATTTGAATAAAAAAAAAATAGATTATGTCATGAATCATGATGCTTAAGATATTTTTAATAGGAAAAATCAATAGTTTATGATATTACTATGGATATTTTGAACCGCAATTTGGACTTTGTACGGGTTCAATATGAATATTATAATTTCTTAACTACTTTGGTGTTATTTATTGTTCTATGAGACTTTAGATAATGTTGATATTTAGTACAAATATTGAATATACGAAATGTAAAAAAAACGCTATTTGGAATAGCTTCCGCTATAGCGACGCTATTCGCTATAGCTTTTTTTGTTAGCCTTCCCGCTACGACGCTATAAACGCTATTTAGAACCTTCATTTTTCCAAATATAATTCCAGTGATTAATTGATGATTTATAATATAATATAATATAATATAAACTTATAACAAAAATTGTTTGGTCCAAATAACAAACATATTGAATTGGAAAAAAAAAATCATAGCAAAAAAAAAAGGACCCGGACCGGACCGTGGACTGTGCGAACCACGGGTTTGGGTTGGCCGCAGAAAATCGGACCCGTGGAACCCGACCCGTTAAACCCGTCTTACCCGTCCAACCCGTGGACCGGACGGGTTCGGACCGGACCGGACCGGCCCGTCTTCAAATCACTAGTTCTGCTCTCAATATATATTCTAAATTAATAGTCATTGCTTATTACAAGATCAAAAAGTAATTGCCAGTGATAATAACAAATTGACTATAAGTATATTTGTATAATTTAGTATCTTTACTGCATAGAAGTCATGGATTGTACCTCAAAGATATCTTAATTGTCTCTTAGAAATTCTTTCACCACTAGTGGAAAAACACATATCAGGATCGGTTATTTACACACATTAGAATCGGACCTAGAGGCGATGCTGACCCAGGCGATGCAAATACGAAAGTAATCTGGGTCGGTTAAACAGGCGATGCTAAAAGTTTGAATTAGCATCGGTTATTGTAAATAACCGATCCTAATGTTTCAATTAGAATCGGCTATTTTTAAATAACCGATGCTAATGCAAACTTTTAGCATCGGTTATTTACAAATAACCGATGCTAATTCAAACTTTTAGCATCGGTTACTGTAGATAACCGAAACTAATTTTAATTTTTTTTTTTTTTTTTTTTTTTTTTTTTTTTTAAGCTGGTCAATAATTAATATGCCACAATCACAAACAAAAGAATTATCAAAATATATTCAACAATCACAATTCCAACAATTAATCAAACTATATCAGCCATGTCACTTAACAAAATAATAACAATGAATTATCAAAATATCACAATTACATAGAATCATCTAACTAGCATTTGTACACTAATTTACAACTATATCAAACATTTCATATTTATAGAAACTGCTCTCACCCTCCTGCAATTATAAAATCAGATTTATAGTGTCAAGCACAAGCAACAACAATTATGATCCTTTGTAACAGATAAGTCAGTGCAGACTGATCCAAAGTCCAAATCAAACATTTAGTTACACAGTTAAATAAAGGACAGAAAAACAAATGGTTTAGAGCCAAACTTTGCATCATTCAGATTTTTCTACTATTTACTAACTATTTTCAAAGTTGGCCCTTAAAAATACAAAACTGCATATTTTGCTGCACACATGACTTCTTTGCCTCTAACTTTGCATGGTCATTAGGCATAAAAAGAAAATTCTTAAAATTATGAAAATTCACAGAGTTATAGATTGTATTACCCTATGTAAAACGATAAAAAGAACACAAAATTTGGTTTAGCCAATTGTCAGAAATTGATTTTCAAAGTTCAGAAAAAGAAACCAGAAAACTGCTGTAAGTGTTACCTTTAGAAAATTATTCTGAGAGATCTGCTAAACAGAATTTAGTGTTCTTTATATCAAAATGCTCAGGAGATGACATTCTACATTCTGGTAAAATTTCATGAATTTTGGGACTTCCTAGCTGTACCAGACAGGAGCTTGTATGCAGAGGTAAATCTGGAACAGCAAGGGTATTTTTACTGGTTTTTTCATATTTCAAAAGCTGAACTTTGAAATTCAATATAAAATCAAATAAAAATCCAAATAATATGAAATTTATGTCCATTTTATGTATTTTGAAGTCCTTTACATGACTGCGGGGTTCTTTTTGTATTTTGGTCATTTTAATAGTTCATTGGGACAGATTTGCTACGGATGGCATGTACACAAATCCAATAGTCCAATTAAGCCCAAACTAATCAAAACTCAAAACTGACCAATTAAGACCTAAAACAATATCCTTCCACACTAGCACTTGGCAAGACTGACTTCTCAAACACCTCAAAAGATCTAAATGCACGAGCCCGTGCATCAGCAATGAAATAGTAGCAGTTTAATTCATTGTACAATAACAAAAGTTACCTTTACAACTCCAGCTATGGTGACGGGGAGGAGCGGAGGAAATCAGCAGAGGAAATGACCTTAACCTGAAATTGAAAAACAGTAACACTGTTGACTTTATCAAAAAAAAAACATAAACCTGCTACACTAGTTTGGACCCAAATAGCATGCTATCCAAATTAGCAAAGGGTGATAGAATAAAGAAACAATCAATTAATATCCAATTGGTACCCAAAAGTGCCCCAAATACCCTTTAGCAGTAAATGATTCTTGCTGGTTAAACCAAGTCAAGTCTGGTCAAACCAACTCGACCACAAATAAAGGACTTTAAAATGAAAAGAATGGTGAAAGGATCATTCAATTTGAGAAAACCACCTGGAAATGACAGTTGATCAAAGTTAATCTTTGAAAATTATGAAAAGCTGTCAAAATCAACCAAAAACTAGTGTTCTGTCACCACTTTGCATCATAGACCATCACAGCCACACCTCTCACAAAAATCTAATATTTTGTCACTTGATAGATTATGTGTCAAGCTTTAAATCCATATAAAGAACTCCCAAAATGGCCAAGTGGATAAATCACAATGAAAAAGACAAAATCAGAAAAACTGCAAAAATCTGTAAAATTGCTGATCAGGTCACCACTTCCCACCTTCATTTGACATAGCTAAACACCATGAAAAATCATGAAATTCGGCTGACTTATAGTATTGACAACATAGAACAAAACTGTGAAGTTTCATCCAAAACCCCCAAATGAATTGAGAGATATTAGATCCCAAAGGTCGACCAAACTGGTAAAGATGTATATGTAAGGTGACAGTCCCAAATTTACCCCTAAGCCTATAAATAATGCTCCAAAAGTCATGAAACTTCACTGACACCTAGATCAGGATCCCCTCTGTAAAACCATATAAAGAACACAACTTTTGGTGTAGCCAATTGTCAGGAAATGGTCTTGAAAGTTCAAGAAAACAGAAAACTGCTGCTGTTCCAACACCATTACACAAAGAATCAGTATGATAAACAAAGAATCACCATTACACAATGTTTGGTTACCAGTCAGCACTTACTAACTCCAGACGGTATCCGATACGGGTATGAAGCCCAATCTGGAGTATCGGAGTAACATGTTACTAAGTATATCTTGTTCACTCAGCATACCGCTGCTGTTACCTTCATAGATGCAAAACTATTAGATATTCTTATACAGACTTGAGGATTTCAAACATAGATGCAAAACTAAAGTTGATTAACCCCATGACCCTCCACTGAATTGTGCAATTTGTCTAAAATATTTACAATTTCAGTTTTGATTACCCTTATTGTGCAATTAGACACGAAACTAGCCAAAACAAATGCAAACAATTAAATTAATACAATAAGGGCATATAATAATCAAAACAGCATAGGGAAGGAGATTAATACACAAACTTGGCAATGAGCTCGATGACATTCAAGGTCTACTCGAAGAGATCTCTAAGAGCAGGGTTACTTACGGGATCAGAGACCTACCACACAAGACGATGGAGACCAAGAGGAGCGGCACGGAGATGATGAGAATGACCCCACGGTAGCGATGGATCTTGTCACTGAGCGGCTCGTAGCGGGCGGCGGAACGGTAGCACATCTTGGCGTCGGCGGCGGAGGAGGAGGGGAGTTGCTGAGTCAACTCGGCGGCCGATGGTGAGCGGCAACGTATCTGGCCGTTGTTAGGGGACGGCTTGGACGTTTCCTGTGGCCAGCGCCTCCAGCTTTTATAGAGAGACGATTTGGGGTCGAATTGAAATTGGATTTGAAATTGAAAATGAGAGCCGCAGGATCCTAATGAGAAGAACCGCGAAATTACGAAATGAAAAGAAATGACAGGGTCGGTTATAGTAAATGCCCGATTCTAAAATAGAGAAATCAGAATGAGTTATATTAAAGACCGATTCTAAAGACTATTAGAATCGGTTGTTTGTAATAACCGATGCTAATAAGGACCTAATCAGAATCGGTTTTTTGTAAAGAACCGATGCTGATATGGACAGCACTTTTAAGAGCGGTTGTTAATATTTAACCGATCCTGATTGTTCCTTTCAAGATCAGTTATTTGAAAAGTCCGATTCAGATATAAATCAGAATCGAATTATTGAAAGTCCGATCCTAATAGGCCGATGCTGATGTCCGTTTTTCCACTAGTGCACATCTCCAAATTTATACATTTAGTTATGGCAATTTCTGTCACACTCCAAATGGAGAGCGACTAAACAATTAATATACCTAGCAAAATGAAACAAAAGATGTAAACACCGAGTCAACTACATAGCTAATTAATTAGTGATGAGTTATATTAGGACACACTTTCCAATAAGTAGACAACTTTTAAAATAGGCAAATTCTTCTATGGACATAAGGACCTATTTGTAAAATGAACATATTTTCATTTTCAAAGTTCAAACAGTCGATCCGACCGTTCAACATTATCTCCATATTAAAATGTACTTGGAGGTCAAATTTTACATTTTTTTTGAATTTTTTTACTATTTATTAAGTATTTTACAAAATTCAATGGTCTGAATTTGACTAGTTTTTGTAAAATACTTAATAAATAGTAAAAATATACAAAAAAAATGTAAAATTTGACCTCCAAGTACATTTTAATATGGAGATAATGTTGAACGGTCGGATCGACTGTTTGAACTTTGAAAATGAAAATATGTTCATTTTACAAATAGGTCCTTATGTCCATAGAAGCATCACTCTTTAAAATATACTGAGTGCACACACACATAGTGAGGCTACAATATAATGTAAAGCACATATCGGTTCGTTATATTGATGTGTATCACTTTTCAATGTCCAAATAGTTGATCCAAACTGTTCAAATCAATCTCTTTATATAAGAGGTAATTTTCGTTTACAAATAAAATTTCTAATTTGTCAAACTTTATTAGTATCAAATCAAGCGGTTAAATAATAAAGACTTTTTAGTGAACCTTACTGTATTATGAAGTTTTACATGCATGAGGTGAAGAACATGGGAGGTAAAGAGTAGGAGAAATTGGAGAATTAGCCTTGGGTCAAGTGGCAATGGCAATTCTCTCCGTGTGGAAGGTCGTAGGTTCGAAAATCGAATGGAGAAATCTCTTGTAGATATTAAATAGTTAGATGGCTTGACCTCCAACCTTTACTTAAAAAAAAATTACAAACGAGAATATGAAAATGAAAGAAAACGGGGTGGTTACCATTTTTTTCGTTATCTTATTTGATTGGTTGTGTTTTCTCCATTACACTCTAATTTAAAAAGTAATAAAATGAAACTTTTAGGAAAGTTACAGTTAGTAAAAAGAATAACATCCATTGACTTTACTCATCTATTGATTTCTATTAAATAAAAACAATATGTGAATTTTAATTTATTTATTATATCTCTTCTTGCCACTCTTCGTGTACCCTCCATCCAAACAAGTTGTCAGAGTAGATCTAAAAACACATAACCGACAAGAAATTCTCGAAAGATTGAAAAATGTAGCCAGATATTTTTATTTTTCAAATAACAAATTATAAGCATCAAATATTAGATGGAGTTTTTAAACCTAAATAAAGAGGACAAACCTATTATTACTGGATTCACAGTCGAAACAAACTTATAATGCAATTATTCCAAGCGGCACCACCTTACATCTAAATTACTAAACTAATTTCGGCATTTCGAGTTGCCTAAATATATATTTTATATTTCTATCACCCCACCATTGGCAATCCAAGCGGAACCTCCTTACATCTACACATGGTTTGGAAAATCGGCCAATTCCAAGTCAACTCGGAATCGGCCGTGTCCGATCCGATTTTCACCCGAGTTTCTCGCCCGTGCGAGTTTTCAGCAAAACTCGGATGAACAGTGCTCGACTCGGCCGAGTTAGCCGATTTTTAGGCCTAGTCAAGCCGATTCAACCGAGTTGAGCCGATTTAAGGTCAAGATGGCCGATTCTCACCAACCTGGACCGAGTTTTGTGTTGAGTTGCTGATGCGAAGGCGCGGAGGCCCAGAGGCACGGAGGCATGGAGACTGGAGAAGAAAGTGGCGATTGAGATGCTGAGGCGGAGATTGGAGATTAGAGCTCTTCTTCAAGGATTCTTGATGTTTTGTGCCGATTCTCACTGATTCTCACTATGGGAAGCGATTTTTCAGAATAAGCGAAGGCATTTGATTGTGCGATGGCGCCGGCTTGTGAAAGAAAGAGGTGAAGTTGAAAGTGTCGATTGGGATTTGGGAGAGATGAAGCCGGGGTCAAATCTGCACCTTTAGTTTTCATTAGATCCACTGGCTCAGATCTATCACCATTTTTCTGCAAAATGAAATGCGGCAAGAACTATGATAAAAACGGTATAACAGGTGCGATCTTATTTGGAAACGGGTCTAAAGCAATGCCTCAAAGTTTATTAGAAGGAAGATACCCTGTTTTGTCCTTTCTGGATACCCTGTTTGGTGACATGTGCATAAAACTGTTACATGTGGCAGTTTATTAGAAGGAAGATAGAGACCAAATGTAATTACGACTCTTAAACATAATTAGTTAGTATATGAAAATGTTAATTGTTTATGAAATAAAATATTTTCTTTGACTTAAGAAAAATAAAATATTAATTGTTTATGAAATAAAATATTTTCTTTGAAGATAAATTAATGCATACCAAATAAAATATGAAAATGTAAAAGTTAAAATTAAACATTTTATTTGTCATTTGTGAATTTATTAATCTTTTTTATTATTTTATGGAAGTCTATTTAATTTTTAAATTAGGTAAATATTAATTTTATAAGTAATAAACTGTAAATTTGATGTTACTCGTCCAAATTTAATTATTATGAGTGTTGATGTGGGTTATTTGACAAATTTAGTACAAAACAAGCTTTTGGCAAAAAAATCTGAGTTACCGAGTCAACTCGGCCGATTCCGGCCGATTCACCCGATTCCGATTCCGATTCCGAGTTTCAGAACCATGCATCTACATTTATATAATCTTTACTTTGGATGAAAGATATAGTCCATGGTTCATCCTTTTACATTTTAATTTGAATTCAGGAGTACCTACTTATTCATAAAACAATAATTTCCTTCTTCTTGGATGTCAATTTGTTTGGAAAATATGTTGCAGATGCTTGATTCAAGTCACTGAAAAATCTTGGAACGGTTGCTGCAAATATTGCAACATGCATGATCTTCTACGGGACCTGGCTATCCGCAAAGCCGAGGAAGAGAACTTCTTCACTGTATTCTCAAAAGTAGAAGATTGCAACCATCTAGCTACTAGAAAGCCGCGCCGTGCGGCACTGCAATTTTGCACTCTTACCAAGGATGGTGTTTATCCAGTAAACATTCGTTCTTTACTTTGTTTTACTCAATCAAGTAATAATAGCTTTAACCTACAAAATTATAGCGGGTTTAGACTATTAAGAGTATTAACCATTGAGCGTGTTGATATGACACAATTCGACGGTAGTAAGTGGCTGAAGGACATGATACACTTGAGGTACTTGGGTTTTAGAGAATGTTATATTGGACAAAAAATATTCAAGAGGAATTCCTTCTATAATCTAGAAACCATTGATTTAACAGAATCAACTATAGATTTAGAGGGAACACAAAAAAGTACAAATCATGTTGTAATCCCAACTCTAAGACATGTATATGGTACCCAGGATTTAGAAAAAATTTGCCCATTAAAATGGGATCACCTTACTAATCTACAAACATTAAAAAGTGTGGGCCACACAGAAGTTCCTTATTTAGGAGGTTGTATCAACTTGCGTACATTTGGGGTTCAGTATTGGTTGTCTGAGAGCATATTTTCTTCTGATAAGTCAAGCACTATTAATTTTCTACAAGAATGGGAAATTCTCAAGGGTGTGCTGATAAGGACAAAGCTGTTGGTCTCCCTCAGGATTGTAACGAATTTTTTTGATGGGTTTTTTGTACCATTTGGCGGTACAAAAGACTTACCTTGTCATGAGAAGATACAAAGTCTATATCTCCGTGGAAAGTTGGGAGGACCTATATGTGTTCCAAATGTTGAGATGTTCCCAACAAACCTCACCAAATTGAGGCTTGAGTTTTCTAGGCTTCAGGAAAATCCAATGCCCATATTTGAGAGGCTACAGAGCCTCAGAATACTTCAGTTAGGAGAATACTCATATGTTGGAACAGAGCTGATCTGTTCTACCAGAGGGTTACCTAAACTTGAAAAACTGGAGATTCAACACATTCCGAATCTACGTCATTGGTACATAAAAGAGGGAGATATGCCCATCCTTACTCACCTCAAAATTGTTGGGTGTCCGGATCTGCAAGCACTTCCCGAGCTACAAAATGTGCCGACTCTTAAAGAGCTATTAGTATATGACCTTTCACCTGAGCTAAAAGAACGTATGCAAGGAGAAGATCATTACAAAATTGAGAATATCCCATCTGTGCGTGCAATATGGGGATAATGGCAAACCTCGTGCCATTCATTGATGTAAGAATTTCTTTAAATTAGTTTCATGTCTTGATTTGTTGTTCATATATTTGCGTGGCTGCAAGGCTTTTTTTCGATTGTCAGCGCATTTCTATTATTTTCTTGTAATTGTTATATTCTTAATTATTGCATGGATTCTGTTGAGCAGGCCATAATAACAATAAAGAGAGACTACAAGAAAGAATGCAAGTAGAGGGCATCACAAAATCACACATATCCCCTCTCTGAGTAAAGACGAACGGTTAGATTTCGAGTCTCATTGATTGATTGTAAGTGTCTTGTTTATTTCAGTTTGTTGTTCCTGAATTGTTCAACTTTTCATAATTGTCATGGTTGCAAGTTTTAATTTTCTATTGTTTGCAGTTTTGATTTTTTTTTAGTTGTACTGTACTCTTAAATATTGCATCGATTTGGATTGGGTTGGGTTGTTGTGATTTACTTAATTTCTGTAACATTATATATATGGTTTTGTTATCCTGGTTTTAAATATTTTGTTGTAACATTAATTACTCTGTGTTTTTTCTAAAACAAAAAGTTCATAATACAGGAACATGATGTAATTTATCACAAAGTTTATATTGAAGGAATTAACTGCAGCTTTTTATTATGGGGAGGTTTCTGTTATTCATATTTTTGGTTGAGGTTTCTTATTTACTTAGTATTTGTTACTAAATTCATGATAGGCTATGAATATGGATTCGGTATTATTCGTACGAAATCTGTTCCAAATTTAAATACAGATAAATGAAACGGATATTTTTACATATCCGATTCTATTTGAAACCATAAGTTTTCAAATATAAATGTCCCAAATTCTTTCCATTTGCTGGTGCAGTGGCGATGCCTTTTTTTTTATTTTCTTCTCCATTTCTAAACACCTTCATTTAGTTATTTTTATTTCTGGTTTTTTTTTGCTTAATTTTCTTATTTAGTATTTGTATCTTAGAGTTCATGACTTAATTAGTTGAGAGTTAATTATTTGTTTTGTATCTGTATTCATGAATTATTCGTTCCGTATCAGTATATGTATTCATATATGCGAATTCACTCTGTCTACACCCTTAGTTAGGATCTGTATCTGTATATGTTAATTTAAGCCGAATTTGATTTTAAACTTTGCCATATATGTACTATCCGTATTCATATTAGTATCCGCTCATTGAAAGAAGGATACAAATTTAATATAGCATTATCTGCTCCGAATTCACTCTGTCTACACCCTTAAGTTAGGATCTATATATAGTTATCTTCACTACAACATTTTTATTTTAAACATGTAATAATGAAAAAATGACCAAAAAACTGTGTGTGGTGTATCCATCTAATTAGATAGTTGAGAATGTATTGGTCGGGCCTAGTTATATGGGCCCATTAAAGCCCAATTGTTTAATACAGGCCGGCTAACAGCACAAAATTTATGTATTTGGCAAGTATAAGCGTGATCTTAATTGGTCCCAAAAGGAGTTTTCAGATCATTTAATTTTTGACTGCTATCAAAAGCTAACTTTGATTAATTATGAAGAATGTAAATGTAAAAACAGTCCTCGTGAAAATTCAAGTGCGGGGCATGTTAAATTGCTGTGCTAGTGGTGGGGAATCAATGTACCTACTGAAATAGTAAAAGTATGAAAGATGTGGTAAATTATACATGAATTAGCGGCTTTTTCATGAATTACTCATTTCTTCTGATGATATATAGAGATTTTATATTAGTAAGTTTCCAATTCTTATTTTTCATAGCATTAAACTCGCAACTGTATTGATTGAAATATATATGAATTGTACAAAAAAAAAGTTATTGAAATAGATTATATGATATTGGAGGAAGCCAAAATAACATTATACCATTTATTAAAATAACAAAATATCTTCCATTCAGCCAAATAAAATCTTAACAGTTTATAATCTATTAGAACAATAATTAAGACATTTACTAAAACAAATCACCATGTAATTATTTTATTCTCAAATTATGACATTAAAATTGAAAAATGTCGGAGCAATTCTTCTCTCAATATAATTTTGTCGAAAAGTAAAATAAGAGAAAAAAGATTATTACTGTACAAAAAATAGGCTGACAATTATGAAAGAAAAGTTAATACCGCAAGTATATTACCTTGCAAAAATTAATTATATTGTGCTAATTTTAGATTTACAATTTCATGTTAATTTTGTAACATTTTAATCATTAATATAATTCAAAGTTACACCTCATTCAGAAGTCCTCAAGCTGCAAATTCTTTAAATTAAAAAAAAGGACAAGTTTCCTACTCTCTTTTTCAGGAAATAAAAAATATAATTATTAAAAATAATATGAATTGTAATTTTTTATTTGAAATAAATTATGTGATTGGAAGGAGCCAAAAAAATTTATTAAGAATAATTAAATTTAGTTTAAAAAAAATATATGAATCTTTCTCTTCATGTCATTATTGATCCTACACCACTTGCTGATATCAACATGTATAAAGAAGTTGATAGTTTGATTCTAGTTTTTATTGGGATGGGGGGTTATCCTTATTCTGGCTCAAGTATCCTAATTAAGTCCAAATAATAAAATGTTTGCCCTTCTCGATCGACCTTTATTATAGCAATAATGTCTAAAACAAATCAACAGCTTCTCGTTGTGAAGAAACTGAAATGTGGTGGTGATATGTTACTTGAAAAAAAAAATTATGAATTTCGTTATTTGGAAAAAATAATGGGCTCGTAATAGTTAAATTTAAAGTTGGATGCAATTACCATAAGTTTAACTTAAATACACATAGATTTGATATTATAATCAATAAATGAACAGAAGCAATTACATAAAAAATATTAATTTTACAATATTCTTACAAAACTAAAGAAAGACACAAATATGAAAAGAAAAATTGCTCGATTTAAAGTAAAATTAATTGCTCTTTACATCAAGTATATGCAATATTATTACCAATGTTGTACTTAATAAGTTAATATTATTGTCTATCTCTGAATGCATCCGGCATCTAGTTATTTTCAGTACTAATTTTCTATTTTAAACATGTCATAAAAAAATGACCAAATAACAGTCGGGCTTAGTTAATTATGTGGGCCCATATAAAGCCCATTCGTTTAATTTATACAGACCAAGATTTCAGAAAGAAAATATATGTGCTCCCGTTTGGTAAAATTGGGCCTTGATAACAACACAAAATTTATGTATTGGGGAAGTACAAGCATGATCTTGTTCCCAATAAGGTATCGTTTTCAAATCATTCCATTTGTACTGCTATCAAAATCTAACGTTGATTAATTATGAATTATGTAAAATATAAATACTCTTAAATTTAAGAGGGAGGCATGTCAAATTGCTGCCATAGTGGTGGGAAATCAATGTACTGAAATATTAAAAGTATGATACAATTGTTGAATTATATGATTTAACGGCCTTTTCATTGATTACTCATTTCTCCAGATGATTTATAGAGATTTTCCATTAGTAAGTTTTCTATGTTTTTTTTTTTTTAACATTAAATTTGAAACTGTATAGACTAAAAATTAAGTAACATAAATCTTACACAGAAAAGTTTTTGAAATGAATTATGTCATTGGAGGAAACTAAAATAAATTATTGAGAATTATTATTTTTAGTTTCACTAAAAAGAATAATTTCAGTTCTTCATTGTACATTTCTCAAGTTCATTATCTTCATGTCATCACTAACCATCGAGCATTTGCTTGTTCCAGCTTGTTTAAAGAAGCTGATGACACCAATTTAGTATCTTGGTGGGTTTTTCCCTCATTATGGCTCAAGAATCCGTATCAAGTCCTTGCAGATTTTGTTACACACTTGGCAGCCTGTGCTAAGTTCTCAAAAAAAAGTCATTGGAGATTTTTGTATTGGATGGATAACTCTTAAATAATTTTTCTTTTCTCAAAATCATTCTAAGATATCAACATGTGAAGCAAAACAATGACTTCTCGTTGTGAGAGCTTCATCTGTTGTAATAATTTGTAACTTGAAAAAAATATAATCACTAGTGGAAAAACACACATCAGGATCAGTTATTTACGGACATTAGGATCAGACGTAGAGGCGATGCTGACTCGAGCAATGCAAATGTCGAATTTAATCTGGGTCAGTTAAAGAGCCGATGCTAAAAGTCCCAATCAAAATCGGTTATTTAAATAACCGACCCTAGTTGATACAAATTAGGATCGGTTATTTGATATAACTGATCTTGATTGGGACTTTTAGCATCGGCTAAAAGGAATTAACCGATCTTGATTGGGACTTTTAGCATCGGCTATTACTAATAACCGACCCTAATTTGTATAGCCCTCTAGAAAAAAGCATTTAAAGTTGAAAAGAAAAGCATTCAAAGTTGAATAAAAGCTACGCCTAATACTGTCACCCAAAATCTACCCCCAATTCAGTGAAATCAGACTCAAGTCGTTGCATAATCTCTTTTCTTTTTTGCACTTAACCTTGTTCCTTGTTAGTTTAGACTACTAGTAAAAATATCTAGGACCCAAGTACCTCAAATCACCTTTTCATTCATTAAATTCCTTTGCATCCACTTCTTGTAGTACAAGTAATTAAGCTGATCATGAATCACATTATATGTACCAGTACCACCTATTCTGAGTATATATGGAGTACCTAAAAAAATTAGAGGTACACCTTGTACCGCATTTAAGATTTGACAGTATCTAGTTTGACAGTATATAACTATATGTACCTGTACATAACTATATGTATCAGATTATCAGAAATTATCAGAAATTATTACTCATCTAATAAATGATTTGAACTTATTGCAAAAATCATCAGAAAACAGAAAACAGTGGACCGAAATCAGAAAACAGAAAGGACCGAATCAGTACCGAATCGCAAAATTACTCCTACAAATAGGGGTGCTTTGAATATTTACCCGAGAAAGGACCTCGATCACTGCCTCGCCTCACCTCACTACCTCGCCTCACCTCGCCTCACGGCCCAGTCGGAGTTGGAGTCGGTACCGAATCAGTACCGAGAAAGTACTGAATCAGTACTGAGAAAGTACCGAAGCAGTACCTCACCTCACTGCCTCGCCTCACCTCATGGCCCAGTCGGAGTCGGCCCACCTCGCCTGATGGCCGCCCCACCTCGCCTCAAGGCTGCCCCACCTCGCCTCGCAGGAACCCTAGTAGTCGAAGTGAGCCACAGAGTGAGCCGTCCAAGGCGGCGCCTCACCCTTGTGAGTGGCGAAGTGAGCCACAGACTGAATTTTGAAAATGAGCCAAGGACCGAATTTTGAAAATGAGCCCCAGAGAAGAGAAGAAGATAGTTTTGAAAATTCGCTAAGTTCTGAAGAAAATATACCTAGGCGCAAAATGAAAGTGAGACCCGCGATTAAAATATGGTCCATCAGGGTTGGTTAAAATATGGTCCGATTCTGAAACAAAGGAAACAGGATCGGTTAATTAAATGCCCGATGCTAATAGTATTCAGGATCGGTTAATTATTAGAACCGATGCTAATAAATGGATAATCAAGATCGGTTCTTTGTAAAGAACCAATCCTGATATGGCCAGCACTTTTAGTAGCGGTTGTTTATATTTAACCGATCCTGATTGTCCCTTTCAAGATCAGTTGTTTAAAAAGTCCGATTCAGATATAGATCAGTATCGAATTATTGAAAAGTCCGATCCTAATAGGCCGATGTTGATGTGCGTTTTTCCACTAGTGAATGGAATTTATTATCTAGAGATTATGTGATTGTAATAATTCATTATAGCCGAAGTGATGTTTAATACCAAATGTTTAACTAAATGTACACAAGGATTTGCTATGATTGTCCTTAATAAATGAATAACTAATTACATAAAAAAAAAGTTTGTGTGTACATAGAAAAATTAATAAATTAATTTTGTTGACGTCTGATTTAGAGTCTATTTAAATTAAGAAATGTCTATAATTTGATTTCTTATTGTAAGAGATTTATTTGATTGTTTTTTTTTTTCCTAAATGTTTGACAGTGACGATTTATTTTTATTGCTAATCTATTTCTTTCACAAAGATAAAGTAATTGGTATTATTGTTCGCTTCTTTATCTAAAAATTAGGAGTGGGGTTATGGTATTTTGCATAGCGTGAATATGTATGTGTTATGGATTAATATATTTGTTTTTAAAGTTCAAACAACTGTATCATAAAATGAGATTCATATTAGAATCTATAGAAAAACTAAATAATAATCTCTACTACAAAAAAAGAGATTGCACACGGACAGAAATGGAGGAGCTACACATATTTCCTACCGTGTTTAAATCGAGGGTATACGAATAGGTCAATAACTACACACGGATATTTACCCGTGTGCGATTATAATGATTTCTACACGGATTACTTTATAAACAGCCGTGTACAAAGACCTGCCTGTGTCGCTCTCCATGTTACCGAGCTACACGGATATTAACTAAACAACCGTGTACGATTCTTTTTATACACGGACTTTTAACTAAACATCCGTGTATCTTGCCTCTTTCTACACGGACATTTAACTAAATATCCGTGTAGCTCTCCTCTTTCTACCCGGACATCTAACTAAATATCCGTGTAGCTCTCATCTTTCTACACGGACATTTAACTAAATATCTGTGTAGCTCTTTTCTTTCTACACGGACTTTTAAGTAAACATCCGTGTAGCTCTCTGAACTATCATACACGGACTTTAGTTAAATATCCGTGTAGAATTAACATTTTTTTTTGTATTTTTTGTTTTTGGGCTAGCCTCCAGTTTTGCTACAGAATTATACAAAATTCATATAGCAAGAAATCCATATTTTCCAGATTAGCAAGAAATCCATATTTTTCAGATTAGCTAGAAATCCATGTGCAATAAATTATACAAAATTATGTAAATCCATATTGAGCATTACAATATTCCATTAGAAACCACCTTGCCCACATACACCTGACATCGTCGATCTGCTCCTTGGTGTAATGCGGTTGCTTTGTCACATTCTACAATTACAATTTGGTATTAGTTAGTAACAAGAAAAGGTAGATGCAAGACAGTTGCAAATATCAATTGCTATTATATAGGAATAATTAATATGAATTACATACCGCTTCTGGGAATTGGAACTGTATTCTTTCGACAAAATCAAACATGAAAATCATCGTGTAATAAGCGCATTCCCAACTCTCCAACTGTTGCAAGCTCTGAAATTACATTTAGCGGCCTATGTTAGAATGACAATAATTTTTTGAACAAAATATGAAATTATAAAATTATAGTGTGCTCACCAGCAACCACTTCCAATTCAACTTATTTTTCTGGCGCGTGCGTTGCAATCCTCCCTTTTTAACATATTTCAGAAAAGCCCTTACAAAATTGAGTGAATGTAATTAGCAATTATATAAGTTGATATAATTGAAAAAAATTCAAACCAAGTGAATTTTTATTGCTTACTTATTGACATAAGGGAAGATATCTTTGCACTTGTTAACTGCGATCGTTCGTTTGGGCTTACAAGAATCAACGATTATACTCGAATTTCTGTGAGGCACAATGATAATCAAACACCAGTGTTTGCTGTGGGAGGAGAAAAATTATAGTACTTTAGCATATAATAGTGACACAAGTGTTTGCTATGGTTGATGGTGTGATTTCATTTTTTTATGTTTCACTTTTATTTCATTTATCCAATTCTTTAATTAATTAAAATATAAACAATACATAAGTTAAGGTTAGAATTAACCTCTGGTGGTATGGCACGAGAATGAATTTCTTGTCCTCCTCCCTAGCACGATGCATCGCTGAATATATGTAGTCGATAGCCATATCCGGATAACATCTCTGTGACGTAGCACTCACTTTCTCGGGGTCTAGAAATATGCACAAGTTCTTCTTTTGTACCATCTCATCACAGTTTCGAAGTAGCTTCCTGAAAACTCATCATTTTATATTAGAATATATATTTGAGTTCTATACAACAATGAAAATAATTTTTGGTCACTAACATGAGGAAAATGTTGATGAATGACACATCGAGCCATTTATCAGATGACGAGTGGTGGAGAAGGTCCTTGAAGTTTTTGAACGACAGCACGAGATTCCTGCCTTCGTGTAGAAACATCCCAGGTGGGACAGGGATGATGATATCCTTTATGCCTTCGGGTGCCGACATCAAGTGGTCGTGGAGAAGGCGCAAATCATCAGGCAAACGACTGTATTCTTCTTCGGTGACCATAGGACAGTCTGGTGATTCTGGCGCATCAGTCCCGACGTCGCAAGCCATGTCCCTCCGTACCGGTGACATCATCTCATGTGTACCGGTGACATCATCTCCTCGTGTCTATATCAAATTTGAAACCTTCTTCAAGTATTTCAAAAAGAATGATTTGAATGTAACAAAAGAAATGGATTATTTAGATATTACCTGATCCAAAATAATCTGACTCTTGGGCCATTGGACAAACGGCGTCCGGGCCTCGTTAAGTGTAAACATTTCGCCGGTAGGGACAGGAAGAGGTACATGCGTCCATCCCTACACGACCAAGTCAACTTGCATGCATGCATAACCAGGCCTTAGCTGAGCATGGTGTACACTTGGGGCTCCTGGATGTACAACGCCCTTAGCAACGGTAAGAGGAACACTACCCTGCCACAGGACGAGGTCACATGCTCTGGGGTCCTGTAATTATCAGAAAGTTGTTATTTTTAATGGTGCGATATTGTCTAACAAGGTTACAAACAGGTATTAATTACCTTTAGACTATGAACAATTAGTGATTATGTCACACCCCGCAGCCCCACGAGGCGCGACAGGTGCTCCTGCCGTAAGCATACGGTTGCCCGTATACCTACTAGGCAATTACGATATAATAAACAGTAAAACATAACACGCAACCAAACAAATACATAACATAAACAGATCCCGAATCCCAACTGGTCAGGTCACAGTATACAAAACCCGTATCTCGATGGATACGTATCACCAAAAATGACATAGAGAATATATATTTACAATCAAAACACAACTATATACATAATCTCTAATGTCACCATACCAGACAAACTATGCAGCGGAAATCCCAGGGCCTACCGACCTCGTGCCTCTCTCGGATCCGCCGAACCGGAACCTGAAAATATTACCCAAAGAGGGGATGAGAATTGAATTCTCAGTGCGATAATTGCCACAAAATAAACCCCTGGACTTGCAATCAAAGATTATATTCAAAAAGAAACACAAATAAAGCATACCACATTTATATAACAGCATATACAGATAAATGCATAACTCTGACAGCATATATATCCAAATGAAATCACAATTCAGGAATTGCCAAGATGAATTTCAATCACACAATAATTGGTTTACTCGGTTTCAGAATATCTGGTAATAACTACAGATGTTCCACCCTGACCACTAGCCCGTCGACACCTGTAGGGTTCCAGACACCTACAGATGGACCACCCTATTGGAACCTGCATATGACACCCATCTGTAGTTATAGGCCTAACCGTTTAATTAAAAGACTGGTTCTAATTCACATCCAGAAATCCATATAAAGTCAACTGACCATCCAAACGCGTTACCCCCTGGGTAATGCCTCCGATACACAAGTCACATATATCCACAATTATAATACAAAGTCACTTACCCCTCGTCCCAACCGGTACTGGGACAACCTGAGGGCCAGACGATCTAAAGCTTTAGAACACTGGGTATCAAAGTCCCTGCAGAGGACTTTGACAAATCCGGTTTCACCCCCTGGGTGATGTCATCACGATGGATGACCACAATCCACCAACCGATGGTGATGTAAAGCACGGTGACTTTAATTCCAAAAATCAGATCTTTCAGATCAACACAATTTATAACCGTACCAGCATGCAAGTCAATCAGATAAAACAATCCGAGTTTCACTTTATTTGTGCAATGCAATGCATATGCAACACAATTCATTAATGCAATTCAAACAATATTCAACATGTCAATCGAACACAGTTTAATTCTGAATATAAGCTATCAAACAAGTCCAGAAATCCCGCACCTGAGTATGCTGTTCGTAAACCGACCTTTCGCCTCAGACGTTACGTGAAACCCCGTACTCGGTTGCTCTTACCAATTCTATTTACACGATAGGTAAATTTATTATTGAACTTGGTATGGTTGTTATATAATTAGAGCTAATACGATCGTTATTCGATTCAGCTTAACCATATATGGAACTGGTTTCTGGGTACCCTCCTTGCGGCCCGCAAGGGAAACAATCACGGCCCGCAATGAAAATACTCAATTTGTACTGCTCACTGTGATGGACCTTGCGGCCCGCAATGGCATTGGTCACGGCCCGCAATGCTTTCCATCAATTCAAATGCCCTCTGGTTTGGATCCTGCGGCCCGCAATTGTTTGAGCTACGGCCCGCAAAGCATATGAAAAATATAACCCCTGTTTTAAACGGCTCTGTCTTATTTCTTGCGGCCCGTGGCCCTATCCTTTGCGGCCCGCAAAGACTGGTAACAGAGTCAAGTTTTTGGTACCGGACTGGTACAGCTATTTGGTGCAGTTCAAACCTGATAAATACCTGCAGTTCTATAGATGTTTAACCCAATTTTTAGAAGTTCTAAATTCACCGATCAATTCAGAATTCCCGATAACCAGACCAATCGACAAATTTCGCACCTTTTTCGGTTTACCAAACTCTAATTCCATCATAAACCCTAAAACCCTAATTTCAACCCTAATTAATGAAATCAACTCAAAAATTCGAATTCACTCGATCAAATGAGAACTAGGGTTATAGGTTATTCAATTCTAAACACAATTTCGAGTTCCAATCGAAAGTACCAAACGCAATAGATTTAGGGTTTCGAAAGGTATAGAGAAGATGTATATATATACCTAATTGAGTGTTCAAATGGGTCGAGAACTCGATTCTGACCTCAGATCTCGGATCAGATCGATCGATTGCGCGATTCTCCAATTTCTCCCTTCCTTTCTCTTGCGCCACACACTACACACCACTCACGGTTTTATTTTTTTGGAAATTTAGATGGATATACGGTGGAGAAGGAAGGTTAGCTAATTAACCATGTAATATTTACACTTAGGTCCTCCAAATTCTTTCATTTTACCTAAGGGTGTAATAATTGTATATATAACCTTTAACTAAACCTTTTATTACCTTTAGGTCCTTTGGCTATATTCTCTAATATATACACACATGTAACTTTTAAGAATTATATTCATATACCTATATATATATATAGGATGTCATAATCAAATTTGTTACCAATATATATGCATATAAACCCTTACTCGAAATTTTTATTACCTATAGGCCCTTATGTAGAGGTTTTCATTATTATATAATTCATAATGTCACAGATTACCTTTAGATTATCCAAATCGTCTAAGGCCTAAGTCCCGGATGCTTGACTACTTCGCTGAATTCCTGGCAAAATGGGAGGTGGTTGCTCGGATGGCTGCATAAGAGATGTGAATTGGTTCAACAACCTTGATTCCATCTCAGCCAGCTTTGCGTCATACTCTTTGCTGACCTCAGCACGTATCTGCGCAACTATCTCGTCTTTGTTAACTCTGGCACGAGATTTTCTTCGAGGTTTTTGTCCCTCCACTCGGAACACCTTCCAGCCCCTGTAGACCCCTACACCCCTTACTCGACCCGTGTGTTCTAGATTGTCGAGCGCTGCGGCCAAGGAATCATTTTGTCTTTCGACCCTCCGGGCACCCGAATTGACCTCCTCCTCCACCTCCAACTGTTAACAGAAAAATTAGTTATAGCAAAAGACCAAGTGATGTACATTCGGAGTTATAATTTCGTTTGAATGACACAAAGTTATAACAAAGGACTCTTACCATTCTCTGAGCCACGGGTTGCAAATTGGGTGGGAGTTATCCTCTCGTCAGCGGTTACCTCGGATCTACCCATGAACCAACCTTGGCCCCTAGGATTTTGGATCCTAACCACGAGTGAGTCAGAATCTTTGTTTTGCTCCAGTATTGCCCTCCATTCTGCTGACTTACCCTCGTAACCACCTGACCCTAAATGGTGCGGATACTTGTTCATAGCAACGATCCTCCTGCCTTTGGCACTTTTTTCTTCACAAGTGTAAGAAAATCAATTAGTTTTAGAAAGATAGGTACATATCGAGGAAAAACAAAAACTAATTTGGCTAAAGTTATATACCTTGAACTCTTCCGTGGACTTCAAAGTTTGAAACTCCTCCCACACCTCTTGTGTCAGCCAAGGATAGTATCCTACCGGATTTCTCCCTTTCTCCATGAAATCCGTCTTCAACGTGCTCTTGAATTGCTTCCAACGTTCATTCATTATTCTCAAAGTCTTAACCTTTGGGGTTTCACTCTCGATGTTCCATTGAGCTTGATTGACACCAAATTTACTGTATTCAAGTTCATGTATAATAATGAAAATAAAGCAAAGAGTTGTTAGGTACTTTACCTTCACCATGTTCCACCAGTCGTTCTTATCCTCTTTGTCAAACTGATCCCATCTCTCTACAAGGATACTTGCCTTTTGCTTCACCAAACTGCAACACCAATTTGAGTACGTCATCCGGTTTGGACCTTGCGCACGCCCGTATTTCGTGAACCAGATTTCCAACTGCTTCTTCTCGGACGTGCTTGTGCACATTGTCGGACCTCTTTTCCTTCTTTCTGATGAGGCATTAGCTTGCTGATCCTCTTCTGCCATCACATCTACGTGCTCACCCTCAACCGACATGGTTCTGCCATAAAAAGAAATATTAAAAGAAAGTAATGGACCCATGTGCAAAATGGTGAGAAAACAGAGAAATAAAATGCAAAATGAACACCACAATTAAATGAAAGACTTCAAAACACACAACATGGACATTAATTTCATATTTTTCTGATTTTTTTTTTTTATATAAATTTCCAAATTTCAGCCTCTCAAAATGAAAATTCTGCACCTTTAAATAGCAGAAAATATGAATTAAAAAGCTGAACTTTGAAAAATCATATAAAATTGAAACATAATCAGAAAAATATGAAATTTGTGTCCATTTTATGTGTTTTGGAGTCCTCTGTCTGTTGGTCAAGTCATAAATTTGTTTTGGCCCCCGCATTGATCTGCACTGATAAATTTACCAGCAGAGGTCATTTTGGCCATTTGGAGTACTTTTACAAGATCAATGTCTCATAATTTTTTTATAGACCAATGACCTAGCTATCTAGGTGGTAAGCTTACAGAATATTATATTATCTCTAATCAATTAGATCTTCAAAGATCTTTAGAATACATACAGACTATCTCTAATCAATTAGATCTAATCAATTTAGTTAATAGGTTTTGCATACATCCACCATAATTTAGATAGATTGAGCATCAAATTTAATATAAATACATAGAGACAAAAAAAAATCATCTTCTTTTAGTCAGAAATTTAAACATGGTGTAAGCTGATTTTTTTTTTTTGTATTAGGGACAGTAAAGTGGCACCCACAAAAAAAGTCAAAAAAGAAGAAGCAATGTTTTCATATCTGTTTATAAAGTGTTAAAACCAGTTTTTAAAATGGTAAAATCAGTAAAATCAGTTTTTAAATTGGTAAAATCAGTTTTTAAATTAAAACAGAAAAAATAAAACAGATATGATAAAACAGAAAAACTGGTTTTAATTAAAACTGAAAAACTGATTTCGATTTATATTAAAACAGAAAAAATAAAATATAAAAAATACAAGAGCTTAAAATTTGAAAAGCTAAACCTTCATCTTTCTTCCAAAAAAAAAATTGGTTAAATCGATCTAAACCAACAGGAATACCCTCCAGCTCTAGTGCTCTTTACTGACCGGATTAAGAGAATCCCCCAAATGCAATTAATTCCAACGAGTCGGGAAAATCAACAACCCGAACTCGGCCAAAATCAGAGAAATGAAGAGTATTTTACCGAGAGAGGAGAGGGTAGACCGGAAAGGTGGCAGAGGACCGACAATGGCGGACTGGACCGGAGTGGTAACAGTGGCCGGAGAGATTTTGGAGCTTTTGGAACTCAAACAGTGCGCGACTTATGAAAATTTAGAAGAGAAGGGCTTTTGAATTATATTTGTAATTCTTTCTACACGTGCGACTTACGGACCGTGTACAATTCATCTTTCTACATAGACAAATAATTAAATATCCGTGTACAATTCCCCTTTCTACACGGACTATTAACTAAAAGTCCGTATAGCTCTCTTTAATTTATACAGGGTTTTATAGTAAAATCTGTGTACGATGACTATTTCTACACGTATTATTAACTAATAGTCCGTGTACAAAAGTTCAAAAATATTAAATTGGGTTTCTTTTTATTTTTTATATTATTTAAACTAATAATAAATTAACTAAAATAGTATATCACATCTAATATTTAAAAACTTATACTAATATTAACTAATACCCGGTTTTTTTTTTATTATTAATATTTGAACTAATATTTGAACTATAGATATTTAATATTACTAATATTTGTACTAATATTTAAAAACTAATACTAATATTTTATATTTTATTTTTATTATTTAATATTTTAACTAATATTTTGAAACTAATACTAATATTTGAACTAGAATTTTTTTATTATTATTAAAAAAATGAACTAATATTTGAACTAGAGAAATCTAATATTTGATATTTGAACTACAAATATTTTATTTTTAATATTTAATATTTGTACTAATATTTAAAATCTAATACTAATATTTGGTATTTTATTTTCATTATTTAAGAATTCACTAATATTTTAAAAACTAATACTAATATTTGAACTAGAAATGTTTTATTATTACAAAGTCGTTTCTAAAAAAGAAATATTAAAAGTTTCAGTTTTAAACAAAAAATAAATATTACACACTGACTTTTTTTTTCCTTTTTCTCTTTTTTTTTCTCCTTTTCAACAGTACCCTCGGCCCATAATCCTTCATTATGGTCAGGATTGCATTTAGTTTGCTTCGTCGTTTTCTTCAATTGTTGCTATCTCAGGTTGCATGTCGGCACAAAATGGAGGTATTTCGTCGAACTGGTCATACTCTTCTTCATCGACGACATTTTCTATCCCGACAATCCTTCTTTTTTCAGATAGGACGACGCTCCACCTATCATCACTCGGGTCAGTGGCATAAAAGACTTGGGTGGCTTGCTTGGCGAGTATAAACGGATCATCAACATACCCAACTTTGTTAAAATCAACGAGTGTGAATCCATCGTTATCAACTTTAACACCCCGATCTTCGACCCATTGACACCGAAACAAGGGAATGCTCAGGTGAGGATTGTAAACGAGCTCCTAAATTTCTTCAATAACGCCATAATATGACTTTGATGCTATTACAGCCCGGCCATCTCCGGATCTACTGAATTCTTGAGACGTCGCCACCAAAGTCACCCCACTATTTTGCATCGTGCTCTTCTCAGTTTGCCGTTTAGTGTAAAAAATATATCCATTAATTTTGTATCATTGGAATGTTCTGACAACAATTTGGGGTCCTTCGCCCAGCAGTCTAACAATTTCAGGTACGGGGTGTGACTTCACTCTTTCTTTCAGCCATCCTATAAAAGAACGATTATGCTCGTTTGTAAGCCACTTCTAACTTCTCGTGTAGTTCTGTTGTTGAAGGATTGTCATGTGCTCATTTATGTAGGGAGCAACATCTGTCATGTGCTGTAGTACAATAAAATGTGTCTTTTGTAGTTCATTTATATCAGCAACTACGGCTCTCAACCCAATTGTCCTGACTCCTTGGAGCCTTCCCTCGTATCGAGATTTCGAAACACCAATAGGATCCACACCGGCCATGTAGTTGGTGCAAAAATCAATCACCTCTTTTGTGGAATATCCTTCTATAATGCTACCTTCGGGTCGATGTCGGTTCCTTACGTATTTTTTCAAGATGCCAATGTATCTCTCGAATGGATACATATACCGCAGGAACACGGTACCACAAATTTGAATTTCTCTCACAAGATGAACAGCAAGGTGAACCATAACATCGAAAAAAGATGGCGGAAAATACATCTCAAGTTGGCAAAGAGTAACGACGACCTCCTTTTGCAAAGAGTCCAATTTTAGAGGGTCTATTACTTTGGAATTGATTGCATTGAAGAAGTACAGAACTTCGTAATGGTTTTCCAAACGTGCTTTGGTAAAATTCCTGGAATTACAACAGGAATCATATGTGTCAGTAAAACATAACAGTCGTGTGATTTTAAACCAAGCAATTTCAGGTCCTTCATCGACACCAGCTTCTTAATATTCGAGGAATACCCTGATGGGACTTTAATACGTATTGTGCACAATGCGGGGGGTAGGTATGTGCGCTTCCCTTTCTCATACGGTGCAAGCTCGGGTCGTATTCCCATTTCTACCATGTCTTTTCGAACTTTAATACCATCTTTAGTCTTCCCCCTTAATGTTCAATAATAAACCAATCAAATTGTTGCAGACATTTTTTTCAACATGCATGACATCTATGCAATGTCTCACTTCTAAATATTCCCAGTACGGTAGCTCCCAAAATATGGACCTCTTTTTCCAAATATTCTTCGGTGGTGCTTCGGCACATTTTCCAAAAACAACATCAAGGTTTTTTACCCGCTTGAAGACACTATTCCCGTCTAATGGACGACGGGCCACTCCAAGCTCAATTTTCCCGTTGAATGCTCTCTTCTTCTTACAGTATGGGTGATTAACAGGAAGAAACCTACGATGCCCCATGAAAACATTCTTTTGACAATTTTTCAACCTCAGCACCTGCGTGTCATCTTCACAGATAGGACACGCTTTTGCTCCTTTACAAGTGTAACCCAATAAATTCCCGTACGCGGGGAAATCATTTACGGTGCAAAACACCATGGCCCGCAGTTGAAAGACCTCTTTGCTGTATACATCCCAGACCGGGACGCCATCACGCCACAATTTTTGGAGGTCCTCAATTAATGGTGCGAGATATACATCTATGTCATTTCCGGGTTGTCTGGGTCCTTGGATTAGTAATGACATCATTATATACCTGCGTTTCATGCACAACCAAGTACTGTGCCGACTACTCAAGCTTCCAAACGGAGGCCGGCCTTTTTTGTCCTCGTTACAATCATCAGTGTCCTGGTCCTTACGTTTATACCGTGAAACACCACATTTAGGACAAACATGCATGGCCTCGTACTCGTTACGATACAATACACAGTCATTCGGACATGCATGTATTCTTTCGATCTTCAACACCATTGAACATATCAACTTCTTCGCCTGATATATTGTACCGGGTAACTCGTTGTTATCTGGGAGCATTTCTCGTAAAAGCTGTAATAATGACGTGAAACTCTTATTGCTCCAACCATTGCCTGCTTTTAAGTTTAATAATTTCAACACAGCTGACAGTTTCGTAAATTTGGTACACCCGGGATACAACAACTTTTTGGAATCATTAGACAAATTTTGAAATTTCTCATAATTTTTATCACTAATTTCATCTTCCGCATCACGAAACATTTCCTCCAGATTTTCAATAAACTCGTGTTCTACATTTTCATCAAAATTCATCTCCAGCTCATCATTGTCGTTTCCGGGTTCAACATTATCAAAAATTTCGACATCCTCATAATCTTCGTTCCAATCAAGTTCAAAATTATCAGAAATTTCTACATTCTCATCATTCAATTCACAACGATAAAAATCTTTATTGGTACTACTACTTTCACCAAATTTCTCACCATGCATGATCCAACATGTATATCTTTTCTTAAATCCCCGACAAATCAAATGAGCTCTAATTTCTTCGGAGTCCCCAAATCTTAAAATATTTTTACAATCTCTACAAGTTCACAAAATGTCTTCTTCTTTTTTCTTCACTCTATACCTCTCAGCAAATTTTATAAACTCATCAACGCGAACCAAATATTCTTCACTGTCACATCGCAATTCATACATCCAACTTCGATCCATCTGTAAATTAAATTAAAAAAATGATTTGATCAATTAATCATGCATGGTCAACATATAAATTGTACCAAATTTTGGACTTACAAAGGGCCAGTTTACAATCCTAACCCACTCTTTGAATATTATGTCCCATATGTGAACACATAGTAGCGAGATTTAATTAGTATTTGAGAAAGATTCGGCAGCATTTCCCCTTAACTCCCCAAGTATGCGTACGAACCACATACTCGTACGAGCAATAAGGGAAAATACTGTCGAACTTTCCTCAAATACTAATTAAATCCCGCTAATATGTGTTCACATCCTAAATGAGACACAATATTCAAAGAGCAGTCTCAAAACAGGGACTATCCAAAATTAATTACTATTGGATTAATTTTGAACGGGTATGGACCTAAAAGCATCTATAGGCCGGTTATTGGACCACAATACACTAATTATTTACATTATTTAATTAAGAAATCAAGCATGCATGAATATATTACACACCTAAATAAGCAATAATAATTAATGAACAGAAAATTAGAGAGAGAAAAGGAAAATATGTATATACTAACCTTAGAAAGACAGAGAGGAGAAAATAAAAACTTCAAAGATGTCAGATTCCAGCTGCTAGCCTTTGCAGAAATCAGATCAGTTCAATACAGAGAGAGAGAGTATTAATTACTTGATCAAAACAGCGCTGGAAGGAGAAGGACTCTCGAAGAGAAGGGGCCCTTTTATACTGCACAAAAATCTACAAAGCCTTTTCTACACGGATTTATACTTAACAATCCGTGTAGCTCTCTCACAAGTCATACACGGTTATTTATTAAACAATCCGTGTAACATTACCCTTTATACACGGATATTTGATACAAAACCGTGTAGCTTTCTAACCATTCTTCACGGCTATTTATAATAAAAAACCGTGTATCTCTCTTACTATTTCTACACGGATTTATTATCAAATATCCATGTAGCTATTCATACGCGGATTTTAGTTTAATATCCGTGTAGCTCTCTCAATTTTTTTCACACGGTCTTCTTTCCACACGGATTTTTGATCTCCAATAAACCGTGTAGCTCTCTCAAACAATTCTACACTGATTCTTAACTAAATGTCCGTGTATAATTCTCCCATATTTTTTGGACTTTCAAAAATTCATATTTGGTACACGGCTTTTATATAAAATTGGGAAAACCGTGTACAATGTGTAGTGTAGAATTACCATTTTTGTAGTAGTGAATCAAATATATCATTATTAATTAGTAACAAGTTAAGTATCACTTCAAGCAGATTAAACTCATAGATTATGAAGCAATGATCTTCATGTGGGAAAATCACAGGTTTGAAATTCAGATGAGAAGAATCCTTTGTGTATATTAAATAGTTGAGAGGCTCGACCTCCAACTCTAAAATTTTTATTAATACCCTAAAAAAAAATAGTAAATCTATCCTCCACATTGAATTTTTTTTATAAAGAACCTAACCACAAACCGTCCCATGTTAGGGTGGTTGGCTCTTTCTTTATTTTTATTTTTTTAGAGATGTTGAAAAAAACAGGTGCTGCATACATCTACAAGTACAACAGTTTGAATTCAAATCCAGTAAAATACCGTATTTGAAAAGGATTCCGTGAATTTAAAACAGGTTCGTATAAAATTTGATTCGACTGATACTCATTCTATCCGCATAAGATACACACTCCAGCTGTCCGACTCGATCGGACTTGTGGGCTCAGGACCAATATATATAACCACCCGATCACCGATCGATTCCCCACTTGTATTTTGAGATGTACATTTTTTACCACTTATACCACTGTATCACGCTATAAGATAATTAGGAAATAATGCGCGTGGTCCAATACTAAAAACAAAACCATAATTGCTGCGTACTAATTGTCATATAGAGACAAGTAAATAACGTGACATTTCGTACTAATTGTCCACAAGAAGAACGCAGTGAATGATCTAGAGTTGTAAAAAATTCAATTTTGTGACCGGATCAGTGGCGGATCTAAAGATGGTGAGGAACTCAGGATTATATAGTTGCTTTTCTATTTTTGGATTCGAAATTATTTTTAGATCCATTGATATTTTATACTTGTATTTATTTCTGGACGGAAATATGGTCTATCTTTGAATTTAATTCACGGTCTAGTACGTAGAAGAAAATGCACGGAAAAGAAAGAAAGAAAAAAAAAAACGCATTCCGATTCTAAATGTGTACCACGCCATGACTAGTCATGCTGTGATTTGGATTACGTGTCGTGTCGTCACCAAGTCATATTTATACGTGACATGACCAAATTTGGAAGGATGGTCATGGCACGTGAATGGTCACAATACGTTAGTCACGCCGTGGTCACACACAACGTGTCCAAACATGACTGGTCACATTTGTCACATTTGGTCACGTTTAACTTTTTTTTTTTCATAATTTGGGTTTATTCAAGATTCACTAATCGATCAAGATCTAACGGTCCTAATTACACGTGACTCCCGTGACCATGTGCTGTGACCAAATCTTTTGCGTGACATGTCATGTCGTGCCAAATTTTTGAAAGATTATCACGTCATGTATCCGGCACATGTGACATGTTGTGCCATGATTTTTTTAATTCTTATTTGCTACTCCGCTCCGATTCGCCAGGAGAAAAAAAGTTGTACTGTTGTCAATATTTTTTGCCTATCCGTAACCGAAATCCTGAATCTACCCCTGGACCGGAGACATCACAATATGATACGGTTTTTACATGACATGTTTTATCACATGTTGTGATCATTTTTTGAGAATAATGACACAACACGGTACGCAAATTTGTCTAATCACAGTACGACACATAATGTGACCAAGTGTGACTATATGTGATTAAAATAATATAAAATTTATGTCATTATCTATCATAAATAACTTTAAATTCCAAACAATAAATTTACTTTATAACATTGTTCTTATTTTACAATTATTTATAATTATTCTTTATTTTTAACTTTATTTATTTTATTCGTACTTTATAAACTAAATTAAAATTCGAAAAAAAAAACTAGTTAAACTCGATCAAACATGTCAGGTCATGTTGATCATGGCATGACTATTATACCAGGGCTATTTTCATAATTTTGACCACGGTATAGCACTAACATGTTACGACTCAAATCACAATATGTCACGATAAAGCACAAATTTGCATTCCGATATTATTCTTGTGAGACATAATCGAAATAGTAATAGTTAGATTTTTTTTTTTTCGCTTTTATTATGAATTATAAATAGTGGCTAGTAAAAATTTTCTGGAGGTCCAATTTATTGTCTGGCATCGTCTGGTTTGGTTCTGACCAAGTCAGATTATACATTATATTATTTTCTTCAATGTTTATGTTTAAAAATGAATAGATTAAATTAACATAGCAGTAATTACACAGTAAAATCCTTCTACCAGAAAATTGAGGGGGTACCCATCATAGAAACACAGATCAGCGGGATATGGGTACCCCTCAATTTTCTGGTAGAAGGATTTTACTGGTAGAAACACACAGTAAAATCCTTCTATCAGAAAAGTGATGGTATTCACCTGGCTCATGCTGCAAAAATAAATTGTCACGGTGGAGAGTTTAAGAAAAAGAGAAAGTCAAGGAACAACAGCACACATGTTTGGCCAATGCAAGTATACATGCAAGAAAGGTAAGGGAAAACATCATTGAACTCATGTCAGAACTAAGACAGTGCCACTGGTTCTGTGAAAGACAATATAACAGCACCATTCTTCTCTCAACATATAAAAAGGCCAGAAGGGTACAAGTGCTTTGTGATATAGATGGAACGTTGTGCCAGAATATTCAGAGAAGAGGAAAAACCCCACAGGGCACTGGCAAGGGAAATAAAACAGGAACATGTGAACTGGTATAATGACGTGCAGGACAAATACATTAGAAAGTATTGAGGGGAATAGTCTCGCTTTATGTTCAGACTTTCTGATTTGTTTTTCTCTTTTATTTTAGGCTAGTTTACGCTTCGCTATTTTTATTTCATTTCATTTTTCATTTTTATTTTATTTCTTCTATCTGTATTTTTCACATTTGCATTTTGTAATTTTTTAACAAAACTTGTGTCCCTTTTAATAGAATTTGGAGGCTAGGCCTTTACATTTCTACTTCAAAAAAATAAAAAAAATAGGAGTAATTATGAATTTTATTGTAATCTGCACTTCATACAAATCAAAATGGAGGTAGGTTTACTATACAAAGTGTTGAGAAATAGAATAACCTCAGAAGATTCATCATAGGCAGTAAATAGGCAACAAATTAAGCTAGCATCCAAGGTACAGCTGTCAAAGCTATACTTGGTAACTAGCTTGTATTTAGAATATAATTAGGCTAACAACTAATAGAATAGAATAGGCTATAAGTAACTCTGTATATTGAGCTTGTAAGAATCAGAACCAAGCAATGAAATTAATCTGTTCATCATATTATGTCTCTCTTAAATTTTATCACAAAGCATCGATTCTCTTGTATTTCAACTTCGAATATAATCAGGGGCGGATCCAGGATTTTCGTCAGGGGGGAGCAAAAAAATATCGAATCGGGTTTAATTACCTAATCGGGTTTAAATCCATTAACCAATTAGATACTCGATAAAAAATAATACTTTAACTTATATTTTTTAATGCTTTGACTTGTAATTTCTGATTTTCTGACTTATAATTCCAATTACCAATCAAAATTCAACAAATTTATTTCAATTTTAACCTTAAATTTAACCCGAATTACAAATCAAACGTCCAGAGGGGGGCAAAAAAAATTCCAGGGGGGGGCAAGTCGGTCGGAACCGATAAATCTCCACTAAAACTCAAAATTCAGGGGGGGGGGGGGGGGGGGGGACAGCTGCCCCCCCCTGGAGTACACTGGGTCCGCCCCTAAATATAATCTCAACTCTTGAGATTCGAACAATCTCATCCGTCCAATAAAAGTCAAAATATACTTCAAAGAGATGAGCTTTATGGATTTAATATTTAATTATATTTCTAAATAGACTGAAAATATTGCAAGGTTTTACAATTTGACACTAACGTATGTAGAATATTTCATTTATGTACCACACATGCATTTGTAGCCCTAACATTCAATTTCAAAAAAAATGTTTCTTTTTATCTGTAAGTGCGCAGACTCAAATGTAGATTATCCACAAAAGATCGAAGCGCCCCACACCACCACCCCCCCTCCTCCCAAATTTCCTATTTAAGCAGCAAAACCTCATCGCTCTTCAGTGAGACAGTGACCATACTCGTTTGACATTTTCAAAATCATAGATAGCATTGATCGATGGGTTCAAAAATTCTAAAAAGTCCGGGGCTCGTATGTCTTCTACTCCTTTTAGGAGCAATATCTGTTCTCTTCTCTCGGGTGAAAATGAGCCCCGTCAACATTCCATCAGAAGTTGAGGCGCAATTATGGGATGAAAACGAGCTGCCTTTGGATCTTGAATTGCACAGGAGGATCCTAGCGGACTCCATCAGATACCTGTCAACATCCCGTGCAGATGCAGCCGCCGCAATCCGAATTGCGGTAAACCAGGACAAGGGTACACTGGCAATCATTGTACCTACAAAAATCACTGCGCCCAAGGTCATTAATTTATGAAGCACACGCAACTCTTTGAAACAAGAGATGACACTGAAATATCTTTTTACTGATTGTATAAATAGTAAGAGTTTGTTTTCTTGTTTCATTCGAATAATACGGGGGATTGTATGATTGTATCTTCATTATTATCTTGTACGTCATGGAGTTATTGTGAATTAGCTTAAATCTTTACAGATGCTTGTCCCTAGCTTATGATATCAATTTATGATGCTACACTTGGGTTTTTTCGTTTTTATATGACATAAATCTTATGTCTTTGTATGATCTATTTGATGTTTCACTGAAATCTTATACAAACTTTTAAGAAACAATTTTTTTTTTTTCAAGAAACAATTACTGGTATTTAATAACGGTCTATCATTTAGCGGTATAATCTGCTTAATAATTGTTTAATCACAATTTAACAGCGATGTGTTTTTAAAAACTTCTTTTTTTTTAGGGTTAGTGGTTAAATACCACTAAGGAACATATCAATAAGGAAAAGATATAATTTACAAGTTCCTAATTTCTAACTCCTCGCCTTACAAAAAAACTATTTACATCACTCTTAAATTGAAAAAAGGGCTGCCAAAAGCTTGACAAACACATTGGCCTGATCAAGGCCCCATTTTTCCCCTCTATTCCTAAGAATAACAACCAATTGTATACATCCATGGCCGTGTCATTCAGTTTAATCACAAGTCTATTCCTAACAACGGTGTATCTCTTCAATGATTGTGCACAAGAAGAATGTATCACAGAATCAGTAGTATCTTTTTTCCACAAGAAGAAGGATTAATAAGTAATCATACTGATGCAATACAATGGCTTCATTTCTTGTACATCACACACAGGGTTACACGCCTTTGTGTTTTTTTATTTGTTACTTTATGTTTTTATTTTTTTCACTTTCTTTGTGAATTACACACAAGGTTATTCCTCATAACCCTAAAACGTGGTAACCAATCATGATTAATACAAAATAGGGGCTAGACCCCTATTTTTTTCTCAAAAAAGAAAAAAAGAAAAAAAAAAAAAAGTCTTTTCCTAACAGAATAGCAACCAGTTGTATATACATCCATGGCTGTGTCATTTTTTTGTTACATCAGATCACATTAGATATCTTAGATCGGTCATATATATTTCAAAAATTACAGATGAAGGTCAGTGCTTTGCATTATAACGTATATACTAACATTAATAGTATAATGCCAGTGTGTTGCTACGGATGATTTATTAGAAATTACCAGTCTTTATTAATCAAGTAAAGCATCAGAGCATTTAATTAGTCTCAATGCTCATTATCTGACATATATACTAACATTTAATTACACTGTTTCTACTGCTAAACAAAAGCTCTTACAACCAAATAACAGGAAGAATGGCAATTAAAGAGAGCATTCTTTCAGAGTGCAAAATTGAATTAAAAAAAAAAAAAAACATAGATATATTCTTGCAATCAATGTAATCACCACTGATGAAAGCCATCTGAAGATTATTTCACAGTTCGAAATCATACCATGTCACCTAAGCGCCTCTCTCTTTTTATCTTTCTTCTTTCCCTCTGTTATAGACAATGGTTGCATTAACTGTGAATCTTTCTAAATTATTGTTTCAGTAAAGAAAATAGATATGTTTGTTTAAAACTAATATATACAATAAATAGTATATAATTATGTATCATCAAGTTTGATTTAGTCAGATTACTGTTTGGTCCATGCATGTATATCAGTCGATATTTTATAAGAATATAAATTTGCGGTAATGCATTATATCTCGGGGAACTTCTTAATTAATTGTCATGCATGCGCCCTCCCTCCAAACTTTAATTTTTGAGAAAAATATACTTGACAGTCACACCCAATTGAAATTTTTGTTAGTTTTAGAGTGAACACTTTGATCTATGACCGGTATATATTACTGGCCGAATGAATTGTAATTAATGTTGATTGCTGTACTGCTGGCAGCCAGCACATATCCGATGATATACCAAATATATTTGTTTCTTTCTGGTTTTATACAAACGGCCACATATATTCATTCAGATAACACAAATTGGCCCTCGTTGGATGGGGTCAAATTGTCCCTTCGCTTTCTATACAGCGCGATCGATATGCAACAAAAGTTCAAAGTTTAAACTGGGCCAAAAGCATGAATTCTACAGTTTGTCAGTTTTTATGAAAATTTGTAAATTACAAATTGTAAAAAAAAAAAGATTTTATATTAATTTATATACATAATATTTTTGTCTTAAGTAGGTTAATGTTGATTTTGCGGAAATAATAAGTGAGACAGTGAGATATGAATTATGAAAAAAGTGTATATTGTGTTGTTGTTTACAGAGAGCTTTTATACTGATAACAGTACAAAGAGCTGTTAGAAAAATAAACGGTAACTTTCTAAAAATAGAAATAAAGGTTGAGTAGCTTTATATACCATATTTAGTTACTCCCTTTAATTTCTAAACTAGCCTATGATGATTATGTAAGTAGAAGTTATCGTGATCAACTACTTACACACAATTATTAAAATAAGTACAACTAATCATCTTTGTCCATAGTAAACTCTTGAGACGTTCTTCACAAACCGTCAGAAGAACTGTAAAGCGATTTCTCTCCTCTTTCTCTTTCTAAGCAATGACAACTTTTATTCTTTCTGAATATAGATGAAGAGAGGATCAACCTTACTATTAGAATTCGTATCGTATCTATTGCCTGTCATTAAAGCAATTATTTATAGGGGAGATGCACAGTATGGACAGCACAGCACATGTGGATAATAATACCTGGTGTAAGATGCACCCTTTAATCAAATGCACCCTTTAAACAATATATCAATGTGCAGTGAACCTTGCACCCTTAAAATTAATATTGTGTGGATATAATAGCGCATGAGTCAATATGCATCTGTAATAAAGCACTATGCACTCTTTAATTAATCCTTTGGATAATGGCGCCTTTTAATCAAAAGCTATATGCATCTGTCAACTCATATGTTGACTTTTATGCCATTTAATCAATCTATATGCGTTATATATTAGTGCACCTTTTAATAAAACCTTTATGCCATTTAAATCAAAATGGGCTGTTTTAATTATGGGCCACTTAATTATATTTTTCTTACATTCTCCCACTTGGTCCATTATAAAACTTTATGACATTACAACATTCATAAGGTGCACAATAATATTGCATGTCTTTATATTTCATAAATTCTAAAATCATAATATTTATATTTAAGCAAAATTAATACGAGTCATGGCGGTTGCTAATAATATTTGTTACTAACTTCCTTCCATGTACTACAACATCAATTTTAACTTAATATAAACCTTAATGGTATACTTGAGGATCCACGTTAATTGTCTAATTTATATAGACTAATTCCTATTAATAGTAAACGATAATATATATATATACTTAAATAAATAGGAATTGCATTTGAAACAATCAATCAATAATAATATCATAAATAATCATTCATCTATAATATAAGTTTAATTACAACAATTATTTATCACAGACAACTATTCCCATTCTTTCGACATGTTCGTGAAATATCTTGGGTGGTAATCCTTTCGTCAAAGGATCAGCTATCATCATCTCTGTGCTTATATGCTGTATTGTTATTGTTTGTTTCTGTACTTCTTCTTTCACGGCAAAGTACTTAATCTCCATGTGCTTGGCACCTTTGGAGTACTTATCGTTTTTGCTGAAGAAGACTGCTGCAGAATTATCACAATAAATCTTCAGCGGTTTGGCAATGCTGTCGACAATTCCAAGTCCCGAAATAAAGTTCCGCAGCCATAGTCCTTGTACCATGGCTTCAAAGCACGCCACGAACTCGGCTTCCATAGTGGATGCAGCGATTACTGTCTGCTTCGCACTTTTCCATGAGATTGCTCCGCCGGCTAGAAGATACACATATCCGCAAGTGGATTTTCGTGTATCGTAACACCCGGCATAGTCTGAATCTGAATAACCGACTGTCTCTAAGCAGTTTGATCTCCTATACGTCAACATGTGATCTTTAGTACCTTGAAGATATCGTAAAACTTTCTTTGCTGCCTTCCAATGTTCTATTCCAGGATTGCTTTGATAACGTCCAAGCATTCCTACAGCAAAACTGATATCTGGTCTTGTACAAGTTTGTGCATACATTAAACTACCCACAATGGAAGCATAAGGAATATCATTCATTTCTTCCTTTTCCAATTCGTTTTTAGGACATTGATATAAACCAAATTTATCCCCTTTCTGAATCGGTACCTTACCAGCTGAACATTTCTCCATCCTAAATCTCTCGAGAATCTTGTTAATATATGTTTTCTGAGACAAACCTAACAAACCTTGTGATCGATCACGAAATATTTCTATTCCTATCACATAGTTCGCCTCGCCCATATCTTTCATTTCAAAATTCTTCGAGAGAAAATTCTTGGTGCTTTTCATCATTCCAAGATCGTTAGTCGCAAGTAAAATGTCGTCAACATATAGAACTAGAAACATTATCTTACTCCCACTGACCTTCAAGTATATACAACGATCAACAATATTTTCCTTAAAACCAAAAGAAGTAATCACATCATTGAACTTAAGATACCATTGTCGTGATGCTTGTTTCAGCCCATATATCGACCTTTTCAATTTGCAAACCATATCCTTTCCCCCAATTGAAAAGCCCTCGGGCTGATCCATGTAGACTTCCTCTTCGAGTTCTCCGTTCAGAAAAGCAGTTTTAACGTCCATTTGGTGTAACTCAAGATCGTAATGAGCCACTAAAGCCATGATGATACGCAAAGAATCTTTCTTAGAGACGGGCGAAAATGTCTCTTTATAATCAATGCCGTCTTTCTGAGTGAAACCTTTGGCAACCAGTCTAGCTTTATATCGTTCAATTTTGCCTTTTGAGTCACGTTTGATCTTAAAGATCCATTTACATCCAACTCGCTTGGAATTGTGAGGCAATTTGACAAGATCCCAGACTTGATTTTGTTCCATTGATTTTAACTCGTCTTTCATGGCATCAATCCATTTATCGGATTCTTTACATTCAATAGCTTTCTTGTATGAAACCGGATCATCAATTGTAGAATCAATTTCAGATTCTTGTAGATAAACCAAATAATCGTTAGATATAGCCGATCTCCGTTCACGGTTAGACCTTCTTAATGATATATTATTCGGTTCAACTAAATCATCAACAACGATGTTATCAATCGGAATGTCCTCAGTGGCAGTTGGTTGTTCTGGAACAGTCGGAAGAATTACTTTCGAAACAAAAGTCGGAACAACTACTTTCGAAACAACAGACAAAGGAACAGTAACTTGTTCTGTAATTTCCTGAAGATCAGAATTACACTGATCAGAACTTCTTGCACTGACTTCAGCATTCTCGATGAAACGGGCATTTCCGGATTCAACAATTCTCGTGCTATGATTCGGACAGTAAAATCTGAACCCTTTGGATTTCTCTGGATATCCAATAAAGAATCCACTAACAGTTCTGAAATCCAATTTCTTTTCGTGTGGGTTATACAAACGGACCTCCGCAGGGCAACCCCATACATGTATATGACGCAAACTAGGTTTTTGTCCCGTCCACAGTTCGAAAGGAGTCCTTTCTACTGCCTTACTGGGAACCCGGTTTAGTAAATACATGGCGGTCTTAAGTGCATACATCCACAAAGATTTAGGCACAGTTGAGTGACTGAGCATACTCCGAACCATGTCCATAAGGGTTCTGTTACGACGTTCAGCAACACCATTTTGTTGTGGTGTGCCGGGCATAGTGTATTGCGCACATATACCACGCTTTTCTAAGAATTTAGCAAAGGGTCCAGGATTTTGTCCTGATTCGTCATATCTACCATAAAATTCCCCACCGCGATCAGATCGAATGATTTTCACTTGTTTTTCTAACTGTCTTTCAACCTCATTTATAAACACCTCAAGTGCATCAATAGATTGTGATTTTTCATTTAGAAGATAAACAAACCCATAACGTGAGAAATCATCGATGAAGGTGATGAAATATTTTTCTTTATTAAAGGAGGGAACATCAAATGGTCCACAAATATCCGTGTGAATTATTTCTAGAAGTTGAGAGCTACGAGTGGCACCTTTCTTAGTATGTTTTGTCTGTTTGCCTTTTATACAGTCGATACATACACCTAAGTCAGTAAAATCCAAGTTTGGAAGAACTTCGGACTTCACTAAACGTTGTATTCTTTCTTTGGATATATGACCCAATCTTTTGTGCCACAAGTACGCCGACTTTTCATCATTCATATTTCTTTTCATTCCAATAGTATTGTTTACGGTAATCAGAGATTCTATATACGAATTATCTAACTCTAATTTATACAGTCCATCAATCAAATTGCCACAACCAATCATGCAATTATTTTTATATAAACTAAAGCATTTAGATCCAAATTTAAATACATAGCCACAATCATCCAACTTAGATACAGATAATAAGTTGCGAGAAAACAAAGGTACATATAGTGTATCATACAAATCAACAATATTGCCAGAACCTAATATAAGTCGGTATGTACCGACACCTTCCACTGGCACCTTGTCTTTATTGCCCATAATTACATATCTTTCACTTTGTCGACTTTGGCTTGTGATTTGGATCGTAAGAAATCCCTGTAAATTATTTGAAATATGAGTTGTAGAGCCCGAGTCAATCCACCAAGTATTATTAGGAACATCAATAAAATTTGACTCAAAAGTAACAAAAGTATGATTCATACCTTTCTTTTCGAACCAAACCTTCCTTTTCAGACAATCCTTCTGAAAGTGACCCACCTTACGACAAAAGTGGCACTTTTGCTTGTTCCCTTCTTTCTTGAAGCTTGCCTTAGAAGACACCTGAAAGGCTTTCCCCTTCTTTTTGGTCTTAGCTTTCCCTGGTTTAGCATTAGAACCCGACCCAACTTCTAGTTTTGAAAAATGAACAGTGTTAGGTTTCATTTCCTTAAGCCTTGCCTCTTCCTGAACAAGTTTACTAGTCAATTCATTTATGTTCCATTTCTTTTCTTGAGCATTATAATTAATTTGGAACGGACTATAAACATCATTCGGCAGAGAGTTCAAAATAAATTGAACTAGAAACCCTTCGTCAACTGTCATTCCCAAACTCTTAAGTTTTGCGGAGAGAGACGTCATTTCTACGATATGTGCATGCATAGTGCGACTACCATCATACTTCATGGTGGTAAGTTTTGCCATAAGCGAACCGGCAAGCGACTTATCGGCTGTCTGTGAGCGTGCCCTGACGTTTGCTAGAAACTCTTGAGCGTTATCCGTGTCCGGAAGAGCAACCTTAATGTTTCCATCAACCGTCATTCGCAAAAACATAAGGCATAACCTGTTAGAATGTTCCCATTCTGCCATAAAGGCCTTATCTTCCTCGCTGCTTTCATCAGTTATAGCATCGGGCTTATCAAATAATAGTGCTATGTCCAAGTCCTGTGCACCTAAGTGAAATTGGACTTGTTCATTCCATTCAGCAAAGTTAAGACCATTAAAGACCGTCACAGATGACGCATGCGATTGCATCGATACAGGTGCATTAACTGTAATTTTTAATAGAGAAGATGAAAAGAAAAATTAAAATAAATTAGGGAAAGAGAAGATCATAAGGAAAATTAAGAAGAAATAAATTTTCTGAAATTTGCTATGAATGAAAAGAAAATCAGAAAACATAATATATTATACTTTGATTTTTCCATCTTCAAATGATTTCGAAATTTCATAAACTTAAATCTTTAAATTAAAAATACAAATAATATATATATAACTTAACTCAAAGAGAAGATCAGAACATAGGAGACATAATGCAATAATTTATAACTTCAGATTTTCGGAGCAATAACTTAATTAATGTATATCCTAATTATCCTTTGGGATTTCTTAAGATATATATTAAACATAATATTTTACTAGAAAATACTTTAATATGATAATTTTATTGTTTCAATACATGTTGTTGCCTTTGGGTAACCAACAATTGAAGAATAACGTAAATTATCAACTTAAGTTGTGTAAATTATGAGAATGTAATTAACCTTTGGGCAATTCAAAAAAATCTCATAATCTACTAATTAATTATAAACCATATCTTAAACCATACCAGATATGGTTTATAATTAATTTTCAGAAAATTTCTTTCCAGAAATCAAAATCAGAAATTTTTTTTTTTTTTTTTTTTTTTTTTTTAATTTCCAGAAAATTTCTTTCCCGGTTCATAATAATTCAATTTCAGAAACTTTAAAGTTACCGTATTAATTTCTGATAATACGAGTAGTTGTTAAATTCAAAGTAGATGTCTAACTTTCTGATATATACTAAATTCAAAGTGTATGTTACGTACCGTATGAATATTCAAAGTTACAAAAGTCTAATTCATTTAAGAATTATTACAAAAACTTTAAAGTTACAAAAATCTAATTCATTTAAGAATTATTACAACAACTTTAAAGTTACAACCGTCATTATTCAAAATTACCGTAAATAACAAATTATTAAAATAAAATAAAATAAAATAATAATAATAATAAATTCATAAAACAAGTAACTTATTCGGGAGATTATGAATTCCAAAACCATGCTCTGATACCACATGTAAGTAGAAGTTATCGTGATCAACTACTTACACACAATTATTAAAATAAGTACAACTAATCATCTTTGTCCATAGTAAACTCTTGAGACGTTCTTCACAAACCGTCAGAAGAACTGTAAAGCGATTTCTCTCCTCTTTCTCTTTCTAAGCAATGACAACTTTTATTCTTTCTGAATATAGATGAAGAGAGGATCAACCTTACTATTAGAATTCGTATCGTATCTATTGCCTGTCATTAAAGCAATTATTTATAGGGGAGATGCACAGTATGGACAGCACAGCACATGTGGATAATAATACCTGGTGTAAGATGCACCCTTTAATCAAATGCACCCTTTAAACAATATATCAATGTGCAGTGAACCTTGCACCCTTAAAATTAATATTGTGTGGATATAATAGCGCATGAGTCAATATGCATCTGTAATAAAGCACTATGCACTCTTTAATTAATCCTTTGGATAATGGCGCCTTTTAATCAAAAGCTATATGCATCTGTCAACTCATATGTTGACTTTTATGCCATTTAATCAATCTATATGCGTTATATATTAGTGCACCTTTTAATAAAACCTTTATGCCATTTAAATCAAAATGGGCTGTTTTAATTATGGGCCACTTAATTATATTTTTCTTACAGATTAACCTGAGGCTATTATTGGTCCCTAATCCTACTTAGTTCTCAACACTCCCCCTCAAGTTAGGCATATAGATGTTAATCAATCCTAACTTGCCTACATTTTCTTCAAAAGGTTTCGGATCTAAACCCTTTGTGAAGACATCCGCCAATTGATCTTCGCTTCTTACAAATGGAGTTTCAATTTCTTTCGCTTGAATTTTTTCTCTAATAAAATGGCAATTAACTTCGATGTGTTTAGTTCTCTCGTGAAAAACAGGGTTAGATGCTATATGTCGTGCCGATTGGTTGTCGCAAAACATTTGCATTGGCGCTTGAATTTGAATTCCAAAATCCGAAAGGAGTTGCTTGATCCATGTCAACTCACTTGCGGTGGATGCCATGGCACGATATTCCGCTTCGGCGCTTGATCGTGCCACGACATTTTGTTTCTTGCTTTTCCATGTGACTAAATTTCCGCCTACAAATGTGCAAAAGCCGGTTGTCGATTTTCTATCGAAGCTCCCGGCCCAATCTGCATCGGAATAGCCACACACATTGTTAGAATTATTATTTCTCATGCAAATTCCTTTTCCGGGTGTTCCCTTTAAATATTTTAAAATTCTATTAATTGCTTCTAAATGAGGTGTTCTTGGTGAGTGCATAAACTTGCTAATTTGGCTTACCGAAAAGGAAATATCCGGACGAGTTACGGTTAAGTATATTAATTTTCCTACAAGTCTTTGAAATTGGTTCACATCTTCTAAAGGTTCACCATCCTCGGTATTTAATTTGTACTTACCATCTATTGGTGTGGAGGCCGGTTTACAACCTATCTTACCGGTCTCTTTTAACAAATCCAATATATATTTTCTTTGAGAAATAAATAACCCTTTCTTAGAATAAGCTATTTCTATACCTAGAAAGTATTTCAAATAACCTAAATCTTTAATGTCAAATTTTTCTCTCAATTGAAATTTTATTCTTTTAATTTCTTCTTGGTTATTTCCGGTGATTATAAGATCATCCACATATACTAATACAATAGTAGTATTGGTTCCTATATTTTTAACAAACACAGAATGATCGGCATTACTAATTTTAAAATTGCAAGAAATTAAATAAGAGCTTAATTTGCCATACCATGCCCTTGGAGATTGTTTTAATCCATAAATTGACTTCTTCAATTTGCAAACTAACGCATGATCATTTTCTTTCTCATGACCGGGTGGCAAATTCATGTATACCTCTTCTTCAAGTGTTCCTTAAAGAAATGCATTCTTGACATCCATTTGATATAGTTTCCAATTTTGGTTTACCGCAATTGAAAATAAAATTCTTACGGTATTCATTTTGGCAACGGGTGCAAATGTCTCATAATAGTCTATACCGTAGGTTTGTGTGTACCCTTTGGCAACTAAGCGAGCCTTGTACCGTTCGATGGTACCATCACTATTATACTTAATTTTATATATCCATCTACACCCTACGGGTTTTTTATTATTTGGTAATTGTACAATTACCCATCTTTCATTTTTTTCAAGAGCCTTCAACTCTTCGTTCATAGCCTTGATCCAAATAGGGTTTTTTACGGCTTCAAGATAATTGTTTGGTTCTTGTTCTTTAGAAATAGAGGTAAGAAATGATTTATGTGGAATTGAAATTTCTTTATAAGAAATAAAATTTTGAATAGGATATTGTACCTCATATGTCACAAAGTCTCTTAACCTTGTAGATGGTTGTGTAGACCTTGATGATCTTCTTAGCGGAGTTCCCTCTACACTAGTTTCTTCCATATTTTCCTCATTGTCTTCATTTTGTGAGATTCCTTCTCTCTCATTTTCATTTTCTATTTGAGGTCTATCTTTCTCCAAGTATTCAATTTGTGGTATTATGGGTATTTTTAATGGGTCTTGGATGTTGATATCATTTTCAACATTTTTGTAATATGGTTCATGTTCTAAGAATGTCACATCTCTCGAAATATGAAACTTGTGATTAATTGGATCATAGCATTTATAACCCTTTTTTTGTGAAGAATATCCCAAAAAAATTGTTTTAATTGATGTGTGATCAAATTTATCTTGTTTTTGTTTGTGTATGAAACAAGTACATCCAAATACTCTCAAATGGTCTATCTTAATTTTTCTTTGGTAAAGGAGTTCTAATGGACTTTTATATTCTAGCATAGCACTCGGTAATCTATTTATTAAATATGTTGAGGTAAGAACGGCATCCGACCAAAATCTTTTAGAAACATTATTTTGAAATAATAATACTCGTGTCATTTCAAGAAGGTGACGATTTTTTCTTTCCGCCACTCCATTTTGTTCGGGTGTGTATACGCAAGTAGTTTGATGTAAAATTCCTTTTTGTTTGAAAAAATTTGAAAAATTTTGATTTACAAATTCCGTTCCATTATCGGTTCTAAATACTTTAATTTTTCCATTAAATTGATTTTCTACAAAATTGTAGAATTCTTGAAAGTGTGAAAAAACTTCACTTTTATTTTTCATTAAATATAACCAAGTTGTGCGAGAAAAATCATCAATAAAGAGAACAAAATATTTGTTACCATTAAATGAGTCTATAGGTGCCGGTCCCCATACATCCGAATGAATTAAATCAAAAGGTTTTTCACTCTTACAACTTGATGAATAAAAATGTAATCTAGTGTGTTTTCCTAATTTACACACCTCACAATTACTACAATCTATTTTTGAAAAATTAAAAATATATTTTAAAATTTTATCGGAAGGATGTCCAATTCTTCTATGCCAAAGAGTGCTTAAGTCTTCTTGTCTCTTGGCACTTAGATTAGTTTTTTCTTGACTCAACATATAAAGTCCATTTTCTAAAACTCCTTTACCAATCATCCTCTTGGTTATCCATTCCTGAAAAATCACATTTTTAGATGTAAAAATAGCTTCACATTCCAATTCATTTGTGATTTTACTAATGGATAACAAGTTTGATGAACAATTTTCTAGATACAACACATTTGGTAGTTCTTTGGAGAAAATATTAATTGTACCTATTCCTTTGATTTGCATTTTTTCACCATTAGCCACTGTTACGAATTTGTTACTTGAGCATTCCTCAAAATTATTTAATAAGGTTTTATTACCGGTCATGTGGTCGGTTGCACCTGAATCTAAAATCCAATTTATTGAATTTAAATTACAAATTAAATGTGCTGCCATACCTGAGTTTTTGTTATTATTCTTTAGCAGCACAGATAGAGACTCCAGCAGCTGTCGCATGGGATCTGGATTAGTTGAGATAGAGTCGGTTGGGTTAGACCCGTTCCTCTGACTCGAGCCCGACTCAAATTGAGTCGCAGCCGCCACATACCCTTTCTTCTCCTTCCTCTCATCGCGATTCTCCCACTGCCTTTTCTCTCCCCCTTTGTTGAAACCTCCGTTCCCCTTGCGATTTGGTCTGAGATGTGGGTGAAGGAACCAGCATCCCTCCCGCCGATGTCCGTCTTTTTTACAGTGATCGCATTTGAGGGCTGGGTCTCCCCGCATATCGGTTCTCAGGTTAGGGTTTGAAGGAGGTTGTGATTGCGCTCTGAAGGCTTTGTTTTCTGAGTTTTGGGGTTCTTGTGGATTCATGAGGAGCCTTCTCGACTCCTCTCTATCAATTGTTGCCACCACTTCATCAAATGATGGCATCTCGGTTGTGAGAAGAATTTGTGACCGAATTGCTTCATAACTCGAATCAAGGCATCCCAGATAAGTAAAGATTAGGTCTTGATCGGCTCTTTTTTGTATTTCATCTGGATCGTTTGTTGGTGGAAGGTAGATTTTGAGTTCCTCCCATTTTGTTGTGATTTCGGTTACCATTTGAGAGTTGCTTTGGTTGGTTTGCTTGATTTGCGCAAGCTCTTGCTTGAGATTGAATATATGGGCAAAATTGCGTTGCTGCCCAAATCGTTTTTTTGCTTTCTCCCACACTTCTTTTGATGAGTTGGCGTACATGAATGGTTGAGCAATTTGAGGCTCCATAGTGTTTATTATCCATGACATGACCATGTGATCTGTTTGTTGCCATTCTTCGATTTTTTCTGTTTCTTCGGCAGTTGGTTCTAGTGGTTTTGCTGCTTTGGGTTTTACCTTGGTACCAGTGATAAAATTCAATTTTCCTCTACCACTGATGCCTAAGGTTATTGATCTGGACCAGGGGATGTAATTTTTGCTGCCATTGAGTGTTATGGTTGTGAGTTTGGAACTATCAAATTGTTGAGACATGCTGTTTTTTTTTGTGTTGGTGCTGAATTGATTCAGTCTTTGGTTTTTTTTTTTTTGGGTGGCTGTAGCAGTATTTTCTGCACAGTTCTTTGGTGGCCTCTTTGTGGCTCTTGTTAGTTTACTGATGGATCAGTGCTCTGATACCATGTTGATTTTGCGGAAATAATAAGTGAGACAGTGAGATATGAATTATGAAAAAAGTGTATATTGTGTTGTTGTTTACAGAGAGCTTTTATACTGATAACAGTACAAAGAGCTGTTAGAAAAATAAACGGTAACTTTCTAAAAATAGAAATAAAGGTTGAGTAGCTTTATATACCATATTTAGTTACTCCCTTTAATTTCTAAACTAGCCTATGATGATTAACCTGAGGCTATTATTGGTCCCTAATCCTACTTAGTTCTCAACAGTTAATGTACGCCTTGGTCATGTATGTGGACTAACATTTTTTTATTTTATATTAGAAGATAACCACCTGTTGGTTGACATGTAAACACTTGTAGTGTGATATTTTACAATATTTGGAGATTGCACATCAACATTTGTTTGAGGCTTATTGTCAACTCCACTGCATATTTAAAATGGCACCAAGTTAATTACATATTTTTTACACCTTGATCCACTTTTAAAAAAAATGATATGATAGTGGTATTTTTATTATATCATCGTTCCATCAATAAAATGTAGGTTAATAGCATCATAATTTATTTTAATGGCTTAATGATTTAGTTTATTTAATTAAATTTTGATCAAGAACATATATTCGTCCGTAATATTTCGTTTAATTGCGCCGCATAATGATTAGTTGTTTATATAAATAATATAATATAACATGAAAACTCTTTGTATTTACATACGTTATATTTTGTTTCCATGAAATTAATTATCAGCCGATAATCGTCAATTAATAACTTTTCAAAAAAAAAATATTCGCTTAATGTTATCATGTTCGTTTGGCGGATTCTGTTTTTTCACAAAATGGTTTAAGATATTGAAGATATTGCTTTTTTGCATCTGAACCTATTGAAGATATTGAAGATTACCAAAATCACCAAGCAGATCCAATCCAATAGGATACTGACAATCCACAATCATGGTTCTGAAAATCGGAATTGGAATCGGATTTGGTCACTTGACCGTGGAATCGGAATCGGATGAATTGGCCGGAATCGGCCGAATCAGATCGAAAACTCGGATTTTTTTTGGCAGAAACTTGTTTTGTACTAAAAAAATAAGAGAATTGGTAAAGCAAATAATTTGTCAAAAAACTATATTAAGACAAGAGATTACACACTCAAATAATCCATGTCAGTATTGTATCACTTTAAATTAAAAAAAAATACCTTTGGAATTACGCTAGTGTCGGTTGCTGCCCCTGATACACAAAATTGCTTAAAATTCAGTATTGTTACAAAAACAGTGTAAGTAGAAAAGCATAACAGCTAGTTAGTAGGATATTTAGGAATGTACAAGGGCTAGTTAGTCTACATAAGCTCATGTAAAGTTATGGTTTCGAAAATCGGAATTGGACTCGGAATCGGATACTCTATCCTTGACTCACAATCAAAGGAATCTGTCGAAATATATCGGCCGAGTCAATTCAGAAATTCAGATTCCTTTTAGAAAAAAATTGTTTTGTATTAAAAAAATAAGAAAAAAATTGAAAAAAATAATTAGTAAAAAAAATGATGTTAATATTATTTCTTACACTAATATAATTCACTAATAAAATAAAGTATGATCATCCCAAGCTAATCAGGTAGCTTGATGGACTCTCATATATAGATCTAGTAGAAATATTATATATTTGGTTAAAGACAACTCAAAATATATTAATTAATTTTTATGAATCTAGATTACTATAGTCAAATTACTTTAGTCAAACTAGAATATAAGTTGGATTCGACCAAATCGGAAACTCGGATTATTTCGGAAAAAAAAACTTATTTGGTACTTAAAAAATAGAAAAAATTGTCAAAAATTAATCCGTCAAAAAATTATATTAAAACTAAAAATTACACTCAAATATATAATTCATTAATATAATATTATGTAAACATTCAATATACATAGTTGGAACAATTGGGTTGGAACGAAATAGAATTTTAGAAACAAAGTACATATTACTTGGAACGTGATCACAATTCATTATTGATAAAAAATTTACCTAGTATATATATTTGACAAGACTATTTAATTTTATTCAATATTTTGTATTTACTCTGTCAACACATCTTTGTGCGATAATTTGTGAATGGGTCAACCGCATACTTGACCATTGAGTCCAGATATAATTAATGTACATGGTTCACCATGAACCAATAGAAATTTCAAAATTTCTATTTTAGAAAGTTATGCACCAAGTCTATCCAAAAAAACAAGTAGAAGACACTTCCTCCCAACTCGACTCAGCCAGCGACTTTCTTTCCCTGTTTCTTTCCATCTTTCCTTCGCCCTTGCCAATTTTTCTCCAAGCACCATTATTTTATTTTAGGATAATGATTGTCTCCGCACTCCCATCCTTACTTAACCTTCGTAACTATCATGGAGACCACAAAAACTCCAGCGCTGATTTTTTTTCTAAAATATTAATACTTATGCACAGAAATATTTATATCTATAAACGAAAGTATTTATACTTATAAGATGAACAATTTTTATATAAATAATTGTCTCTCCAACTATATAGGGGACCACTCAAACTACATGAGATATCATACAAGTTTTTAAAAGTGGTTTTTTTTTCCATTCAATTTCATCAACATTTCTGACGATATATAAGAAATTTGCGAATCTAAAATTATGAACGTCTTCTACACAATTTTATAACGTACTTTCGAGCTCATCGTCACACAAGTATTTATAACTCGTCGTGTAAGTATTTATATCTATACTAGCAATTATTTTACATATGGCATTCGTTGACATATGAAAGTATTAATATCAAGTATTACAAGTATTTATACCTATGCACTGAAGTATTTTTACCTATGTGATCAACTATTTTTGTAAGAGAAAGGTTGACGCAGGGACGATTGAAGAAGGTTGATGCGGGGATGCAAGAATGCGGGGTCCTCACTACTTCATTAGAACAAGGTTGATGCGGGACCATTGAGGGACTGGAAAAGGGATAGTCATATCAAGTTATGCATGCAAGTATTAATATCTTAGTTTGTATGTATTAATTTCTTATCTTTCAAATATTTATATCTATGAAGGTTGACGCAGGGCGAGCGTGGAGACTGAAAAAGGGACCATATAATTAGTGGAGACTATAGTACAATTTTTCTCTAATGTTGCTGCGAGGACAGAGGGGGACAGGAGTGTGTGGATTAATATAATTATTCTTTATTTTTATCATAAAAATGCAAAATGGAACTTAAAATCTCAAATCAAACTTGCGTTTTTCATCCAAATTGTGAGAATCGGCCCGATTTGGACAAAAACTCGGTTGAATTGATCCGATTCGACCGATTCTAGCGATTTTCACCATAAAACTCGCTCACCGCATAACTCGGGCTAAACTCGGATTGCCACCGGTTGATTCCGTTGCGACCCAGCCGAGTCAACTCAGAACCAATAACCTTGTACTTAGAAATGATTCATTCAATACAATCAATAGATCTCTTTACAAATTCTTATATTCAGATTCTTTTAAAACATTGACCAGTCGTATCTGAAAAATTATTCAAATAAGATTGAAACCAAAGCTGCCCACAATAAAATTAATGTGATGCATAAATGTAATGATGACCACCTATGTGACTTTCATATCATCATCATACGTGTCTTAGAAACAAAGTGTTAAAAATAACGTAACTAAATAAATGTTAAAATAGAACAATGTGCTTATACTAGAACAATATATTTTTTGTTAAAAGTTAACCCGTTCAGTATTGTTAAAAAAATGCAGTCACACGATCATATTTTTCAAAATTATATATTTAAAAAATAGTTTTGTGTTAAATATAATTATGTAAGTATTTGAAGTAACAACATATATGTTAAATAAATTTTGAACTGGATACATTCAGTAGACGTACCTTGAACATTTTTTCTTAAGATAGCGGACACTATTCAGTACGGGCCTATAAAAGCCCATAAAAGCCCATTCGTGTAAAACATGCCTCAGTTACAACAAGTTTTTGCTAAAAGAGAAAAGTGTAAGCCTGCCCATATGGTAAATTGGACCTGAATAACAACATAAATAGTATGATCTTGGTCCCAAAAAAGGTATCGTTTTCAAATCATTCAATTTGTACTGCTATCAAAAGCTAACTTTGATTACTTATGAAGCATGGAAAATGTATAAACCGAGTCCTTTTGAAAATTTAAGTGCGGAGCCTGTCAAATTGCTACTCGAGTCGTGGGAAATCAATGTACACAAATGTTAAAAGTATGAAAGGTGTGGTAGCTAATATTGTTGAATTACATGAATTAACGGTTTTTTTCATGGATTACTCATTTTTCTCCTGATGATATATAAAGATTTTATATTAGCAAATTTTCCAACTTTTCTTTTAGTTGAAACCGTAGCGTATTGACTCAAATGTAACATGAATCGTACACAAGATTTTTTTTAAATAAGGAAGCCAAAATAAATTGTTGAGAATTATCAATTTTAGTTTAAAAAAAAGGATAATTTGAATCCTGATCGTGCATTTCTTAAGATGCTTATCTTCGTGCTATCACCAAGTTGGTTGTCACACCCCGGGACAACTCGCCACGTATTTCTACGTAAGGCGTATTCACATCACATACATTATTAATAACAATATAAACAAAGCCACATTTATTTCATAATCAAAAGAGTTTAACAAATGATCACGATAGACATGGCTAGTAACACAAGCACTGCCATGCCTGCTCAATGTATCAATTATTGAATCATGAAAACAAAACTAAACAACATGTGGTAATTTATCAATCATAAGCCTTCCCGCTTAGTCTCACTCTTGTCCTTGCTCGAATCCTTCATCTTTGTTACCTGGAACCCACGTAAAAGTGGAACGGGTGAGAGATCGAACCTTCTCTCAGTGCGGGATTTAGTTCCAGCCTAGAGCTTATAAAACCTTTACTTATTATCACAAATATGAACATACATAATTAAAATGCGTATGCTTCTTCTAATGCAATACATACCCTATCATTACTTACTACTTTCTTTTACTTTCAAGATTTCGTTAATCTATTTCGTGTGCCTCACTAGACGGTGAATTCATATGCCGCTAGGTCTTGGCGGTGATAGGACCGCTTGCGCCTACAATCACGTCCGTGAAGGGACCGCTTGCGCCTACAATCACGTCCGTGATAGGACCGCGTCAGCCTACAATCACATCCGTGACAGGACCGCTTTCGCCTACAGTCACGTTATCGAGGGATCCAGTCGAACACTAGACCCAATGTATACATCCCAATATGCAAGCATATCGGCCCCTGTTCAGTTTCCTTAGTCGTTCATTTTACATACATTTATTCAATCACACAATTCATGCCATGCTCAATATATCATATTCATGCAAGTCCATTGGTCAATATGAATCCTATCATTTCATGCAATTTATTCATGTTCTACTCAAGTCATACGAATGGTTCGAAAACAACATGCATAAATTCAACTAATGCCATGATAATAAACAGTTGAATGACAACACACAAGTAAGATAGTTTTATAAAGTCTAGGAAGCTCGCACCTGTTACCGTAGGAGATTTCTAGTCGATCTTCTTGTCTTCTAGTACTTTGAAATTCAAACCTAAATCACGTAAATACTACTTCTAATTAATATCGTTTGATGACAGTACTCGTCCGTATTTCCTAAAGTTCTTTAATACTATTTACCATAATAGTCACATATTATTAGATCTATCTTCTAAACTTTAACTAGTTTAATCCTTTGATATTATAGTACTTATTATGTCAAGACAAATAATTAAAAGAAAGAAAACAACCAAAGCAAATTTGAAACTTTATGTCCCGAACCATTCTGATATTCACTTATTATATGTTTTTGAGAATTAGAAATAAATTAATCAAATCAGTATAAACTTTAATAAGAATCCGAAACTTATTTACTTAATTCATAAGAATCCAAAAACTTTGATTGAGGGAACATGTAATAAATTAATTTCCAAACTTTGATCATCTAGCAAGAGAAATAAAAATAATAATAATCGTATCCTATACTAGTGAAAAATAAATAAATAAAATATTAAAGTCTTTGATATATTACAATTAAAATATTGTAGCATCAATTAAAGGAAATCCAAAAATTTTGCACGGTGTGTATTACGCATTTCTATAATGAAGGAAATATAAATATAATTTATGGAAAGAATTCCTCTTACTCATTCTTTTTTTTTTTTCTCTGTCGAAACGTAATTCTAAGATTTAAAGATATGAAAATGTAAACTTTGTTATGATGATATATCGATACGTATATAAAAACAAATTAAGTATCTTATTAAATATTTATTATTTGCTAGCCAAACTTATTAACAATAATAGCACAGTAAAATCTAATAGAAATAAATTTCACATTTCTTATTAAAAGAACCATCAGGAAATAAAATCTATGCATTGCTGAAATCCATTTAATCAAATAATGAAATAAATTAAGCTTGAATATAAAATCTATAACCGTACAAGATTTGAAATGATAAAAGAAGAACAGAGAAGAACAGAAAATAAAGAAAGAAATTAAAGAATTGTACACATATAATAAACTACAATTTATTCATGATTACCTAATTATTATTCATCTAGATCATTATTTTAGTGATGATCAAATTACTACACTAATTTAAATATTTGAATATAATTAATTAGCGGTCTTGGGTTACCTCGGAAGCTCAGGACGCACAAGAAATAGGGTGGTGGTTGCAGTCATGTCCATTGGGGCAACGCATGACGGTCGAAGCACATGGTTGCGGTGGCTGCCGGAACGGCGGTGGGCTGCTTCCTTGGTTAAGGGTGGCTGTCGCAATCTTTATGATCTTTATTTATTTTTGTGTAAATAGAGATAGAGACGCTAGGGTATTTTAATGGGCAGCATTCTGTGTATGGTTTATTTATAAGAAATATTACATGGTCCGTCTGGTTGTGTAATTGGCCAAATTCAATCAGAGAAATTATGGAAGTTAATAGAAATCAAGGAGTAATTTGTGGTATGCTTTCATTCTTTATTTTAAATGGAAATCTGAACATTTTGAAAAGGCCTTCCATATATATATATTCGTATCATAGATTATATCAAATGACCATCCAGAAAGTTTCCATTCTTGATTAATTGACATCAATGTACTTCCATGTCCGAAATCCAATGACTCTCATGTTCTATATATTTCTTTATATATTAAACTTATTTTATTTTAGGTGAGTTTATTTGGTACCTACATATATGTGGAGCTTATACGTTCATATTTTAAGAAAGCTCAAAATATATGTTCGAGGTCTCGTAATTATTACATTTATGTGGAATTAACATAAGAATTGTGCGTAAGAATCTTTAATACACGAATCATATTAACTTCTAATAAATTATCTGGACATAGTTATAGAATTTGTTGCATGAATCAAAGATTTAATTACGGCTAGTGTTGCATAGACAATTTATGAAAATATGTAATCAAATTATTATTTATTCATTACGTTCAATATTATTCGTTCTTAAGTTTATCGATAAATAAAAACATATTTGACATGACGGAGTATTACATTGGTAGTCCAAATAGATTCTGAGATTTTAATTTTAAAATTAATCTCTTCTCGAAATAAGATTTATGTGTAAATTAGGTCTATGATAGTAATTATCACCAGACTACCTTCGTATCGGATCGGAATTGATAGCTTGATGATAGTTTTTTGGAGGGGTTTCAACCTCATTCTGACTTGTGTATCGGATCAAGTCATGATAGAATTCTTTCTTAATTCCTCTTCTCGACATTTATTATGACAACAAATTTCTGGAGCAAACCAACAGCTTCTTGTTCTGAAGTAACTTCAATGGGGTATTCATTTGTTACTTACAAAATCATCATCGATTTTGACATCTAGAAAAGATATAAGCTAGTGCGGTCGAGTTATAGGGAGTTATAGAGTGATGAATGCTCGTTATAAATGACATTATGAGAAAACATATAAGCTAGTGCGGTCAAGTTATAGGGAGTTGAATTGGGCAATTTTGGATAAAATGCTAGTTGTTACTTACAAACCTTCTTTATATTATACATATATGACTTAATTAGCCTTATTTAATTTGTGATGTGTACAACTGTCTATGTTTGATTAGATTAGTTAATAGACATTGAATACTTTGCAAATTATGACAGAGGACAAATATGAAGAAGTGTGATGCCAATGACATTTCTTGATCACGATCAAGAGCCAAAAGCATAACCTGGCATGAAGAATGTATGCAATTATAGAGTCAGGTTTTGTTTTTATAAGGTTATTTTTTCATGCTTGGATTTCAACTTTATTGTGGAGATTACTGGAAAATGGGCAATAATAACCTACAAGAAAGTTGTCCTGAGATATTTTTTTTCCATGATTTTTAGTTTTTTTGCAACATGTTTTATTTGAAATGAGTTCCAACAAAACATGTGTATATGTATGTTGAATGAATATTGAAATACTATTTTATATTTGTTGAATGTTGGATGAATATAATTGATTTATTGTATGTTGCAAATGTTGAATATATTATTGAATTATGGATATGTAATATTTTATGTTTAATGGCTAGGGTTATATTATTAAATATATTATTCAATTATGGATGTTAGCCAATTACAAATCTAAGTAAAAATAACACATATATATAAATCATACACGGTTCTTGAAAATGAACCGTGTAAAGAATAACATACACGGTTTCAAAAAAGGAACAGTGTATGGTCCAAATAATCATACACGGTTCCTTAGCTAGCTGTAACTGTGTATATAACCCACGTTATTATACACGGTTTTTGTGATTGTGCAGAAATGACCTATCTGAGGGCCTATTTCTTGGAGATCGGACACGGTTCTCTCGTAAGAACCATGCATATACGTAAATTATACATATAAACAGTTCTCTAACCATGTACAATATATTAATTTTTTCATACATGATGCACACAGACACAGTCACGAAACTGTGTATCTTTAGTTTTTTTTAACCGTGTAAAGCCGGGTTTTCTGCAATAGTGAGATGAAAGCTGTTCGGCGTAAGATGAGGGATTTAAGCAGTTTAAAAAGAGCTCAAATTTGACTTTGTCTGGAGGAGGTACCCTCGATATGATACATTGTCAAAGATGTGTCATATAAATATATATATTTTTACAGTCGTTGATGATCCAAATTATTTTATTGCCTCTTGTGCAATTTATTTAGCGAACTTTTCAAACAAGCGATTGAACTATCTTTATATGATAACTCGACCTGATTTACCAATCATAATATGACAGCTGTCAGGCGATGAGGGATCTAAGCAGTTTAAAAAACAGCTCAAATTTGTCTTTCTCTGGAGCAGGTATCCTCGATAAGATACTTTGTCAAAGATGTTCATATAATATTATTTTTGAAAGTCGTTGATGATCTAAATTATTTTAATGCTTCTTATACAATTAATTTAGCCAACTTTCAAACAGTGCTTGAACTATCTTTATCTAATAACTCGAGGTTCTGTACCAATCATCCTTGCAAACAAACAAAGCAAATACACCTTCAACCACCCCCAACACACCAAAAAAGTAGACAAAGCTAATACACTTTCAACCCCAAACACACACAACAAAAAGAAGAAGATGGCAGAGGCAGCTGTGACCTATGTGTTGCGCAAGCTTGGTGATGCCTTGCTGAACAAAGCACAGGAACTGCATGATGTTCGTGGTCAGATGGAGCAGATGCAGCTGGAGCTTGGCTTCATCAAAGCTTATCTAAGAGATGCCGATTCCAAGCAGCACAAGGGAAATGAATTGGTAAAAGAGTGGGTGAACCGGGCCAGAGACATGGCCTACAACATAGAAGATGTGATTGATACCTTCTTGGTTGAGATTGAAGAAAACTGTCCAAAAAGCAATTCCTTCTTCTCCATAATGCTTCCAGTTGCAAAAAAACCCAAAATGATGAGCAAGTTGGGTGGCGAGCTCGAAGAAATCACACAGAACCTCAACAGGATTTACCAGCGCGGTACCGACCTAGGAATTAAGGATCTTGGTGCTGGTACTAGTGAAGAACCTTTCAGGCCGACAAAACCTTCTGAAATTGATGATTCAGAAGTTGTTGGCCTTGAGGCTGATAAGTTCCAAATTTTGAAGCAGCTGCTTGATAGAAACATTTCAAGGCGCACGGTGCTCTCCATTGTGGGTACTGGTGGCCTTGGCAAGACGACACTGGCTCAAAAAGTTTACAAAAGGTACGTGCATGTGCTCTTCATTGTGGAGCAATCTATAACAAGAAAATTACTGGCTTGATTCCGTCACTCCTCTAAAAAAATACAAATAATTAATCATGTAATCGTGGAAAAGATCTCCAATGAAACTTTCTCTTTCTGGTCTCTATCAAGCAAAAAAAAAAAAAAAAAAAATTCTCTTTCTTTTGCTTTTTTCTCAACAATAACACAATAATTTTTGTAACTGCAGTGAGGAATTGAAGGGGCAATTCGATTGTTACACATGGCTTTCAATTTCTCAAAAGTTCAATTTAAATGATCTCTTGAGAGAAATTCTTTACTCAATTAAACCACATTTGAAAAATGAAAATCCACCCGTAGCAGATGAGGATTTACCGGAGAAGCTTAAGAGCTCTTTGAAAAACAAGAGGTACTTAATTGTCCTAGATGATGTGTGGACAATTGATCTTTGGGAACGATTGAAAATTCCATTACGTGACTCGAATAATGCGAGCCGCGTAATAATTACCAGCAGATCGCTTGATGTTGCTCAATCAGCAGATTGCAACACAAGTCCCTATAAACTCCCTTACCTAAATGAGGATGAGAGTCTTGCTCTCCTCTACAGAAAGGCTTTTCAACAACATATACAACTTGAGAATTATCCTCCTGATCTCTCGGAAGTTGCCAAAAAATTAACAAAAAAATGTGGAGGATTACCATTGGCATTGGTTGTGCTTGGTGGTATCCTGGCAAGGAGAGAGCGCACGTATAATGCCTGGAGCACATTGGAGGAGACCATGGATTGGCACAATGATGATGGGAAGAAGTGCTCGCAGGTCCTAGCCATGAGTTATGAAGACTTGCCTTACGATCTCAAACCATGTTTTCTTTATTTTGCATCATTTCTGGAAGATCATAAGATTTCGGGAAGGCATGTTACAAGAATGTGGTTGGCTGAAGGATTTATACCAAAAAATGGAGCTGGCACAATGGAGGACAGAGCTGAGGAATTCCTTCAAGAGCTAGTGCAAAGGTACACCCCTTTTCAACTTTATTTTTGAAGGTATAAAGGAAGTCCTGAAATTAACAAAGGCTAGTGCCCAAAGCACACTAATTCTTCTCAAACTACTCCCCCAAAATTCAATCAGTACCCGGTACGCACATGAGCTCTAGTTTACTTCCTTAATTGAACAATTCTCCCAAAGATGTAAACCTTTCGCCTGATCATTATTTCTAATATAATTTAGATTTAGAGTTTGTAAACGAGATGGTCATTATAACGTTATTCGTTACACAAATTCCAACTTTATGTAGTTCCGCTCTCAATATATATTCTAAATTAATAGTCCTTGCTTGTTACAAGGTCAAAAAGTAATTGTCAGTGGAGATTTATCGGTCTCGACCGATTTTGCCCTCCCTGTAATTTTTTTGTCTCTCTGTGGACGTTTGATTTGTAATTCAGGTTAAATTTAATTTGAAATAAATTTGTTGAATTTTGATTGGTAATTAGAATTATAAGTTAGAGCATCAGAAATTGCAAGTCAAAGTATTGGAAAGTATAAGTTAAAACATTGTTTTTTATTGAGTACCCAATTAGTTGATGGATTTAAATTCGATTAGGTATTTAAACCCGATTTGATATTTTTTTGCCCTCTCCTGACGAAAATCCTGGATCCGCCCCTGAAATCAGCCTTGGGTCAAGTGGCAATGGCAATTCTCTCCGTGTGGAAGCTCGTAGGTTCGAAAATCGAATGGAGAAATCTCTTGTGGATATTAAATAGTTGGATGGCTTGACCTCCAACCTTTACTTAAAAAAAAATTACAAACGAGAATATGAAAATGAAAGAACGGGGTGGTTACCATTTTTTCGTTATCTTATTTGATTGGTTTTGTGTTTTCTCCATTACACTCTAATTTAAAAAGTAATAAAATGAAACTTTTAGGAAAGTTACGGTTAGTAAAAAGAATAACATCCATTGACTTTACTCATCTATTGATTTCTATTAAATAAAAACAATATGTGAATTTTTATTTATTTATTATATCTCTTCTTGCCACTCTTCGTGTACCCTCCATCCAAACAAGTTGTCAGAGTAGATCTAAAAACACATAACCGACAAGAAATTCTTCGAAAGATTGAAAAATGTAGCCAGATATTTTTATTTTTCAAATAACAAATTATAAGCATCAAATATTAGATGGAGTTTTTAAACCTAAATAAAGAGGACAAACCTATTATTAATGGATTCACAGTTAAAACAAACTTATAATGCAATTATTCCAAGCGGCACCACCTTACATCTAAAGAACTAAACTAATTTCGGCATTTCGAGTTGCCCAAAATATATATTTTATATTTCTATCACCCCACCATTGGCAATCCAAGCGGAACCTCCTTACATCTACACATGGTTTGGAAAATCGGCCGATTCCGAGTCAACTTGGAATCGGCTGTGTCCGATCCGATTTTCACCCGATTTTCTCGCCCGTGCGAGTTTTTCAGCAAAACTCGGATGAACAGTGCTTGACTCGGCCGAGTTAGCCGAATTTTAGGCCTAGTCAAGCCGATTCAAGGTCAAAAAGGCCGATTCTCACCAACCTGGACCGAGTCTTGAGTTGAGTTGCTGAGGCGGAGGCGCAGAGATGATTGGAGAAGAAAGTGGCGATTGAGATACTAAGGCGGAGATTGGGGAAGAAAGGCATGGAGATTGGAGCTCTTCTTCAGGGATTCTTGACGTTTAGTGCCGATTCTCAGCGATTTTTCAGAATAAGCGAAGGCATTTGACTGTGCGATGGCGCCGGCTCGTGAAAGAAAGAGGCGAAGTTGAAAGTGTCGATTGGGATTTGGGAGAGATGAAGCCGGGTCAAATCTGCACCTTTAGTTTTCATTAGATCTGCGCATACTTTTGATCCACTGGCTCAGACCTTTCACCGTTTTTCTGCAAAATGAAATGCGGCAAGAACTATGGTAAAAACGGTATAACGGGTGCGATCTTATTTGGAAACGGGTCTAAAGCTATGCCTCAAAGTTTATTAGAAGGAAGATACCCTGTTTTGTCCTTTCTGGATACCCTGTTTGGTGACATGTGCATAAAACTGTTACATGTGGCAGTTTATTAGAAGGAAGATAGAGACCAAATGTAATTACGACTCTTAAACATAATTAGTTAGTATATGAAAATGTTAATTGTTTATGAAATAAAATATTTTCTTTGACTTAAGAAAAATAAAATATTAATTGTTTATGAAATAAAATATTTTCTTTGAAGATAAATTAATGCATACCAAATAAAATATGAAAATGTAAAAGTTAAAGTTAAACATTTTATTTGTCATTTGTGAATTTATTAATCTTTTTTATTATTTTATGGAAGTCTATTTAATTTTTAAATTAGATAAATATTAATTTTATAAGTAAGAAACTGTAAATTTGATGTTACTCGTCCAAATTTAATTATTATGAGTGTTGATGTGGGTTATTTGACAAATTTAGTACAAAACAAGCTTTTGGCCAAAAAATCCGAGTTATCGAGTCAACTCGGCCGATTCCGGCCGATTCACCCGATTCCGATTCCACAGTCAAGAACCCGATTCCGATTCCGATTCCGAGTTTCAGAACCATGCATCTGCATTTATATAATCTTTACTTTGGATGAAAGATATAGTCCATGGTTCATCATTTTACATTTTAATTTGAATTCAGGAGTACCTACTTATTCATAAAACAATAATTTCCTTCTTCTTGGATGTCAATTTGTTTGGAAAATATGTTGCAGATGCTTGATTCAAGTCACTGAAAAATCTTGGAATGGTTGCTGCAAATACTGCAACATGCACGATCTTCTACGGGAGCTGGCTATCCGCAAAGCCGAGGAAGAGAACTTCTTCACTGTATTCTCAAAAGTAGAAGATTGCAACCATCTAGCTACTAGAAAGCCGCGCCGTGCGGCACTGCAATTTTGCACTCTTACCAAGGATGGTGTTTATCTAGTAAACATTCGTTCTTTACTCTGTTTTACTCAATCAAGTTATAGTGGCTTTAACAGACAAAATTATAGTGGGTTTAGACTATTAAGAGTATTAACCATTGAGCGTGTTAATATGAGACAATTCGATGGTAGTAAGTGGCTGAAGGACATGATACACTTGAGGTACTTGGGTTTTAGAAACTGCAATGTTGGACAAAAAATATTCGAGAGGAATTCCTTCTATAATCTAGAAACCATTGATTTAACAAAATCAACTATAGATTTAGAGGGAACACAAAAAACTACAAATCATGCCGTAATCCCAACTCTAAGACATGTATATGGTACCCAACATTTAGAAATAATTTGCCCATTAAAATGGGATCACCTTACTAATCTACAAACATTAAAAAGTGTGGGCCACACAGAAGTTCCTTATTTAGGAGGTTGTATCAACTTGCGTACATTTGGGGTTCACTATTGGGATAAGTTAAGGACTACTAATTTTGTAGAAGAGTGGGAAACTCTCAAGGGTGTGCTGATAAGGACAAAGCAGTTGGTCTCCCTCAGGATTGTAACGTATTGTTATGTTGGGTATATTGTACCATTTGGCGGTACAAGAGACTTACCTTGTCATGAGAAGATACAAAGTCTATATCTCTATGGAGTGTTGGGAGGACCTATATGTGTTCCAAATGTTGAGATGTTCCCAACAAACCTCACCAAATTGAGGCTTGAGTTTTCTAGGCTTCAGGAAAATCCAATGCCCATATTTGAGAGGCTACAGAGCCTCAGAATACTTCAGTTACGGAAATACTCATATCTTGGAACAGAGCTGATCTGTACAACTAGAGGGTTACCTAAACTTGAAAAACTGGAGATTGGAGATATGCCGAATCTACATCATTGGTACATAAAAGAGGGAGATATGCCCATCCTTACTCACCTCAAAATTTCTCACTGTTGGGAGCTGCAAGCACTTCCCGAGCTACAAAATGTGCCGACTCTTAAAGAGCTATTAGTAGATGACCTTTCACCTGAATTAAAAGAACGTATGCATGGAGAAGATCATTACAAAATTGAGAATATCCCATCTGTGCGTGAATAACCCATCTAAACCACGTGCCATTCATTGATATGTAAGAATTTCTTTAAATTAGTTTCATGTCTTGATTTGTTGTTTATATTTGTGTGGCTGCAAAGCTTTTTTTCTGATTGTCAGCACATTTCTATTATTTTCTTTGTAATTGTTATATTCTTAATTATTGCATGGATTCTGTTGAGCAGGCCATAATAACAATAAGAGAGACTACATGAAAGAATGAAAGTAGAGGACATCACATAATCACACATATCCCCTCTCTGAGTAAAGACGAACGGTTAGATTTTGAGTCTCATTAATTGATTGTAAGTTCCTTTTTTTTTTCAGTTTATTGTTCCTGAATTGTTCAACTTTTCATAATTGTCATGGTTGCAAGTTTTAATTTTCTATTTTTTGAAGTTTTCATTTTTTTTTTAATTGTACTGTACTCTTAAATATTGCATCGATTTGGATTGGGTTGGGTTGTTGTGATTTACTTAATTTCTGTAACATTATATATATGGTTTTGTTATCCTGGTTTTGAATATTTGGTTGTAACATTAAATACTCTTGTGTTTTTTTCTAAAACAAAAAGTTCATAATACAGGAACATGATGTAATTTCACAAAGTTTATATTGAAGGAATTAACTGCAGCTTTTTATTATGGGGAGGTTTTTGTTATTCATATTTTTGGTTGAGGTTTCTTATTTACTTAGTGCTTGTTACTAAATTCATGATAGGCAATGAATACGGATTCAGTAATATTCGTACAAAATCCGTTCCAAATTTAAATACAGATAAATGAAACGGATAATTTTACATATCCGATTCTATTTGAAACCTTAAGTTTTCAACTCTGCGGACCGAGATTCATATATAAATGTCCCAAATTCTTTCCATTCGCTGGCGATGCCTTTTTTTTTTATTATCTTCTCCATTCTAAACACCTCCATTTAGTTATTTTTATTTCTGGTTAGTTTTTTTTCTTAATTTTCTTATTTAGTATTTGTATCTTAGAGTTCATGACTTAATTAGCCGAGAGTTAATTATTTGTTTTGTATTTGTATTCATGAATTATTCGTTCCGTATCCGTATATGTATCCATATATGCGAATTAAGTTAGGATCTGTATCTATATATGTTAACTAAGCCGGATTTGATTTTAAACTTTGCCATATGTTTACTATCCGTATTCATGTTAGTATCCGCTCATTGAAAGACAGATACAAATTTAATATAGCATTATCTGCTCCGAATTCACCCTGTGTGCACCCTTAAGTTAGGATCTATATATAGTTATCTTCACTACAATATTTTTATTTTAAATATGTAATAATGAAAAAAATGACCAAATAACTGTGTGTGGTGTATCCATCTAATTAGATAGTTGAGATTGTATTGGTCGGGCCTAGTTATATGGGCCCATTAAAGCCCATTCGTTAATGCAGGCCCACTAACGACACAATTTATGTATTGGGCAAGTATAAGCGTGATCTTAATTGGTCCCAAAAGGTGTTTTCAGATCATTCATTTTTTACTGCTATCAAAAGCTAACTTTGATTAATTATGAAGAATATAAATGTAAAAACAGTTCTCGTGAAAATTCAAGTGCGGGGCATGTTAAATTGCTGTGCTAGTGGTGGGGAGTAAAAGTATGAAAGATGTGGTAAATTATACATGAATTAGCGGTTTTTTCATGAATTACTCATTTCTTCCGATGATATATAGAGATTTTATATTACTTAGTTTCCAATTCTTTTTTTCTTAACATTAAACTCACAACTGTATCGATTGAAATTTAAATGAATTGTACAAAAAAAAATAGTTATTGAAATAAATTATATGCTATTGGAGGAAGCCAAAATAACATTATACCAATTATTAAAATAACAAAATATTTTCCATTCAGCCAACTATGATCTTAACAATTTATAATCTATTAGAACAATATATTAAGACATTTATTAAAAACAAATCACCATATAAGTTTTTAATTTCAATCATTCTCAAGTTATGACATGAAAAGTGAAAAATGTCGGAGCAATTCTTCTATCGATATAATTTTGGTTAGAAGTAAAATAAGAGAAAAAAAAGATTAGTACAGTAAAAAAAAATTGGCTAACAAAATAAAAGAAAGGTTAATACCGCAAGTATATTACCTGGCGAAGATTAGTATATTGTGCTAATTTTAGATTAACAAATTCATTTCAATTTTATAACATTTGAAGCATTAATTATATAATTCAAAGTTACACATCATTCAGAAGTCCTCAAGCTGCAAATTCTTTCAATTAGAAAAGGACAAGTTCCCTACTATCTCTTTTTCAGCAAATACAAAATATAATTATTAAAAATAATATGAATTGTAATTTTTTATTTGAAATAAATTATGTAATTGGAAGGAGGCAAAAAAAAAATTATTAAGAATATTTAAATTTAGTTTCAAAAAATATATGAATCCTTCTCTTAATGTCATTACTGATCCTACAACACTTGCTTATATCAACATGTATAAAGAAGTTGATAGTTTGATTCTAGTTTTTATTGGGGTGGTGGTGGTGGTGGAGGTGGGGGGGGAAAATATATGAATCCTTCTCTTAATGTCATTACTGATCCTACAACACTTGCTTATATCAACATGTATAAAGAAGTTGATAGTTTGATTCTAGTTTTTATTGGGGTGGTGGTGGTGGTGGAGGTGGGGGGGGGGGGGGGGGGGGGGTGGTGGTGGTGTTAACCTTATTATGGCTCAAGTATCCTAATTAAGTCCAGATAATAAAATGTTTGCCCGTCTCGATCGACCTTTATTATAACAATAATGTCTAAAACAAATCAACAGCTTCTTGTTGTGAAGAAACTGAAATGTGGTGGTGATATGTTACTTGAAAAAAAAAAATCATGAATTTCGTTATTTGGAAAAAATAATGGGCTCGTAATAGTTAAATTTAAAGTTGGATGCAATTACCATAAGTTTAACTTAAATACACATAGCTAGATTTGATATTATAATCAATAAATGAACAACAATAGAAGCAATTACATCAAAAATATTAATTTTTCAATATTCTTACAAAATTAAAGAAAGACACAAATATGAAAAGAAAAATTGCTCGACTTTTAAGCAATATTTACTGCTCTTTACCTCAAGTTAATGCAAAATTACCAATTAATGTTGTACTTAAGTAGAGTAAGTCTGTAATATGGAAAATGGGTCGATTTCATTTTTAAGTGTTTAATATTATTGTCTATCTCTGAATGCATTCGGCATCTAGTTATTTTCAGTACTAATTTTCTATATTAAACATGTAACAATGAAAAAATGACCAAATAACGGCGTGTATCCATCTAAGATAACTGAAATTGTTTTGGTCGGGCCTAGTTAATTATGGCGGCCCATTCAAGCCCATTCGTTCAATTAATACAGGTCCGATCGACTACCACACCGAGATTTCAGAAAGAAAAAAAATATATGGGCTCCCATTTGGTAAATTGGGCCTTGCTAACAACACAAAAGAGAATAATTTTAGTTCTCCATTGTACATTTCTCAAGTTAATTCGCTCCATGTCATCACTAACCATAAAGTCATTGGAGAAAGTCAAAATAAATTATTGAGATTTATAAACATTTTGTTTTAAAAAAAAGAAGAGAATTTGGTATGATATCCTTAATAAATGAACAACAATGGATGTAATTACAGCCATAAATTATTTTTTACGAAGTTCTTATGATTGTTTACTTTTTGTTTATACAGTGAAAATATATAATAGAATTTTGAAAGAGAGAATTGACATGCGACAGATGCTAAATCAAAAAAAATGAAAAGTTTACTTATGTAAAGTAAATATACACGTCCACACAGGGGCGGTACATAGTATATATAGTATATATAAATTCAACTGAATTTTACTTTTTATATGTAGTAGCCCTCTATGTAATATTACAAATTTATAAGATCTTTAGCATAAAATTTGAAAAGCAAATTTTTGACCGCCTTTTTTCGTTTCCATATGCACTCTTCGATCAGTTTCCGCCCCATCAATATTAAAAAATAGGGAAATTTTTTGCTTTTGGAAAGCTGTCAATGTATAGAAGAAAATAATAAAAAAAGAAATCTCCAACCAAATTCCAGGGGAGCATCTCCAGTTCATTCAAAATAAGGATAGACAACTATTTGATCAGATTTGATCAGAAATAATTTGTGGGGTTGGCTCTTTAATGCATCTGCACTTAAGTAGAGGAAGTTTGCAATATGGATAATGCGTCAGAGTTCACTTTTTCTCACCTTAGTGTCTACATTTGAATGCATTCATATCCAGTTATCTTAAGTACTAATTTTTTATGTTAAACATGTAATAATGGAAAAATGACCAAATAATTACGGCAGTGTATCCATCTAAGATATATAACTAAGATTGTTTTGGTCGGGCCTAGTTATGTGGGCCTATTAAAGCCCATTCGTGTAATACAGGCCCGAACACAGTTATGTATTTACTAAAATCTTCATTCGATCCGTATCTGTATCCAATTGATATCCGATCCGTATCCGTATCCGGAAAATTAAAAAGAGATATGATTATGGTTTTACCGCTATCCGCTACGTATTCGCTCCCTTTTCACCCCTAAATCTGATGCCTCGTGTTTTTTTTTCTCTTTTGCTGGTTGTACTCCAAAGACATAAATATAACATATTTATTATTCTTATACTTTAAGATTATTCTTGAATCAAATGTTAAGGAATGTTTGTTATTGTTGTCACTTAAATTTCTCCTGATGTAGTGGCAAAGATGCATGTCTCTTATATGAAAAGTTATGGGTTCGTAATCTAAATAGAAAAAATATTTTGTTTCAAAAGTTGAAATAAATAATCTTGGGTGACTTGACCTCATTACTCGTTCCAAAAAATAAATTACTCTAGATTCAAATGTAAAAAAATACTGCTTTTTTTCCGTTTGATTTCTTTTAAACCTATAGTTAGATTGGTTGCTCAGTTCTACTATTCTATAATTCAAGTGTTTGCTGAAACGTCGAGATCACATTGTTGATCTTGGAGGAACACATCACATGTTGATTCAAGTGGTACCAGCCTCTGTGGTACCTACCTCTGTGGGCCCCTGCCTTAAAAGAGAAGCCTACCCAAACAAGACAGCCTTGAGAGTATCATTACATAACCGTTCACATGAATCTTTTCACCTCTTTACTTGCTAAACTGAGTAGTAAGCACTCTAAAAATATGATCTGGCTACATCTATTAAACAGGAAAACAACTAAAATAAGAAAAAGCACATCAATAACACTGATTCCTACCATGGCTCTGAAATCGGAATCGAAATCGATCACTTAGACCGTGAAATCGTATATTGCCAAATAAAATTTTGAGTTTAGATGTGAACCGTCCTAATTTTTGGAGCGAGATACTGGTCAAATGTACAGATCTTAATTTGTTCTAATCAGTTTAATTTGAGTGCTATTCATTGGCACAATTAATTTTTTTTTTTAAATAATTGATTTCTTTAAAACTAAAACCAGCACAATATGTAAAGTGCGCCAAGCTTAGATATCCAATAGCACAAGACAACAAGTAAAAGAATAAGATTGCAAAAAGTAAAAGAATCGATACTAAAATTAAGCCTCTCAAAAATATTTAATCAACTTCAAAATTAAGCCAAACCTTGCTAGTCCGGACCGTTTGATCGTTTAGAAATTTTCAGTGCACAAATTTTTAAATTCCCTTTTAGAAATCCACTCATTTGTACACTATATGGCATGCGGGCTGCGCAACAAAAGATCCAAGTGCAAGAAAACAAACATTCACATAATCACATGGAGGAAATTAATTCATGCACATGGAGCACTGATTCATGGCAGATCGATCTGCATCCAGCTGCAGGTCATGTGTACTAAACAGGAATAGACAAGGACTAACAAACACAGTCGTTGGATGGGAAAATAAATATCTTCCCCTTGTTATGTTATGAATTATTCTAGCTAGTTCATAACTTTAATTTCTTTCTTTCGCTAAAGGTTTCGCAATGTCACATCTTGGTCTCATAAAAAAAGCTGCCCCTACTTTAAAGAACATACCATGTGCTATTATTCATGATACTTTCAGATAGTACTCGCTTTCTTAATTATGTCTTGTTGAGTTATGAGCTATGACCATTTTTATCATGTATTTGAGGTTAAATTAGAGGTAAATTAATAAAAAAAAATTTATGAATACTAAAAACAGTGTTTACTAGTATTGTGCATTTAAAATATATCTAATATTAGTTATTTTCTTTGATTTTATAAATTTGGTTGCAATGTTAACAAAAAGCGATAACTTGCAAAGAATTTGTTGTGTATTTTGACTAGTTTGTCATTTTATCAAAAATTAGAAAACTATACATACATGTGCCATCAGGAAATAAATCTTCTGTGATTACAAAGAATCACAGGACCTGCAATTCTTAATCCACCCATTCATTTGTTTTGAGATTCGTCCATGAAGAGAAATGAATGGGTGAATTTGAAATTACAGGTCCTGTGATTCTTTGGAACGAGAAAAGATTTATTTCGGTGCCATCATTAAAGATGTTTTCAGTGGAAATATCCTGTATAAAATCTAGATATTTAACAAAATGCTAGATTAAGTTTATTAATTCATCAATTATTAGTCCCTACAGCATTTGATTTTGACACTTAATTAGTATTATTCCCATCCGACGGTTGAAGTCCTCCAGCTTCTGTGCTGTGCTGTGGGTTGTCAGGGTTTTCAAGACTAGGAATCCTTGTATTTGCTTAGTTTGCCGACAATGTTTATTAGGGATGACAAACAGGTCAGCTCGGTTAATTTCTTTCTTGTTTCTACTTCTACATACAGTATATTCTTGGAGTGACATACGTACAGTACTAGAATGCCTGGAGTATATACATAATTTGATGTGTAAAAATGAACATTCATATATTGAGCAAATTTGATGATATATATCAAGGACACATGTTTAACAGAATTTTAGTCATGGTACATTTGTAACACTAAATAATAGCGTGATGAGAAATCTGTATGCCTGGAGTTTACAAAAAGTTGTGTGGTTACGTTGTGCAGCCTTGGAAGCCTGGAACTAAAATTTTGTGCTAAATCGATAATTATTATTTTCTAGGTTTTTACTTTGATGAGGTTACTTGTAATGTATACCAGTTCCCAAAATATTGCTGGTACCGTTTGGTACGAGTACCAGAAAAATAACAGCGACAAATTTGAACAAGTAGTACACCGGTACAAGCCTTGTACATTGGTACAAACAGAAAAGGGTAGCGATACAAGGCTACAAACTTTGTATACTAGTACTTTTGTTGCATTGTCTACATGTGATATAGCTACGCCCCCATCATTATTTAAAGAGTGATTATAAAACATGAACTCTTGTAAATTACACTCACATGTAGGGGTGTCAACGGGTAACGGGTACGATAAGAGTCGGGTGAAGGCATTTTTTTTTATCCATATCCAATTCTCTCAAACCAAAAAGAAAAGAAAGAGAAAGAGAAGAGGCGATTTCTAAACCATCCCCCACACTCACAACACACACACCAAAAAATAAGAAGATGGCAGAGGCAGCTGTGAGCTATGTGTTGCACAAGCTTGCTGATGCCTTGGTGAAGAAAGGTCAGGAACTGCACGATGTTCGTGGTCAGATGGAGCAGATGCAGCTGGAGCTTGGCTTCATCAAAGCTTATCTAAGAGATGCTGATTCAAAGCAGCATAAGGGAAATGAATTGGTAAAAGAGTGGGTGAACCGGGTCAGAGACATGGCATACAAAATAGAAGATGTGATTGATACCTTCCTTGTTGAGATTGAAGAAAACTGTCCAAAAAGCAATTCCTTCTTGTCCAGAATGCTTCCCGTTGCAAAAAAACCGAAAACGATGAGCAAGTTGGGTGGCGAGCTCGAAGAAATCACACAGAACCTCAACAGGATTTACCAGCTCGGTACCGACTTGGGAATTAAGGATCTTGGTGCTGGTACTAGTGAAGAACCTTTCAGGCCGACAAAACTTTGTGAAATTGATGATGCAGAAGTTGTTGGCCTTGAGGCTGATAAGCGCCAACTTTTGAAGCAGCTGCTTGATAGAAACATTTCAAGGCGCACGGTGCTCTCAATTGTGGGTACTGGTGGCCTTGGCAAGACGACACTGGCTCAAAAAGTTTACAAAAGGTACGTGCATGTGTTCTTCATTGTGGAGCGATCTATAGCAAGAAAATTAATGGATCGATTCCGTCACTCCTGTAAATAAATACTAATAATTAATCATGTAATCATGGAAAAGATCTCCCATGAAATTTTCTCTTTCTGTATCTTTTTTTCTCGACAATAACACAATCATTTTTGAAACTGCAGTGAGGAATTGAAGGGGCACTTCGATTGTTACACATGGCTTTCAATTTCTCAAAAGTTCAATTTAAATGATCTCTTGAGAGAAATTCTTTACTCAATTCAACCACATTTAAAAAATGAAAGTCCACCCGTAGCAGATGAGGATTTATCGGAGAAACTTAAGAGCTCCTTGGAACACCAGAGGTACTTAATTGTCCTAGATGATGTGTGGACGATTGATCTTTGGGATCGATTGAAAATACATTTACCCGATCCGAATAATGCGAGCCGCGTGATAATTACCAGCAGATCCCTTGATGTTGCTCAAGCAGCAGATTGCAACACAAGTCCCCATAAACTCCCTTACCTAAATGAGGATGAGAGTCTAGCTCTCCTCTACAGAAAGGCTTTTCAACAACATATACAACCTGAGAATTATCCTCCTGATCTCTCGAAAGTTGCCAAAAAATTAACAAAAAAATGTGGAGGATTACCATTGGCATTGATTGTGCTAGGTGGTATCCTGGCAAGGAGAGAGGGCACGTATAATGCTTGGAGCACATTGGAGGAGACCATGGATTGGCACAATGAAGATGGGAAGAAGTGCTCGCAGGTCCTAGCCATGAGTTATGAAGACTTGCCTTACGATCTCAAACCGTGTTTTCTTTATTTTGCATCGTTTCCTGAAGATCATAAGATTTCGGGAAAGCATGTTACAAGAATGTGGTTGGCTGAAGGATTTATACCAAAAAATGGAGCTGGAACAATGGAGGACAGAGCTGAGGAATTCATTCAAGAGCTAGTGCAAAGGTACATCCCTTTTCAACTTTATTTTTCAAGGTATAAAGGAAGTCCTGAATATTAACAAACAAGTGCCCAAAGCACACTAGTTCATCTCAAACTACTCCCCCAAAATTCAATCAGTACTAGGTACGCACATAAGCTCTAGTTTACTTCCTTAATTGAACAATTCTCCCAAAGATGTAAACCTTTCGCCTGATCAGTATTTCTAATATAATTTAGATTTAGAGTTTGTAAACGAGATGGTCATTATAACGTTATTCGTAACACAAATTCAAACTTTAAGTAGTTCGCTCTCAATTTATATTCTGAATTAATAGTCAATGCTTATTACAAGGTCAAAAAGTAATTGCCAGTGATAATAACAAATTGACTACAAGTATATTTGTATAATTTAGTATCTTTCACATCTCCAAATTTATACATTTAGCTATGGCAATTTCTGTCACACTCCGAATGGAGAGCAACTAAACAATTTATACACCTAACAAAATGAAACAAAAGATGTAAACACCGAGTCAACTACATAGCTAATTAATTAGTGATGAGTTATATTAGGACACACTTTCCAATAAGTAGACAACTTTTTAATTATACTGAGTTCACACACACATAGTGAGGCTAGAATATAATGTAAAGCACAAATCGGTTCGTTATATTGATGTGTATCACTTTTCAATGTCCAAATAGTTGATTCAAACTGTTCAAACCGATCTCTTTATATAAGAGTTACTTTTCGTTTACAAATAAAATTTCTAATTTGTCAAACTTTATTAGTATCAAATCAAGCGGTTAAATAATAAAGACTTTTTAGTTAACCTTACTGTATTATGAAGTTTTACATGCATGAGGTGAAGAACATGGGAGGTAAAGAATAGGAGAAATTGGAGAATCAGCCAGGGGCGGACCCAGAGTGTTTCAGGGGGGGGGGCATCTGCCCCCCTGGATTTTGAGTTTTAGTGAAGATTTATCGGTCTCGACCGACTTTGCCCCCCCCTCTCGGGAATTATTTTTTGCCCCCCTCTGGACATTTAATTTGTAATTCAGGTTAAATTTAAGATTAAAATTGAAATAAATTTGTTGAATTTTGATGGGTAATCAAAATTATAATTAGAGTATCAGAAATTACAAGTCAAAACATTGGAAAGTATAAGTTAAAACATTGTTTTTTATCGAGTACCCAATTGGTTAATGGATTTAAATCCGATTAGGTATTTAAACCCGATTCGATATTTTTTTGCCCCCCCTGACGAAAATCCTTGATCCGCCCCTAGAATTAGCCTTGGGTCAAGTGGCAATGGCAATTCTCTCCGTGTAGAAGGTCGTAGGTTCGAAAACCGGATGGGAGAATTCCTTGTGAACATTAAATAGTTGGGTAGCTTGACTTCCAACCTTTACTCAAAAAAAAAAATTACAAACGAGAATATGGAAATGAAAGAAAACGGGGAGGTTACCATTTTTTTCGTTATCTTATTTGATTGGTTGTGTTTTCTCCATTACACTCTAATTTAAAAAGTAATAAAATGAAACTTTTAGGAAAGTTACAGTTAGTAAAAAGAATAACATCCATTGACTTTACTCATCTATTGATTTCTATTAAATAAAAACAATATATGAAGTTTAATTTATTTATTATATCTCTTCTTGCCACTCTTAGTGTACCCTCCATCCAAACAAGTTGTCAGAGTAGATCTAAAATGTTTCTTGCCCGTGCGAGTTTTTCAGCAAAACTCGGATGAACAGTGCTTGACTCGGCCGAGTTAGCCGAATTTTAGGCCTAGTCAAGCCGATTCAATCGAGTTGAGCTGATTCAAGGTCAAAATGGCTGATTCTCACCAACCTGGATCGAGTCTTGAGTTGAGTTGCTGAAGCGGAGGCGCGGAGATGATTGGAGAAGAAAGTGGCGATTGAGATACTGAGGCGGAGATTGGAGATTGGAGAAGAAAGGCGCGGAGATTGGAGCTCTTCTTCAGGGATTCTTGACGTTTAGTGCCGATTCTCAGCGATTTTTCAGAATAAGCGAAGGCATTTGATTGTGCGATGGCGCCGGCTCGTGAAAGAAAGAGGCGAAGTTGAAAGTGTCGATTGGGATTTGGGAGAGATGAAGCTGGGGCCAAATCTGCACCTTTAGTTTTCATTAGATCTGCACATACTTTTGATCCACTGGCTCAGATCTATCACAGTTTTTCTGCAAAATGAAATGTGGAAAGAACTATGGTAAAAACGGTATAACGGGTGCGATCTTATTTGGAAACGGGTCTAAAGCTATGCCTCAAAGTTTATTAGAAGGAAGATACCCTGTTTTGTCCTTTCTGGATACCCTGTTTGGTGACATGTGCATAAAACTGTTACATGTGGCAGTTTATTAGAAGGAAGATGGAGACCAAATGTAATTACGACTCTTAAACATAATTAGTTAGTATATGAAAATGTTAATTGTTTATGAAATAAAATATTTTCTTTGACTTAACAAAAATAAAATATTAATTGTTTATGAAATAAAATATTTTCTTTGAAGATAAATTAATGCATACCAAATAAAATATGAAAATGTAAAAGTTAAAATTAAACATTTTATTTGTCATTTGTGAATTTATTAATCTTTTTTATTATTTATGGAAGTCTATTTAATTTTTAAATTAGGTAAATATTAATTTTATAAGTAATAAACTGTAAATTTGATTGTTACTCGTCCAAATTTAATTATTATGAGTGTTGATGTGGGTTATTTGACAAATTTAGTACAAAACAAGCTTTTGGCAAAAAAATCCGAGTTACCGAGTCAACTCGGCCGATTCCGGCCGATTCACCCGATTCCGATTCCACGGTCAAGAACCCGATTCCGATTCTGATTCCGAGTTTCAGAACCATTCATCTACATTTATATAATCTTTACTTTGGATGAAAGATATAGTCCAGGGTTCATTCTTTTACATATTAATTTGAATTCAGGAGTACCTACTTATTCATAAAACAATAATTTCCTTCTTCTTGGATGTCAATTTGTTTGGAAAATATGTTGCAGATGCTTGATTCAAGTCACTCAAAAATCTTGGAACGGTTGCTGCAAATACTGCAACATGCACGATCTTCTACGGGACCTGGCTATCCGCAAAGCCGAGGAAGAGAACTTCTTCACTGTATTCTCAAAAGTAGAAGATTGCAACCATCTAGCTGCTAGAAAGCCGCGCCGTGCGGCACTGCAATTTTGCACTCTTACCAAAGATAGTTTTTATCTAGTAAACATTCGTTCTTTACTCTGTTTTGCTCAATCAAGTAATGGTGACTTTATACTACCAAATTATAGTGGGTTTAGACTATTAAGAGTATTAACCATTGAGCGTGTTGATATGACACAATTCGACGGTAGTAAGTGGCTGAAGGACATGATACACTTGAGGTACTTGGGTTTTAGATACTGCGATGTTGGACAAAAAATATTCGAGAGGAATTCCTTCTATAATCTAGAAACCATTGATTTAACAGAATCATCTATAGATTTAGAGGGAACACAAAAAACTACAAATCATGTCGTAATCCCAACTCTCAGACATATATATGGTACCCAGTGTTTAGAAAAAATTTGCCCATTAAAATGGGATCACCTTACTAATCTACAAACATTACAAAGTGTGGGCCACACAGAAGTTCCTTATTTAGGAGGTTGTATCAACTTGCGTAAGTTTGGGGTTGACTATCCGACAAGTTCTATTAATTTTCTAGAAGAGTGGGAAACTCTCAAGGGTGTGCTGACAAGGACAAAGCAGTTGGTCTCCCTCAGGATTGAAACGAATTATCGTAATGGGTTTTTTGTACCATTTGGGGGTACAAGAGACTTACCTTGTCATGAGAAGATACAAAGTCTATATCTCCGTGGAGAGTTGGGAGGACCTATATGTGTTCCAAATGTTGAGATGTTCCCAACAAACCTCACCAAATTGACGCTTGCGTGTTCTATGCTTAAGGAAAATCCAATGCCCATATTTGAGAGCCTACGGAGCCTCAGAATACTTCAGCTACGACAATACTCATATCTTGGAACAGAGCTGATCTGTTCAACCAGAGGGTTACCTAAACTTGAACATCTGAAGATTGAACTGCTGCCGAATCTACATCATTGGTACATAAAAGAGGGAGATATGCCCATCCTTACTCACCTCGAAATTTTTAGTTGTCTGAATCTGGAAGCACTTCCCGAGCTACAAAATGTGCCGACTCTTAAAGTGCTAATAGTATCTTGCCTTTCACCTAAGCTAAAAGAACGTATGCAAGGAGAAGATCATTACAAAATTGAGAATATCCCATCTGTGCGTGAAACATGGTTATAATGGCAAACCTCGTGCCATTCATTGATGTAAGAATTTCTTTAAATTAGTTTCATGTCTTGATTTGTTGTTTATATTTGGGTGGCTGCAAGGCTTTTTTTACGATTGTCAGCACAATTCTGTTATTTTCTTCTAATTGTTATATTCTTAATTATTGCTTGGATTCTGTTGAGCAGGCCCTAATAACAATAAAGAGAGACTACATGAAGGAATGCAAGTAGAGGACATCACATAATCACACATATCCCCTCTCTGAGTGAAGATGAATGGTTAGATTTCGAGTCTCATTAATTGATTGAAAGTTCCTTTTTTTTTCAGTTTGTTGTTCCTGAATTGTTAAACTTTTCATAATTGTCATGGTTGCAAGTTTTAATTTTCTATTGTTTGCAGTTTTCATTTTTTTTTTATTGTACTGTACTCTTAAATATTGCATCGATTTGGATTGGGTTGGGTTGTTGTGATTTACTTAATTTCTGTAACATTATATATATGGTTTTGTTATCCTGGTTTTGAATATTTGGTTGTAACATTAAATACTCTGTGTTTTTTCTAAAACAAAAAGTTCATAATACAGGAACATGATGTAATTTATCACAAAGTTTATATTGAAGGAATTAACTGCAGCTTTTATTATGGGGAGGTTTCTGTTATTCATATTTTTGGTTGAGGTTTCTTATTTACTTAGTACTTGTTACTAAATTCATGATAGGTAATGAATACAGATTCGGTAATATCCGTACGAAATCCGTTCCAAATTTAAATACAGATAAATGAAACGGATATTTTTACATATCCGATTCTATTTGAAACCTTAAGTTTTCAACTCTGCGGACCGAGATTCATATATAAATGTCCCAAATTCTTTCCATTCGCTGCCGCAGTGGCGATGCATTTTTTTTATTCTCTTCTCCATTCTAAACACCTCCATTTAGTTATTTTTATTTCTGGTTAGTTTTTTTTTTTCTTAATTTTCTTATTTAGTATTTGTATCTTAGAGTTCATGACTTAATTAGCCGAGAGTTAATTATTTGTTTTGTATTTGTATTCATGAATTATTCGTTCCGTATCCGTATATGTATCCATATATGCGAATTCACTCTGTCTACACCCTTAAGTTCTTGAAAATACGACTCAAGTTCTTCATTTGAATCTTCTTCATCATCTATCAGTTGATCAAACTCCTCATCTGAGAAAGCCCAAAACTCATCTTTCATACTGTCGTTTGCAATTTGTGATTCTTCATTGTGTTTAAACAAACCTTTTTGTCTATGGAGCCTGTAACTTTATTTTAACAACAACATGTTAATACTTAATAGTATATGTTAATAGCAGGAGTGAGGCTATGATACTAATGAATAGTTCATTTTGATCTGTACTATGGATCAATATCTCTATTTTAAAAGTTCAGACAATTAATCTAAACCATTCAACATGGTTCCATATAACTTGTAGATCAAATTTACATTTTTTAGAATTTTTAAATTATTTTTTATCTAAAGAGATTAGATCATTCAAAGTAGTTATTTTCTACCTATTTAAAAAAATAGTAAAAAAATCTAAAAAAAATGTAAAATTTTGTATGCAAGTACATATCATATGAAAATCATGTTGATCAGTTCAAACCGCCTATTTGATCTTTGAAAATGCATATATTGATCCATAGCACGAAAACAATCCGCGCTATACATAATACCATAGCCTCACTCTAATAACAGAACATATTAATGGACTATCGAAAATCTACTTATTATGTTTCAGCTGGTTTCCATTTTGCATTTCTGGATCCTTTTTTGTCATAATTGCAGACTAGACCCTTTCTGATTAGACTATTGAAGAATAATATTATTTCTCATGAAATGGAATATGCTAAAAAATAAACCGATTTAATTTAATTCCTAATAGAAGATAGACTAGAATCTTTTTTGTAATTGATTCTGTATTGATTTTCATTAATATAAAATCTAAACTAGAGAGTTAATTATCCCTAAACCATGGTTACAAGCCTTGGTTAGGCATTATGGTTCGGTTCGGTCCAAACCGAATTAAAATAGGTAAACTAAAATTTTATTCGGTTTCAAAAATCAAACTGAACCGAACCGAAATAGAATAAGAACCGAACCGAACAAACCAAAATAAATTTTGGTATGTTTGTTTGAACCGGAATAGGGCATTAATAAATAAATAAATACATTGTTAATTTTTGAATTTTTTTAAAGATGGATTTAAAAATTTTGTTTGGATCGGTTTAGCCGGTTTTAAACCGAACCAAGCAATATACGGAACCGTATTTTTATAATTTTAAATGTTTTGTTAGCACGAGTGATGGGTTTAAAAATTTCGGTTCGGTCTAACCGGTTTTAAATCTATAAATCCAACCGAACCCAACTATTAAACTGGTTTTAAAAAATGAACCGAATAGATCCATTTAATCAGAAAAACCAAACTGTTTAAACCGAACTCTTTCGGTTCGGTTTAAAACCAATTAAACCGAACCCGATGAACATCCCTACGCAACTCTGGTAGATATTAAGTGAGATGCTCTCCAGTGCAGCAAATAATGGACATATCTAGTGATCATCTAACAAATCCCAATTCCATTTGTTCAAATAACGAGAGATTAAAAGGAGAAATTAAAAAGTTGATATATACCTTCTTCTTCCACGCAACAAAGCAGCTTCACGCCGCTTGCGTTTCAACTTCTCCCTGGCATTCTCATAAAATCGCCTTCTCCTCCATTCCCTAAACAACCCCGTTCTCACAATCTGTCTATTAAACCGATCAAGGCGCTCCTCCATGTCGTCTTCTTCATCCACCACCACCTCCACATTGAAATTTTTCTTCTTGGCGCACAAGATTATGTTCCTCTTTCTCCTCTCCAGTTTCAGCTCCAGTGATGACTGTTTGCTGTTTTCTGATTTGAGGATTTGGAGAAGAGGAAGGGGGTTGGTGGTGGTGGTTAGAGATCGGAGCATCGATCGTAGTAGTACGCTCTTTCATCAAAGTATTCTTCTCGCATCGTTGATCGCGATTCGATCGGTGTAGGCAATTGGTTTCTTTCCGGTTTCAGTCCTGTGCAGACTGGAATTCAATCACCTAAAGTAACTCAAATTTTGGATTTAGATCTGGATCGTGAGATCTACTTTAGCACGAATATTAAAGGATCCAGTGCATTCCACCTTAGACCGGATTGGCTCCTATTCTGATCGGACAGTCCCGCTCTAAGCTTAAAATTTGAGTTACTTCTGATGATTCGGAATTCGATGAGTTACAGTGAACTGAGGAAAGCGATGCAGAGAAAGCGACTCCTATTTGGGCCTTTGACCGGCCCACCAATGGATGCAGCCGAGGCCGTTACAGTTTTTGTCACATTTGAAAAAAAAAAATTAATTGAGAAAATTTTATGAACATTTAAAAAAAATTAAAATTACGTATTTCTCCTAAAATTTATAATATTATAATTATTCTTTAAAATTGTAAAAAAATTAAAATTACGTATTTCCACTTGTGCATCTAAATCTCCTTCACTCACCTCTAACAGGTTATCGGATTCACACCGAACCCGGATCTGAATCCCACACAACCCGCTATTGTTTGTGTAGGATGCTATGTCCATCATGGATGACATCTTACCTTTGTCTGGAATCTGACCCATTAACCTGTTATAACTCAGAGCCAGTGTTGTTAACTCGTTCAAACTCTCAAAGGAAGGGGGTATAGACCAGTTAAGCCTATTATGCGTCAAATACAAACTTTCTAGTTTACCTAAATGCCCGAAATTAGCTGGTATCCTTCCTTGTATCATGTTATATGACATGTTAAGAGATTTTAGGTCTTTGAGGTTACCCAGTTCAATTGGTATTATACACGAAAACCCGTTTCTTGACAGATCCAAATTTGCATAGGACAGGGCCAGGGTTTAAAAATTTCAGTTGGTTCAGTACAGGTTTTAAAATTTGTAAACCTAATCAAACAATTAAACCGGTTTTAAAAAATAAACCAAACCGATTCATTTAACCAGAAAAACCGAACCATTTAATTCGAACTCTCTCAATTCGGTTTAAAACTGATTAAAACGGATCCGATGAACACCCCTACCCCAAGAAAAAAGGTTACTGCTTGAATTGGGATTCTACAGCTTTCATAAGTATCGGATTGAATTAGGCCTAGTTAGAATTAATCTGGGCCGTCCAGTCAAAAATGTCAAAACCATCAAAACCAACTAACTCCTCTAGCGACTCCCACCTGTCGGAAAATCCTGCGCCGCCTGTTGTGAAAAAGGAAAAGAGTCAATCGTCGCCTTTGCCAAGGGTGGCAACCGACTTCTTGTCACCTCTGCTTCGAATAGTTAAAGAGTCTCTTTCTGATCGTAATAGTTAAAAGTCTCCTTTCACAATTAAACCATGTGTTCCCATCTTCTTTTAAAGAGAGCAATCTACTCCTCTTTCTTCTCTCCTCCCCAATGCTATTACCATTACCACCATCTCCTCCCCTCTCCTCTTTCAACCCAAACCCATCCCCAGGAGTTGCCTTTTATTGCCGACTATCTCATCTCCTCCTTCGGCTTCTCTCTTGATCGAGCGCACAAGGCCTCCGCAGGCAGTAATCTCGGGCTCGACGATTGGCACAAGGCTGTTCTCTTATGGTGTAGCGAGCGAGGCCGTGCGCGTTCAGGCAACTTGGCAAAACGAGCAAAGAAAATCACGCCACTTGGCAAAATGGGCAACGCTTAGCCAGGTCATCATGTCCCTGCAATAGAACAATATAAAAATTTGTTCAATTGGGTACCACCACTCATACCAGCCTAGGAATTATCAGAATTATCAATTTCATATTTTCATCAGTGTGGAGCTACTGTACTATGCATAGCACAGATTTGTCCACACTGCGGATCAATATTTTAATTTTTAAAGTCTAAATAGTCAATCTGAACTGTTCAATATGAATTCTATATAAAAATGTGCATCATAGCACGGCACAGAACATCTTAGAATTTGAACATGCTGGCACAACACAGGTTCCGAACATACCCAAACACAACACGACATATGGGAACACAATACGATACTGTTTCAATACCCTATCTAGGGTGTTGGATCAGATACTATTACTTGCTCTGGTTCACCAAAAAACAAAAAAAAAAAGTTTTTTTAAAAAAATAAAGATATCAGTGCTGGTGTGGTCCTGGATTCTTTTGACAAGTCATATGTAAGGTTGTTTCACAAAGATTTTAAATAAGTTTATCCAGTTTCAAAACCCTCAAAATCAACTTAACTCCTCTAGCAATTCTCACATGTCGGAAAAACCTGCGCCGCCTGTTGTACCAAATTACCAAATAAGAAAGAAAAAGGAAAAGAGTCGCATTGTTGCCTAAGGTAAGGTATGGAGATGCGCTATACATAATACCAAAGCCTCACTATAATGAAAATATGAAATTGATATTCTAAATTTCTGATACACTTGGCCTTAAATCATGATCAAAAGAAAGCTTGTAATTTCAGTGTAAATTTTATTTAGAACTGGTTTTGTACAGTATACGTTCAACAAACCATAAACAATAAAGAGAAGATATAATTTAAATACCTGAGTGGTGGCCTCGCTGTCTGTACCGGCGATCGCAATGGTGCCCATGTCAACCTTAATTACCGGCAAGACGCCGTTCTCATTGAGCACATCAACAAAATGTTTCCCATCCTTTGGCTTTTGATAGAGGGTCTTCTCATAGAGGATGATGCCAGTGATACACTCAACGGCACCAGGTGTCAAGAAGAGCAACTCGCGCAAGTTACGGCGGTTCTGCTCAATGTTCTCCACGTTGATGCTCGATAGGCGCTTTCCGATCGTGCCGGTCGATTCATCGGCCGCTAAGATTTCCTTCCCGGGTGTGCCGATGTAAGTTGCATGGTCGCTAGGCGCTTCTCCAATCTGCACTATGCATATTACCATAGCCTCACTCAAGGTACAATATATTTTACCAGTATAGAACCCATACGTAATATCAATTAGATTTTATTTTAATAATGATTCTTATTCAGTGCTAATATATGCACAGCTGCAAAATAAAATATTACCCATATCAGACCTGGAGCCCAAGGTGTCAAAAAACAAAAGGAGGTTGGGAAACAGCAAATGTCCCTTTATTAAAAAGTGACATTTGCAAATAAAATGAAAAAGAGAAAGATACAGCAAATAAATTAGAAGAATGGAATTGAAAACACCCAATATCCAACTGAAATGATACTGGAACCAAAGAAGTACCAGTTAAGAACTACAAGCATCTAATGACTAGAAAACTAATCCAACAAAAACTAAAATTACAAAATAATAGAAGCCTAGCTAGTTAGTATCAGCTGTTACCAAATTTACAGCTGCAAACTGATACACATAATTCCTTCCCCAGAAGAACAATAGTCAGACCGGCACTTTTCCACCATAAGCAGCAGCATAAGCTTCGCCAAGCCCAGGCACATGCTTCTCATATGGCACGACATAGATCTCGCGGAAGCGCCTTTCAGAAGCCAAACAAGCACTGCCAAAACTGCAATTTTTCTTCAGTCCTTTACTTTGCAGTGCACTCAGTACAGTATACCTCGGGATCAATACCTTTTCTAAGCTACACCCAAGTATCCGCGGTCGTAAAGCAATTCTCCTCGCCTCAAACCCAGCTTTACTCATAAGAAAGTTCATACTCGACTTCACATTCTCCTCTGATAATCTGAGTACCGGAGGGAACTTCCGGAAGGCAGCACAAACCTCTTCCTGCGACAAGCCATATGTGTTCTTGAAGAACTCTGCATTGCTTTTAATTTTACCTATGCTAAAATTAGCAATAGCATCTAACCCCCATAGAAACATCCTGGATCCCCTTGGAATCCCCAGCTCCTCAATTAGATCGAGTATCTGCCTTAAAGAAACCAGGTTACGGCCACAGCAGCTTTTTCTACCTAACAATGAAACCATATCTCCATTCGACAATCCATATTCTTTCAGTAAATTTAATCTGGGAAGAATATGCTTGTCAATGTGCAATGACGTTAGGAAAAAATTCCTCGAAATAATCTTCAACAAAGCCTTGTCGTTGTTCTCGACAAAATCTCTCCAAAACAGTAGGCGCGTAAGATTGTCTTTCAATTGAAGTACAGCCGGGTTGTATCGGATCAATTGAACCAGTACTTCTCCAGGGATCCCCTTTTCCATCAATTCACGCACCTTTGGTCTCAGGGTCTTATCCACATTGTATCCCAGAAGAGCTGGTCGGAGTGAAACAACAGATTTGATCTGAGTGTGGGATAAGCCAGTGTCAGTTAGGAACTTTACCACTGCATCAGGCCGTGCCGGGGACTTGATCGGCTTAAGATGGCAGTCTGCCGCAGCCTTGAGCGCTCGATCGAGAGAGAAGCCGAAGGAGGAGATGAGATAGTCGGCAATAAAAGGCAACTCCTGAGGCTGGGTTTTGGTTGAAAGAGAAAAGCGGAGGAGATGGTGGTGATGGCATTGAGGAGAAAAGGAGGAGTAGATTGCTCTCTTTAAGAGAAGAAGAGAACACATGGTTAAATTGTGAAAGTAGTAGTCCGATCAGAAAGAGACTCTCAGCTACTACGAAGCGGAGGTGAGAAGAATCCGGTTGCCACCCTCGGCAAAGGCGACAATGCAAATCCACCCTCGGCTAAGTACAACAGGCGGCGCAGGTTTTTCCGACAGGTGGGAGTCGGTAGAAAGGAGCGTAGTTTGATTTTGAGGGTTTTGACATTTTGGACTGGACCGGTCCGGTAAAATTTGATTTCCTGATTAGACCGTCGGATCAACCCATCTGATTACTAGTTTATTTAAATTTATAATATTTATATAGAGTAGGATTAAAATGTACTATTGGTTTTGTGCTTCAATCATGCTCTACGTTTTTTTCTCCGTTTTCAAAGTTCGAACAATCGATCCGAACCGCTCAATATGATCTTCATATTAACAAGAAAGGAGTAGGTCTGATGTTCATTGGACCTAATGTTAGGTCTAATGTACTCCAAAACCGTCTGATTTACGTTAATATGTGCGCACGACAACTGATGCGAGCACACACGAATATTAAAGCTAAGGGAACGGACTTGAAGCAAATCGGACAGTTTTGGATCCCATCGAACCTAAAGTAGGTACAATGGGCATTAGACCTACTCCGAATTCCATATTAACATGTGCTTAGAGATCAAATTTTATATTTTTTGAAAAAAAAATTTACTAATATTTTAGATAGATACAAAATCACTGTTTTTAGAAGATTCTGAACCATCCAAAACAGTGATTTTGTATTTATCTAAAAAAAAAGTAAACAAATTTCAAAAAAATATAAAATTTCGTTTCCAAACACATGTTAATATGAAGATCATATTGAGCAGTTCGAATTGATTGTTCGAACTTTGAAAACGGAAAAAAAAAAAAAAAAAAGACGTGGAACATGATTGGAGTACAAAACCAATGATATAATTTAACCCAACTCATTTATATATACGCGAGATATAAAGATTCTTACGAAATAATCATATTTTTATATAATATTTGTAAAAATTACATACATGTTAATCAATGTCATATACGATCGAATTTACACGTATATCTAAAACATTTTTTAGATAGATACAAAATCACTGTTTTTAGAAGATTCTGGACCATCCAAAACAGTGATTTTGTACCTATCTAAAAAAATAGTAAACAAATTTCAAAAAATATAAAATTTCGTCTCGAAGCACATGTTAATATGAAGATCATATTGAGCCGAGCGGTTCGGATCGATTGTTCGAACTTTAAAAACGGAGAAAAAGACGTGGAGCATAATTGAAGCACAAAACCAATAGTGCATTTTAACCCTACTCATTTATATATACGCGAGATATAAAGATTCTTATGAAATAATCATATTTTTTATATAATATTTGTAAAAATTCTTACATACATGTTAATCAATGTCATATATGATCGAATTTACACATATCTAAAACATTTTAGGGTATGTACAAATTTTGTAAGAAAAAAACAAACCCTAACGGTATACTTGTTTCACATGTGCTGCCATCTAAGAATCAAGGACTAGAGCCTAGTGAACATGTCTAAAAACGGGTTTTCTTTAATTCGGTTTTTATTGGTTCGATAACAAAAACAGTCTACTAAACAAATCAAACCGCAAAAGAGTCCGAGTTCTATTTATTTCAATCTGGCCATCAATTCCGGTCCGGTTTTAATAACACTGAGATAAACTTATTTAAAAATCTTTGTGAAACAACCTTGACTTGTCAAAAGAATCCAATACCTAGGGGTGCAAACGGATCGGGTACGGATCAGATAGTGGTAAAACCACATCCGTATCCGTTTTTATTTTTCGGATATGGATACGGATCAGATATTTGACGGATATGTACGGATACGGATCGGATATCGGATATCCATAAATATATACATAAATATTTTCATAATATATATTAAACTATATGGTATATATCTATTATAATTAATATTCAAAACCACATTTGTATTTGTATCCGTATCCGCAAGAATATTCAGGTATTGAATATCCGCATTTAATTTTCGGATATGGATCCGGATACGGTCGGATATTATCCAATCAGTTTGCACCCCTAGGTATGTTTATTTATTTTTTTAAAATTTGGTGAACCAGTACAAGCAGTAGTAATTAAAAAAAGTTACAGCTTTGTTTAATTTTTTTAAATCATGTAACTTTTTACCTATCTAAAAGAGAGATAGTAAAAAAAAATATAAATGTAAAATTTGAAAGTAACTTTTTATATGAAAATAATATTGCACAGTTTAGATCGATTGTTTGAATTTTGAAAACGTAGATCATGACAGAGGTAAATTCAGGATTTCTATCAGGATGGGGCAATAAAATAGCTAATCAGATTCAAACTCATTAGTTAATCAAGTTAAAGAAAGAAAGAGAAAGGGACTAAGTGATAAACCCTAATATAATTCTAATTTACCATTTACCAATCAAAATTCAGTGGATTAACTCTAATTTTTACACTAATTATTAATCAGAAATAAAAAAAATCACCAAATAAAAAGAATATTAGCATGAATTTTCACACACCGACAAACAAAATCAATTCCGTCATAATTTTCAAAATCAGAAATGAAGTCAGAATTGGTAATTTGGCCATAGAATCGGAATCAGATCGGAAACTCTGGATTTTTTTTAATGTAACCCTGTTTTGTATTAAAAAAAATAGAAAACAAATTGTCAAAAAATTATGTTAAGACTACTTCTTATACTAAAATAATTCACTAATAAAATAAAATATAAACATTCCAAACTAAAAATTATGTAATAATTGTTTTCTATAATCTTACATGATTTGTTTGCATATAAATGACTTTGTTAATGATACAAAAAAAAACTGCTCTATCCACTATGGACTTGGTCTAAAATAGAAACACTAGAAGTGAGCCTCGCTTTGCTTCAGCGGCTATTATCGAGAGGAGTGTAAAAAGATTGTATCAGGATATTACCGAAAAAAAAAGATAATTAACTATTAAGATAAATATCTAACTATATATAAAGTTATACCGGTTATAAACAAAATGTTATATTAATGAATTCAAAATCACAAAATCAAGTTGTTACTGTATAAAGTTATACTAGTATACCATATTCATTAATTTGTAATTTTTTACTATATATAAAGTCAGAGGAGGGTTCAAATGCACCCAAATTTCTATGATCCCAATGTACCCAATCTTTTATCTGCATTTTCAAAGTCCGAACAGTCGATCCGAACCGCTCAACATGACCTTCATAATAAAATATGCTTGGAGACCAAATTTTATATTTTTTAAAAAAAATTTACTATTTTTCACTGTAGCATATACTGTAGCAATTACTGTAGTGTAGAAAATACTGTAGTGATCCTATAATGATTATATATAGGGAAAATTGGTTATTTGCCACTCCAAAACCTTCAAATTGTAAAAATGTCATTCCGAAATTTGAAATTGTAAAAATGCCACTCTAAACTTCATTAATTCCTAATTTTGCCATTTATACTGTATTTATACTGTATTCTTATACTATTTTTATTAAAAATTAACTGAAAAATACTATTTTGGTGTACGTATTTCTATGCATTAATGAAGTGGACAGACATATGAACCGTGGACATATACCAAAACAGTATTTTTCAGTTAATATTTAATAAAAATAGTATAAGAATACAGTATAAATGGCAAAATTAGGAATTAATGAAGTTTAGAGTGGCATTTTTACAATTTCAAATTTCGGGATGGCATTTTTAAAATTTGAAGGTTTTGGAGTGGCAAATAACCAATTTTCCCTTATATATATATAATAGATTTGCTTTTTCACATGACAAAAAAGAAAAAGAAAAAAAGAATGACGCATATAAAAAAAGTTTGCATTAGGCAGCCTATATTAAAACTTTTATTATATCTTGTACATTGAGTCAAATGAACGGTGTTGATTAAACCAGGATCGCCTTCGATCGATTATGGTTCGACTCGACTATGTAAGAGCATCTGCATCCGTGATATTATTAGAGTTTCTAATCTGATGTGGCAGTTTCTAATTCAGTTTCAGAGATGTGAGAGAGTTTCTTATTTAGAAACTATGCAGTAAAGTTTCTTATTAAGAAACTGTTTATAAATTCCATGTTGGCCAAATGATTGGTTCAAATTATTTCTCCTCTTTAATTTGTTGCTGATGTGGTTTAATAGAAACTCTAAAATTAATTTCAAGAATGTGAAAATTAAAAACTTTAAAGACCTTAATTTCTAAAAAGTGGTAAACAGTTATTTAGAAACTTATTTGAGTAAAAATTGAGTAAAAATTAGATCTTCTTCGACCGATTTCAGTCTGACTCAACTGATTTTTCGAACGATGATTTGAATCATGGGTTTTGTTGTGAGGCTGAATAGAATAGGACAATTTAGTTTTCAGGGTAGGACAAGAGTCCAATAATATACCTGACTCTTTGTGGGTTCGTTCATGAATCTTAATTCATAATACCAACCAATCCGCTCTATGTATAGTGTCATAGTCTTAATTAGTCAATTACATTACTTGTATAACAACAACAATGTAAAAGTATTTAGCTCTTTACATACTACATAATATATTTTATTTATATTAAGTTTTCATTTTTAATCCTATTATATCTTATCGAATAAGTGTTCCTCTGGTACAGTATGATTAATCCTATTATATACCAAACAGGTAATCTTTAGTAAAGCTTAAATTCTTAAGTCACAATGTCTTAATCTTCATTGCCGAACAGGTACATTATGATTAAGCCTTCGTTAATTTGGATTTTTAACCATCTTGATATTATTGTCGATATTCATTGATTAGAAAAATCTACTTATAATTAGATGTATAGTTGATAATTAAACAGGATTTGAGTTTCACTTTGCTGGACAATCAGGAACACTGTTGCAGATTCAGATCAGGTTTTACCTTACAACTGATGAACCCTCTGCACAATAAGGGCCTGTTCAGCTGCCACTGTGTCCGTGGGAAAAAACAAATTCATTCAAAATGATTTTTTTTTCCCACGCACACAGTGTTTCGACCATTTAAATTGAACCCGAACTCAAGCCCATTTCCGTTCCCACCTGACAGCCGAACAGGCCCTAAAGTGGTTGAGGCATGTGGAGAAGTTAACAATGTTGGGAATATAAATACTCATACCAGTTGCAATTAATAAAACATTAAATAAAGTTGTAACCTTTTTTTTTTTACTGGGTCAGGATGTCACTTTGTTGCTAGAGTATTGCATCAAGGGATATTGCTACTTCTACTTGGGGATCTAAAAAATTCACGGAATAATCAGATATGTCACGACACACGTACTGGTTACGTGTCGATACTCACGTGTTTCGTATCGTAACTATCTTTTAAAAATCTGATATGTGATCTCGCGAGTCATGTGTAATTAAAACCGTTAGATCTTGATTGAATAATGAATTTTGAATAAACTACTATAAATTAAGTATGAAAAAAATAGTTAAATGTGACTAGTTACGTCTGGACACGTCACATGTGGTTACGGTGTGACTAATATGCCGTGACCATTCTTTCAAATTTGATCAGAACACGATAAATATAAATTTGACCTAATGTCAACACAGTACAATACGTAATCTAAGTCACGACATGACTAATCAAGCACAACACATATTTAGATCCCAAACTAGTTGCCGATTTTTTTATTAATACCCTCAGAAAATAACAAAATATCAAATCTGCCCTCGAGTTTTTTTTTTTTTTAAAACTATCCTAACCGCCTCCGTGGGGCGGTCAGCTTTTCCAACCAAACCGTCCCCGGTGGGGCGGTCCATTGTCTAAAAAAACACTAAACCGACCCACTGTGGGGCGGTCCACTATATATATATATATTTTTTAAACACCAAACCTTCATTTGTTGAAATTCTAAGAGCCTTTTCTGCCCAAGGGAATGGGCACAGAAATGAACAAATTTGAACTTATTTTTTACTGTTTCAGTGGGAAAAAATCCGAACAAGCCCTAATTGACTTTAGAAGTTGTGCAATGCTCAGTAGCATAAGTGTAAACAGTGCTGCTTGGAAATACCATCTATGGGGAGTTCGGATCCAGTGAAGTAACTCAACTTTTGGGTTTTAAATCGAGACCGTTTGATTTGAATTCGAGAAAATCCATCCGCGCAGTGAGCGCACACATCCCGACGACGAATTCAAATTCCGAGACGATCTCGAACGATGAATTCGAATCGGATGGTCTCGATCCAAAATCCAAAGATTGAGTTACTTTAGGGGATCCGGACCCCCACTGCTCACCTAACCCCAGAAGTCTAAATACCCGTGTAAAAGGTGTGAATATAAGCTTTCTTTCGTTGATAGTGCAAGAGGGATCCGTATCCTCTGCATTAACTCAAAAGGGAATATTTTGAGTTAATGAATTTCAACCGTCTGATTTTAAACGGAGCCAATCCAGCTCGTGTCTATAACATAGGGGTCCTTTAATATTAGTACAGACCTAGTTCGCACGAATCTTGAAATAGATTGGACAGTAGAGATTCATTAACTCAAAAGATTCAAAAGTCTTTTGAGTTAATGCAGAGGATATGAATTCAGTGCAAGAGGGAGCAAATCCCTAGAATGTAAGTGTCAGAAATTGCTTTCAAGGAAGGTTTTGATTGAAATTCATTAAAGAAGTCAGTCAATTACGTTTCTTAAGCTTTTTTCTAGTTTCAAAGTAGTTTGATTTGTCCAGCAAGAACATAAGTGCCAAAGAATCAAGAAAATCAGATTTAAGTCCCGGTAAAGTAATGAAGCCATATGCAAGAAAATAAAAGTACTCTTTCAATTTCAAGTGAAAATTCTCATTTCTGAACATGCTCTTACTCATTATTTAAGGTCCTGTTCGGCTGCAGTGTGGGTTCGGGAATGAGTACGGGAAAACAAAAATTTTGAATTGAAAATCACTGTTTACGTGGGAAAAAAAAAATTTACTCCGAGTGAAATTTTTTTTTTCCCACGTAAACAGTGATTTTTAAGCTACAGCCGAACAGGCCCTAATTCATATTGTAAGGCTGGAATAAATTAGAAACAACTAATTTATTAGCTAAGTACGGATAAGAATTTTTTATTAATTTATTGTGTAACGGTGTGGATAAAAATTATACATCCAGTATTCTATAAAATATATGATAAATACAAAATCAAATATGCTAATTCTTTTATTTATACATTGGACTATTTAAATATTTATTATCATGGCAAGATTAATTTATAAAATAATTATGTACTTTTATTTAATTATTAATTTATATTTTATAAATAATAAGATCAATAATTATAATTTCTTAACAGATAAGATTAATATTTAATAATTAAAAATATAATTAATTCAACATTAATTTTAGTGGATAAATTTACGAAACCGTACCACCACCGACACCCTGCAAGGCGGACAAGTACCGCACAAGTGGGCCCACTACTTTACGGTCCAAATTAACTAAAAAACGGTGCCTATTCGGGATTCGGGAAGGGGCAGTATTATTTGTGCTTTGAGATTCGTGCAAAGTTAAAAAAAAAGGTCTGGATCTAATTACTCCACAGAACAATACCTGAGTTCCTGCAAGGCTGCAACCCCGCTACAGGGGATATGATTTATGACACGAATCTCAATGCATACACCTCCTGATATTTAATTTCCGACCGCTTCTTTCGGTGCTGCTTTGAACACGCGTAATTTTATATTTTATTATTTTTGTTTCCATAAGATGGCATGGACATTGGACAGTGCCAATTATTTGCTACCTGAATAGGAAATGGACACAATATATATGCACTCTACAAAAAAGAAAGGTTTGGTGTTTTATATAAAAAAAAAAAATAGTGGACCGTTCCACAGTGTGGCGGTTTGATTTTTTAGACAGTGGACCGCTTCAAGAGAGACGGTTTGGTTGGAAAAGCTGACCGCCTCACGGGGAGGCGATTAGGGTAATTTTAAGAAAAAGAAAAACTGAAGACAAATTTGATATTTTGCTTTTATTTTTAAGAGCATTAATAAAAAAATCGGAACTAGTTGTGCAGTTGTGCTGGTTCACCAAAATAAAAATAAATAAAAATATACCAGGGTTGGCGTGGTATTGGTTTTTTTGAGAGTCCAAGGTTTTTTTTTTTTTTTTTTTTTTGAAATCTTGTCAGTAGCTGACAAGGTTGTTTAAGGTATTTAAATAAGTTTATCCAGTCAAAATGCCAAAACCCTGGAAATCAACTTAGCTCCGCTAACGACGCCACCTTGTCGTAAACCCTTCGCCAGGATCAAATCAATCGAAAACCCTTATCAGCTCCGCTTCTTACACGCCACGACTCAACAACCATGTCTTCCCATCTTTCTTCTCAATTAAAGAGAGCAATCTACTCCTCTTTCTTCTCTCCTCCCCAGTGCCATTACCACCTTCTCCTCCGCTCTCCTCTTTCAACCCAAAGTAGCAACCGCCAGGAGTTGCCTTTTATTGCCAACTATCTCATCTCCTCCTTCGGCTTCTCTGTTAAGGGAGCGCTCAAGGCCTCAGCGGACAGTCATCTTACGGCGATCAAGTCCCCGGCACGGCCTGAAGCAGTAGTAAAGTTCCTAATTGATACTGGCTTATCCCATTCTCAGATCAAATCTGTTGTTTCACTCCGGCCATCTCTTCTGGGATCCAATGTGGATAAGACCCTGAGACCAAAGGTGCGTGAAATGATGGAAAAGGGGATCCATGGAGAAGTACTGGTTCAATTGATCCGATACAGCCCGCGTGTACTTCAATCGAAAGACAGCCCTGCGCGCCTACTGTTTTGGAGAGATTTTGTTGGGAACGACGACAAGACTTTGTTGAAGATTATTTCGAGGAATCCAGTCCTATTCATAGTATGCATTGACAAGCATATTCTTCCGAGATTAAATTTACTGAAAGAATATGGATTGTCGAATAGAGATATGGTTTCATTGTTACAGGGAAGAAGCTGCTTGGGCCGTAACCTGGTTTCTTTAAGGCAGATACTCGATCTAATTGAGGAGCTGGGGATTCCAAGGGGATCCAGGATGTTTCTATGGGGGTTAGATGCTATTGCTAATTTTAGCATAGGTAAAATTAAAAGCAATGCAGAGTTCTTCAAGAACACATATGGCTTGTCGCAGGAAGAGGTTTGTGCTGCCTTCCGGAAGTACCCTCCGGTACTCAAATATTCAGAGGAGAAAGTGAGTTCGAGTATGAACTTTCTTATCGGTAAAGCTGGGTTTGAGGCAAGGAGCATAGCTTTGCGACCGCGGATACTCGGGTGTAGCTTACAAAATGTATTGATCCCGAGGTATACTGTACTGAGTACACTGCAAAACAAGGGACTGATGAAAAAGTGCAGCTTTTTAAATGCTTGTTTGGCTTCTGAAAGGAGCTTCCGCGAGATCTATATCGTGCCGTATGAGAAGGATGTGCCTGGGCTTGGCGAAGCTTATGCTGCTGCTTATGGTGGAAAAGTGCTGGTCTGACTATTGTTCTTCTGGGGAAGAAATTATGTGTATCAGTTTGCAGCTGTAAATTTGGTAACAGCTGATACTAACTAGCTATGCTTCTATTTATTCTGTAATTTTTGATTTTGTTGAATTACTTCGTAGTCATTAGAAACTTGTAGTTCTTAACTGGTACCTCTTCGGTTCCAGTATCATTTCAGTAAACTGAAAATTAGGTATTCTCAATTCCATTCTTCTAATTTATTTGTGCTGTATCTTTCTCTTTTTCATTTTATTTGCAAATGTCACTTTTTAATAAAGGGACAACTGCTGTTTTCTAACATCCATTTCTTTTTGACAACTTGGGCTCCAGATCTGATATGCGTAATATTTTATTTGGCAGCTGTGCATACATTAACACAGAATAAGAATCATTATTAAAATAAAATCTAATTGATATTGCCTATGGGTCCTATACTGGTAAAATATATTGTACCTTGAGGGAGGCTATGGTAATATGCATAGTGCAGATTGGAGAAGTGCCTAGTGACCATGGAACTTACATCGGCACATCTGGGAAGGGAATCTTAGCAGCTGATGAATCAACCGGCACGATCGGCAAGCGCCTAGCTAGCATCAACGCGGAGAACATTGAGGAGAACCGCCGCAACCGACGTGAGCTTCTCTTCTTGACACCTGGTGCTCTTGAGTGCATCAGTGGTGTCATCCTCTATCACGAGACTAAGGATGGTAAACTTTTTGTTGATGTGTTAAATGAGAACGGCGTCTTGCCAGGAATAAAATTTGCACTGAAACTACCTTTCTTTTGATCATGATTTTAGGCCAAGTAGCTTGCAAAAAAAAAAAAACATTAAGGCCAAGCAGTGTATCAGAATACCAATTTTATATTTCATGAGTGAGGCTACCATAATTTGCAAAGTGCGGATTAGTCCGTGCTGTGAATTTATATATTGGTTCTGAAAATTCAAATAATAGATCCAAACTGCTCAACATGATCTCCATATGAAAATGTACTTGCAGACGAAATTTCACATTGTTAAACTTTTTTTACTATTTTTTTAGTTAGTGAAAACTACTTGATCTAAAAATTTGGACCATCCTAAAGTAGTGATTTTCTACCTACATGTAAAAATAGTAAAAAAATCTAAAAAAATGTTAAATTTGATTTCTTAGTACATTTGCATACGAAGATCATGTTCAATGGTTTAGATCGATTATTTACATTTTAAAAATGGAGATATGGGTACATAGTACGGACCAATCCGCGCTTTACAAAGTACCATATCCTCACTCATTTCATTATTTTTTTGCAAAAGTGAACAATGAAAGGCCATCAAGAATTCCTAGGCTGGTAAGAGTGGTACATAATTTGACAATGAATATATTGTTCTACTTGCAGAGCCGTGATGACCTGATCAAGCGCTGCCAGAAGTACTACGCGGCTGGTGCCCGCTTTGCCAAGCGGCGTGCTGTCCTCAAGATCGGCCCGAACGAGCCATCTCAGCTTTCCATTGACCTGAACGATCACGGTCTCGCTTGCTATGCCATCATCTGCCAAGAGAAAGGCCTAGTCCCGATTGTCGAGCCCGAGATCCTGGTCGACGGGTCCCACGACATCGACCGTTGGGCTTACATCACAGAGGTTGTTCTAGCCGCATGCTACAAGGCCCTCAATGACCACCATGTCCTTCTAGAAGGAATTGTTTTGAAACCCAAGCCGTGGAGTCTCTCGTTCTCTCATTTGGTCATGCGCTTCAGCAGAGCACGCTCAAGGAGGAGAATGTGGAGAAGGAAAGTGCCGCTTTTCTTGCCCGGTGCAACGCCAACTCTGCAGCAACCCTCAGGACTTATGCCGGTGATGCAGTCAGTGGTGAAGGCTTGCGTGTCGGTGAGCCTCCACGTCAAGGATTACAAGTATTGATTGGCCTTGGAATTTTGAGGAATTTTAATGTGTTTTTTAAGTAATGAGTTGCAACTTTCTTTTCCTCCATCAAAAATGACATTATTTTGTGTTCGATTTTTGTTTTTGTTTTTGAGATTAAGTTGTTTTGTAATAAGAGAAATGTGTAATTACTGGTGATATTTTCTACTATAATTGGTCATCTCGTTATTCTAATTGTTTTATTTTTTATTTTTTCAAGTAGATTCTTTTGAGACTATGTAAGTTTTCACTCGTAATCTTTCATATGCCCAAGAGATACTCAGTCTATGGATTTTAAACCATCTTCATAGTATTGCTGATATTTATTGTTAAAGCAAATAGAGCGGCTCCTATTTGGGCCTCTTACTGGCCCACCAATGGGTACAGCGGAACCCATTAAGCAACGAAATGAAAAAGAGAAAATACACAGCACAAATAAATCAGACTACGCTCCTCTCTAGCAATTCCCACTCCGTCGTAAAACGTAAAAACCATGGTTTCCCATCTTTTAAAGAGAGCAATCTACTCCTCTTTATTCTCTCCTCCCCAATGCTATTACCATTACCACCATCTCCTACGCTCTCCACTTTCAACCCAAACCCAGCCTCAGGAGTTGCCGTTTATTGCCAACTATCTCTTCTCCTCCTTCGGCTTCTCTGTTGAGCGAGCGCTCAAGGCCTCAGCGGACAGTCATCTTACGGCGATCAAGTCCCCGGCACGGCCTGATGCAGTGGTAAAGTTCCTAACTGACACTGGCTTATCCCACACTCAGATCAAATCTGTTGTTTCCCTCCAGCCAGCTCTTCTGGGATCCAATGTGGATAAGACCCTGAGACCAAAGGTGCGTGAAATGATGGAAAAGGGGATCCCTGGAGAAGTACTGGTTCAAATGATCCGATACAACCCGGTTGCACTTCAATTGAAAGACACTCTTGCCCGCCTACTGTTTTGGAGAGATTTTGTGGGGAACAACGACAAGGCTTTGTTGAAGATTATTCCAAGAAATCCTTTCCTGTTCACATTGCACATTGACAAGCATATTCTTCCCAAATTTAATTTACTGAAAGAATATGGATTGTCGAATGGAGATATGGTTTCATTGTTAGGTAGAAGAAGCTGCTTTGGCCGTAACCTCAATTCTTTAAGGCAGATACTCGATCTAATTGAGGAGCTGGGGATTCCAAGGGGATCCAGGATGTTTCTATGGGGGTTAGATGCTATTGCTATTTCTGGCAAAGGTAAAATTAAAAGCAATGCAGAGTTCTTCAAGAACACATATGGCTGGTCACAGGAAGAGGTGTGTGCTGCCTTCCGGAAGTACCCTCCGGTACTCAAATATTCAGAGGAGAAAGTGAGTTCGAGTATGAACTTTCTTATCGGTAAAGCTGGGTTTGAGGCAAGGAGCATAGCTTTGCGACCGCGGATACTCGGGTGTAGCTTACAAAATGTATTGATCCCGAGGTATACTGTACTGAGTACACTGCAAAACAAGGGACTCATGAAAAACTGCAGCTTTTTAAGTGCTTGTTTGGTTTCTGAAAGGCGCTTCCGGGAGATCTATGTCGTGCCGTATGAGAAGGATGTGCCTGGTCTCAGCAAAGCTTATGCTGCTGCTTATGGAGGAAAAGTGCCGGTCTGACTATTGTTCTTCTGGGGAAGAAATTATGTGTATCAGTTTGCAGCTGTAAATTTGTTAACAGCTGATACTAACTAGCTAGGGTTCTATTATTTTGTAACTTTTGTTTTTGTTGAATTAATTTTTCTAGTCATTAGAAGCTTGTAGGAGTTCTTAACTGGTACCTCTTTGGTTCCAGTATCATTTCAGTTGGATATTGGGTATTCTTCTAATTTATTTGCTGTATCTTTCTCTTTTTCATTTTATTTGCAAATGCCACTTTTTCATAAAGGGACATTTGCTGTATTCTAACCTCTTTTTGTTTTTTGACAACTTGGGCTGTGCATATATTAACACAGAATAAGAATCATTATTAAAAAAAAAATCTAATTGATATTGCCTATGGATCCTATACTGGTAAAATATATTGTACCTTGAGTGAGACTATGGTAATATGCATAGTGCAGATTGGAGTAGCGCCTAGCGACCATGCAACTTACATCGGCACACCTGAGAAGGGAATCTTAGTGGCCATTAATCAACTGGCACGATCAGCAAGCACCTAGCGAACATCAACATGGAGAACATTGAGGAGTTCCACCGCAACATACGTGAGCTTCTCTTCTTGACACCTGGTGCTCTTGAGTGCATCAGTGGTGTCATCCTCTATCACGAGACTAAGGATGGTAAACTTTTCGTTGATGTGTTAAATGAGAACGGCTTCTTGCCGGAAATTAAGGTCGACATATTACAGACCGATCCGCGCTTTATAAAGTACCATATCCTCACTCTATTTTCATTATTTTTTGCATAAGTGAACAATGAAAGGCCATCAAGAATTCCTAGGCTGGTAAGGGCGGTACATAATTTGACAATGATTATATTGTTCTACTTGCAGGGCCATGATGACCTGGCCGAGCGCTGCGTGAAGTACTACGCGGCCGGTGCCCGTTTCGCCAAGTGGCGTGCGGTCCTCAAGATCAGCCCGAACGAGCCATCTCAGCCTTCCGTTGACCTGAACGCCCATGGCCTCGCTCGCTACGCCATCATCTGCCAAGAGAATGGCCTCGTGCCGATTGTCGAGCCAGAGATCCTGGTCGACGGGTCCCACGACATTGACCGCTGATTAGAAAAATGAAACAATTGGTAAATTACAAGTTTGATATTTTGAAGTGTTTGGTAAATAGCAAGGTTCTAAATAGCGTTTATAGCGTCGTAGCGGGAAGGCAAAAAAAAAAGCTATAGCGAATAGCGTCGCTATAGCGGAAGCTATTCCAAATAGCGTTTTTTTTTTACATTTTGTATATTCAATATTTGTACTAAATATCAACATTATCTAAAGTCTCATAGAACAATAAATAACACCAAAGTAATTAAGAAATTATAATATTCATATTAAACCCGTACAAAGTCCAAATTGCGGTTCAAAATATCCATAGTAATATCATAAACTATCGATTTTTTCTATTAAAAATATATTATGCATCATGATTCATGACATAATCTATTTTTTTTTTCTATTCAAATTTTAATTTCGGTTTGGACTTTTTTTCTATTCAAATTTCAATTTATATTCCCAATTTCAAATTGATTTATCTGTAGCAAGTAGCAACAAATTCAATTTCGGTTTGAGATTTTTTTTATCTTTATTTAAAACCCATATAAATTTCTTAAAAAAATAAAATAAAAAAAAACCCATATTGTATAGCGCAAATAGCGGACCGCTATAGCGCTGTAGCGGCCGTTATAGCGGCCGTAGCGCAAATAGCGCATTTTGATGTCATAGCGTAGCGTTTGGAGTCCAAAAACGCTATAACGCGCTATTTAGAACACTGGTAAATAGTCTTTTTGCAATTTGAAAACATTGCTGTAGTTTACTTTTGTTAGTAATAAAATGTGCTGCCAGTCTTTCAATTAAACTTTTCACTTTTCAGTCCTAATCTTTCATATGCCCAAGAGATACTCCTTAGTAGTAGTACTATGGATTTTTGAACCATGTTGATATTATTGCTGATATTTATTGTTAAAGCGATGCAGACAGAGCGCCTCCTATTTGGGCCTCTGGCCGGCCCGCCAATGGGTACAGCACAGCCCATTAAGCAACAAAATGAAAAAGAGAAAGATGCAGCACAAATAAGTTAGAAGAATGGAATTGAGAATTCCCAATTTTCAGTTTACTGATATGATACAGGAACCAAAGAGGTACCAGGAGACGCATGACCAACTCATTGAGAAGGTCCAATAGAAATTAGCAGGGTGGAAAGCAAATCTATTATCTCTTGCGGGGAGATTAACACTTGTCAAAACTGTCTTGGTCTCACTTCCGGTGCACTACATGACAGTCAGCACGATTACAAGCAAGAACAATCAAAGCCCTAACAGCGATCATACGGAAGTTCCTTTGGGATAAGCAAAATGTGCAAATTTGCTATAATTATGTGACAGGTACACAATGGTATGGAAGGCAGCAAACTGGGCCAGAAGAACAGGAAGATGTTTTAAAGGAGAAATTGGGGAAGCAACCACCTTAAGTTTCACCTTTCAACAGACTCTCAATTCACAGTTTATTTCAATTAATGGATGTCAGGTACCGAGTAGCTCTGTTTAATTAATTGTATTAAACAGATCTTAGGAACTGGGTAGTTTAGATACCGGTTTTGTGTTTTGTATGCAGCAGCTATCAGGAGTAGCTTTTTACCAGCAACTGCTGCTGCATTTTTATTTTAGTTTTTAGTTTTTACTTTATCTTTAATTGTAGCATGGCATTTTAAATTTAATCCCAGCGCCTAAGGGCATTCACTTCAAAAAAAAAAAAGTACAATCTTCTAATGACTAGAAAAAGGAATTCAACAAACACAAAAATTACAAAATAATAGAAGCCTAGCTAGTTAGTATCAGCTGTTACCAAATTTACAACTGCAAACTGATACGCATAATTTCTTCCCCAGAAGAACAATAGTTACACTGGCACTTTCCCACCATAAGCAGCAGTATAAGCTTCACCGAGCCCAGGCACATCCTTCTCATACGGCATGACATAGATCTCGCGGAAGCGCCTTTCAGAAGCCAAACAAGCACTGAAAAAACTGCACTTTTTCTTCAGTCCCTTACTTTGCAGTGCACTCAGTAAAGTATACCTCGGGATAAATACCTTTTCTAAGCTACACCCGAGTATCCGCGGCCGCAAAGCTATGCTCCTCGCCTCAATCCCAGCTTCACTCATAAGAAAGTACATACTCAACTTCACTTTCTCCTCAGTTAATATGAGTATCGGAGGGTATTTCCGGAAGGCAGCACACACCTCTTCTTGTGACCAGCCATATGTGTTCTTGAAGAACTCTGCATTGCTTTTAATTTTACCTTTGCTAAAATTACTGATCGCTTTTAAACCCCATAGAAACATCCTGGATCCCCTCGGAATCCCCAGCTCCTCAATTAGATCGAGTATCTGCCTTAAAGAAACCAGGTTACGGGTCCAGCAGCTTCTTCCCCCTAACAATGAAACCATATCTCCATTCGACAATCCATATTCTTTGAGTAAATTTATTCTCGGAAGAATATGCTTGTCAATGCGCAAATCAAATAGGAAAGAATTCACTGAAATAATCTTCAACAAAGCCTTGTAGTTGTTCCCGACAAAATCTCTCCAAAACAGGAGGCGTGCAGGGGTGTCTTTCTTTAGAAGTGCAACCGGGTTGTATCGGATCATTTGAACCAGTACTTCTCTAGGGATCCCCTTTTCCATAATTTCACACACCTTTGGTCTCAGGGTCTTATCCACATCGTATCCCAGAAGAATTGGTCGGAGTGAAACAGCAGATTTGATCTGAGTGTGGGATAAGCCAGTATCAATTAGGAACTTTACCACTGCTTCAGGCCGTGCGGGGGACTTGATCACAGTAAGATGACTGTCTGCCGAGGCCTTGAGCGCTCGATCGAGAGAGAAGCCGAAGGAGGAGATGAGATAGTCGGCAATAAAAGGCAACTCCTTGGGCTGGGTTTTGGTTGAAAGAGGAAAGCGGAGGAGATGGTGGTAATGGCATTGGGGAGGAGAGAAGAAAGAGGAGTGGATTGCTCTCTTTAATTGAGAAGAAAGATGGGAACGCATGGTTCAATTGCGAAATGAAGGTGACGATTGAAATTTGATATTTACCCATCATAATTGGGAACACATGGTTCAATTGGGAACACGTGGTTTCTTTAGATATTTCGCCATCATAATATTGAAATTTGATATTTACCCAGCGAAAATCATCTTTATTATAAGTAAACCCAATTTTGAATTTAATCAATCTACAATATGAATTAATAATAATTAGAAAAAAAATTGACCCTTTTGCCCTTATCTTTTAAATTTTGATTCTACAAATCATTTCTGATCTTCTATCTCGGCAGCTTTTGCCCAAAAAGGGGCTCAAAATGAAGCACACCAAACATATTGTACATGTTTGGTGCTATCTCCTGTTACTAATAAAATGGGCTGACAGTTTTTCAATATATTTTTTATTATGTTGGGTAACTGGTACATTCTAAAATTAAGCTCTTCCAATTTATTATTTGCTGACACACAATGTATATTTTATCTTATTTTGATTTTAATTTTTGTAAATATTATTGTGCGGTTGCAATATATTAATCTGTACAAATTAAGTTGATTGATTGTAATACAAGTTTGTGCGGATGCAGTATACAAATGACAGTTTGATCTTTAACATGTCATTAATATATATTTAATTCAATTTAAGCTTTCAGCCTTAATCTTTCAATTGCCAAATATGTACTCTTTAGTAAAGCTTAAATTCTTAAGCCACAATACCTTAATTTTCATTGTCAATAGGTGTACAGTATGATTAAGCCATTGTTACAATGGATTTTTAATCCTCTTGATATTATTGTTGATATTCATTGTTTACGAAAATCTACTTGCAATTAGATGTACAATTGATAATTAAATTGGATTTGATTTTCACTTTGCTGTAATTTAAATAAGTTGATCCAGTCAAAATGTCAAAACCCTCAAAATCAACTCCGCTAGCGACGCCACCTTGTCGAAATTCGTAAAACCTTGGCCGCCTGTTGTACCAAAAAAGAAATAAAAAGAGAAACGATCGATCGATCATCGCCTTTGCCTCTGACAATCGGATTCCTATCACCTCTGCTTCTTTGACGCCACGACTCAACAACCATGTATTCCCATCTTTCTTCTCAATTAAAGAGAGCAATAAACTCCTCTTTCTTCTCTCCTCCCCAATGCCATTACCACCATCTCCTCCGCTTTCCTCTTTCAACCAAAACCCAGCCTCAGGAGTTGCCTTTTATTGCCGACTATCTCATCTCCTCCTTCGGCTTCTCTCTCGATCGAGCGCTCAAGGCTGCGGCAGACAAACAACTTACGGCGATCAAGTCCCCGGCACGGCCTGATGCAGTGGTGAAGTTCCTAATTGATACTGGCTTATCCCATTCTCAGATCAAATCTGTTGTTTCACTCCGGCCAGCTCTTCTGGGATCCAATGCGGATAAGACCCTGAGACCAAAGGTGCGTGAAATGATGGAAAAGGGGATCCCTGGAGAAGTACTGGTTCAATTGATCCGATACAACCCTGTTGTACTTCAATTGAAAGACACCCCTGCGCGCCTACTGTTTTGGAGAGATTTTGTCGGGAACAACGACAAGACTTTGTTGAAGATTATTTCGAGGAATCTTTTCCTATTCTCATTGCACATTGACAAGCATATTCTTCCCAAATTAAATTTACTGAAAGAATATGGATTGTCGAATGAAGATATGGTTTCATTGTTAGGGGGGAGAAGATGGGGGAGAAGCTGCTTTGGCCGTGACCTCAATTCTTTAAGGCAGATACTCGACCTAATTGAGGAGTTGGGGATTCCGAGGGGATCCAGGATGTTTCTATGAGGGGATCCAGGATGTCGACGGGTCCCACGACATTGACCTACGGGCTTTTAACCAAAAAAAAAGAAGATGGCAGCACATGTGAAATCAGTGTTGTAAATAATGGTATGCAATTGTTGGACGGACAGGATACCGTCAAGTGATTAATTGGAAATAATTGAAAATAATCAATCATAATTGGAAATAATTGCCTGATTAGTCGAAAAATTTCGTGACGGTTTGGTAATCGCCAACAACTAATCGACCTATTAATTAGCTTAAACAAACTTTTTTTACAACATTGTGTTGTAAATAACAGTATGCAGCTGTTGTATGGACAAGGTACCGGCAAACAATTAATTAAAAATAATTAGAAATAATCGATCATAATCAAAAATATTTGTAATATTTCCGATTAATTAGCTTAAACATACATTTTTTACAACACTGCGCGAAAAAAAGTATACCGTTAGAATTTGTTTTTTCTTAAAATTTGTACATACCCTATAATGTTTTAGATATACGTGTAAATTCGATCATATATGACATTGGTTAACTTGTATGTAAGAACTTTTACAAATATTATATAAAAAACAAGATTATTTCATAAGAATCTTTATACCTCGCGTATATATAAATATTAAATATTTAAATAAACTAGTAATCAGATGGGTTGATCCGACGGTCTAATCAGGAAATCAAATTTTACCGGACCGATCCGATTCCGATAACATTAGTTTATCCAGTCCAAAGCGTCAAAACCCTCAAAATCAAACTACGCTCCTCTCTACGAAAATAAATCTGCTGTGATTCTCGGGAATCGCAGGATCCTGCGATCTCAAATCTCAGCTGTTGGTTTTTTTCGTGATGCGTGTATGAAAATTTACTTTTCCAAAGTGTTTTCGAGATCCGTGCACAGAAAAATTTGAACTGTTGATTCGGAATCGCAGGATCCTGCGATCCTACCCAGGATCGCAGCAGATTCGGACTCCCTCTCTACCGACTCCCACCTGTCGGAAAAACCCTCAAAATCAAACTGCGCCGCCTGTTGTACTTAGCCGAGGGTGGATTGCATTGTCGTCTTTGCCGAGGGTGGCAACCGGATTCTTCTCACCTCCGCTTCGTAGTAGTTAAGAGTCTCTTTCTGATCGGACTACTACTTTCACAATTAAACCATGTGTTCTCATCTTCTTTTAAAGAGAGCAATCTACTCCTTCTTTTCTCCTCAATGCCATTACCACCATCTCCTCCGCTTTTCTCTTTCAACCAAAACCCAGCCTCAGGAGTTGCCTTTTATGGCCCACTATCTCATCTCCTCCTTCGGCTTCTCTCTCGATCGAGCGCTCAAGGCTGCGGCAGACAAACATCTTACGTCGATTAAGTCGCCGGCACGGCCTGATGCAGTGGTAAAGTTCCTAACTGACACTGGCTTATCCCACACTCAGATCAAATCTGTTCTTTCCCTCCGACCAGCTCTTCTGGGGTACAATGTGGATAAGACCCTGAGACCAAAGGTGCGTGAATTGATCGAAATGGGGATCCCTGGAGAAGTACTGGTTCAAGTGATCCGATATAACCCGACTGTACTTCAATTGAAAGGCAATCTTCCGCGCCTACTGTTTTGGAGAGATTTTGTCGAGAACAATGACAAGGCTTGGTTGAAGATTATTTCGAGGAATTTTTTCCTAGTGTCATTGCACATTGACAACCATATTCTTCCGAGATTAAATTTACTGAAAGAATATGGATTGTCGAATGGAGATATGGTTTCATTGTTAGGTAGAAGAAGCTGCTTTGGCCGTAACCTCAATTCTTTAAGGCAGATACTCGATCTAATTGAGGAGCTGGGGATTCCAAGGGGATCCAGGATGTTTCTATGGGGGCTAGATGCTATTGCTAATTTTAGCATAGGTAAAATTAAAAGCAATGCAGAGTTCTTCAAGAACACATATGGCTGGTCGCAGGAAGAGGTGTGTGCTGCCTTCCGGAAGTTCCCTCCGGTACTCAAATATTCAGAGGAGAAAGTGAGTTCGAGTATGAACTTTCTTATCGGTAAAGCTGGGTTTGAGGCAAGGAGCATAGCTTTTCGACCGCGGATACTCGGGTGTAGCTTACAAAATGTATTGATCCCGAGGTATACTGTACTGAGTACACTGCAAAGCAAGGGACTGATGAAAAAGTGCAGTTTTTTAAGTGCTTGTTTGGCATCTGAAAGGCGCTTCCGCGAGATCTATGTCGTGCCGTATGAGAAGGATGTGCCTGGGCTCAGCAAAGCTTATGCTGCTGCTTATGGTGGAAAAGTGCCGGTCTGACTATTGTTCTTCTGGGGAAGATATTATGTGTATCATTTTGCAGCTGTAAATTTGGTAACAGCTGATACTAACTATATCTAGGGTTCTATTATTTTATAATTTTTGTTTTTGTTCAATTATCTTTTAAATTTTGATTCTACAAATCATTTGTGATCTTCTATTCTCTGTATTGTGAAACTGCAGCAGCTTTTGCCCAAAAAGGGGCTCAAAATGAAGCACACCAAACATGTTGTCAGTCAAAATCTTACCTCCATAATACTGTTCTAAAAGTCTTAATTAATTATCAGACGTTCAATTTGCTTCCGATATGCTAATCATATGTTAAATCTAGGCAAAACCAAACGTCACAAAATAAGTAATTTTTGCCTCTTTTGATAGCTCCAACTCATTAATACTTTGCGTATGTCACCGCGACCAATTAGTTGGGATTGGAGGGTTCATTCTGAGATTATGCAAATTTGGGTTCTTTTGGATACCTACCCGGGTTTTAAATGTGTTCATGTATCCCATATTCCCCCCTTAATTTTTCATTGCTATCCCCGAGTTATTTTGTACTTTGGATGTATTTTTTCTTATGTTCCTTACCATCTGTAACATAGGCCCTGGATCTTTGTTTTATTTTTGGGTTTCGTTATTTATTATTTGTTAATTTCTTACTAGGGATGCGGTTTTTCAGGTTTTTATAGATTGTAATATATAGATGACAAGGAGGGTTTTGTGCAAAATTGACACTGACAAGGGTTTTTTTTTGCAAAACAGACAATGTGGGGGGGGGGGGGGGGTATGCATAATTGCTACTGGGAGGGCTTCAATGTCATTATGGGGGTGGATTATGCTTTGCAGTTTTTGGGTACCTCATGCTGTTGGTGGTTTTCTTTGCTTTGCTTTTTATGGTCTGAGTTGTAATATACACAGCAATAAGGGGGTTATGTGCAAATGTATGTCTGGGGGGAGGCTATGCATCTCTGAGGTTGTGTTTCTTATTTCAATTCTCACTGGCATCATGGTTGTTTTCTTGGGTTTCTCCCTGGTACGAGAATAGGCACGGTACAGGAAGCGGGCTACTATACTCTTCTCATACTGGCCATGCTCCGCTACAGAGTACAGAGATGTGGTGTTACATTGCAATGTGTTACAGAGGGCCTACCTACATATGTTACTATCAGGCCACTTTCTTTCTAAGCTTTTAGATTAGCTATGTATTGTGCACAATGCGTTCTAATTTTTTTATTAATAGGAAAGATAAAAAAATAATCAACAATGGGGTACGTTTTGGTTTATAATGTCAAGTTAATCTGATCGCTAATGATCGTTAAAAAAAAAAAAACACTGTAACTGAACATTATGATTCAAAATGTCCAACTACAGTGTTTTTGTTTTCTTCAGTTCTAACTATTGCTGTTGTGAGATTGTTTTTTGACGAAAAAACATTGTAGTTGAATGTTATAAACCACAACATTCAACTACAGTTTCTTTTTTTAAAACGATCATTAGCCATCAAATTAACAAGACGTTATGGTTTATAATGTCCAACTACAGTGCTCCGGATGATATAAACCATTACGTTATTCCTATATTTCAAAATTTCATGAAACTTTACCCCATTATCAATATTTTTTTTCTATTAATAAAAAAATCGGCAATGCGTTGCAATTCTGTCTTTAATCTATGCTTGTACTATGCTATGATACAATGTTTAATGCAAAGTTTACCTACGCGGGTTTCATGCCAAAAAAAAAAAAACAAAAAAAAGAACCTACCGCCAATTTTTAATGAGACCAAACGTACAAGGTAAATGATACGCCCAAAGTTAGAAAACCATGTGCATAAATACTGAAATATTGGAATATTAAACTAAAATTTTGCAGCTACAGTGGTCTAAGCAATACAAATATTGTTGAGGTCAGACTGCTGATTGGTGATGGACTCTACTCATTTTTGAAGACATGCAACTTTTGTCGAACAGGCAGGGCGGACCCACATAGCATCCGGGGAGGGTAATTGCACCCCTCTAAAACTCTTTAAGAATTCTGATTTATAATTCAGGTTTAATTTAGAATTAAAATTAAAATAATTTTTTAAAATTATAATTGGTAATTGAAAATTATAAGTTAAAACATTGTTTTTTATTTAGTACCGATTAGTTAATGGATCTAAACCCGATTAGTTATTTAAATTTGCAATTTTTTTTGCCTCTTCAAGAAAATTCTGAATCCAACCTTGCGAACAGGAGAGAGGAAGCTCCTCAAATCTCTACAAATCCTCATTTTGTCTTCTGTTTCAAGTATTCTTTTCATGATTTCATCACTACATAAGATCACCAAAGTGTTTAATAAGTCAGCAACATACATTACAAGGATAGGACAAAAGAGAGAAGAACGGACCTTTGAAAACGTAAGGGCAAACATGTTAATTAATTTTCTACTTAATAGTATTTAATATTTTATATTGATTAAATTTAAAATTGAGGACATTTATAAAAAAAGTTGATTTTAGATGGGGAAATATTAAATTTCAATATTATGATAGAGAAATATTTAAATAACAAACTTTTGATGGGTTTATATAAATTTCTCTTTTGGTAATTGATATAATTGGGGAAATAAATCTGCTGGCCTTCTATTTCAAATCAAATTATTTATCAGTTTTGAGATTTGTACATAAAAATCAATTTCTTTTGAGATTCGTGCATTCTAAGAAATTAATAGTTAGATTTGGAATAGCAGACTCCCTGTGATTCTTTAGCCATTATTCATTTTAAAAATGTTGTTATATATAGTTTACATCTGTTACTAATAAAATGAGCTGACAGTCTTTCAATATTCATTTTATTATGTTGGGTAACTGGTATATCCTAAAATTAAGCTCTTCCAATTTATTATTTGCCGACACAATGTATATTTTTATCTTTTTTATTTTAATTTTTGTATATATTATTGTGCGGATGCAATATATTAATCTGTACAAATTAAGTTGACTGATTGTGATATAAGTTTGTGCAGATGCAGTATACAAATGACAGTTTGATCTTTAACATGTCAATAATATATATTTTATTCAGTTTAAGCTTTCAGCCTTAATCTTTCATTTGCTGAATATGTACTCTTTAGTAAAGCTTTAATTCTTAAGCCACAATACCTTAATCTTCATTGTCAACAGGTGTACAGTATGATTAAGCCATTGTGACAATGGATTTTTAATCCTCTTGATATTCATTGTTTATGAAAATCTACTTGCAATTAGATGTACAATTGATAATTAAATTGGATTTTATTTTCACTTTGCTGTAATTTAAATAAGTTGATCCAGTCAAAATGTCAAAACCCTCAAAATCAACTCCGCTAGCGACGCCACCTTGTCGTAATTCGTAAAACCTTGGCCGCCTGTTGTGCCAAAAAAGAAATAAAAAGAGAAACGATCGATCGATCATCGCCTTTGCCTCTGACAATCGGATTCTTATCACCTCTGCTTCTTTGACGCCACGACTCAACAACCATGTATTCCCATCTTTCTTCTCAATTAAAGAGAGCAATAAACTCCTCTTTCTTCTCTCCTCCCCAATGCCATTACCACCATCTCCTCCGCTTTCCTCTTTCAACCAAAACCCAGCCTCAGGAGTTGCCTTTTATTGCCGACTATCTCATCTCCTCCTTCGGCTTCTCTCTCGATCGAGCGCTCAAGGCTGCGGCAGACAAACAACTTACGGCGATCAAGTCCCCGGCACGGCCTGATGCAGTGGTGAAGTTCCTAATTGATACTGGCTTATCCCATTCTCAGATCAAATCTGTTGTTTCACTCCGGCCAGCTCTTCTGGGATCCAATGCGGATAAGACCCTGAGACCAAAGGTGCGTGAAATGATGGAAAAGGGGATCCCTGGAGAAGTACTGGTTCAATTGATCCGATACAACCCTGTTGTACTTCAATTGAAAGACACCCCTGCGCGCCTACTGTTTTGGAGAGATTTTGTCGGGAACAACGACAAGACTTTGTTGAAGATTATTTCGAGGAATCTTTTCCTATTCACATTGCACATTGACAAGCATATTCTTCCCAAATTAAATTTACTGAAAGAATATGGATTGTCGAATGAAGATATGGTTTCATTGTTAGGGGGGAGAAGATGGGGGAGAAGCTGCTTTGGCCGTGACCTCAATTCTTTAAGGCAGATACTCGACCTAATTGAGGAGTTGGGGATTCCGAGGGGATCCAGGATGTTTCTATGGGGGTTATGATAGCTTTTGAGGCGGTATCGGGAATTCGAATGAATTTTGAAAAAACTGAGATGTACCCTATTAACCTAGATACTGAGCATAGGTAAAATTAAAAGCAATGTGGTGGGCTATGATAGCTTTTGAGGCGGTATCGGGAATTCGAATGAATTTTGAAAAAACTGAGATGTACCCTATTAACCTAGATACTGATAGTTCCTTTAACCAGATTTTTAGATGTCGTTGGGGTTCTTTTCCTATCTCTTATCTCGGTTTACCGTTACATAATCACAAAATGTCTACTGCTGATTGGGCTTTCTTAGTAGATAAAATTGAAAATAAATTGCAACACTGGAAAGGACAATTACTCTCTAGTGGAGGTCGGTTAACTTTGCTTAATTCTGTCCTATCTACTATACCCCTCTATACTTTGTCTCTTTATAAAATCCCCAAAACTGTTCTAGCTAGAATAGACAAAATTCGAAGACGATTCTTGTGGCAAGGAACTGAAACAGCAAAAAAAAGATATGCATTGGTAAGATGGTCCCAAGCATGCATTGCTAAACAATTTGGAGGTTTGGGTATCTTAGATTTACATTCAATGAATATTTCTTTATTACTCAAATGGTTGTGGAAACTCAAAGATCATTCATATTCGAGTATATGGAAAACCCTAATTTTATACAAGTACTATTCTGCCCATAGAACACCTTTCTCACCTTTTTGGTCAGCCATTGTGAAACTAGAACCATTAAGTCGCACTAGTATTAGATATAATCCAGGTCTCCACTCTTCAGTCTCGTTATGGCATGATTTGTGGTTTGAGCCTTGTACATTAGCACATAGGTTCCCTCAAATATATAGATTATGTACTAATCCCCATGTTCTGCTCTCTGAGGCTCTTCACTCACAAGGTCAGCTGGTGAGGTTTAGAGAGGTCCTGACAGGCATCAATCAACAAGACTGGGCTGAAATCTTATATATCCTTAGTCAAGTTTCCTTTACTCATTTGCATGATAGGTTATATTGGCGATGGGAAGCGACAGGGAAGTTTTCCGTTCAATCTATATACAAACTCTTAAATTTTAGAGGCATTACTGTAACACAACCCTTTTTATGGTGGAAATTACCTATACCCCCCAAAATTCGAGTTTTTATGTGGTTCTTAAGCAATAATAAAATTTTGACCAAAGATACTCTCATTAGGAAACAATGGTAAGGGAATCCACAGTGCATATTGTGCACTCAAGATTTAGAAATGGTTAATCATCTTTTTTTACAATGCCCTAAAACCCAACAAGTGCTCTTTTGGTTAGGTAAAAGTCAACTTTTTTTGTCTCGTTGGTCCACTTGCCAAGATATCATACAATTTTCCCTCTTAATGAATGATTCCGATAGACATGCATTTTTATTAGTATATAGCGCCGTGTGTTGGACAATTTGGAAATATCGGAATGATATAATCTTCAACAACATTACCCATAAATCAGCCCGCAATATTATTCTTCTCATTATTTCTTTGGTTGAATATTGGACAGGTACTGTGCCTAAGAAGGTTAAAGAATCAGCTGTGTTATGGCTACCCGAGAATTTGGACATGATTCCGCTCAACTCTCTTCCTCCAGTGGAGGTCCCTGCTGCAGCAATGGAGTTAGAAGATGCAGCTCCAGAAGAGGAGGCTTAATTTTGAGATTAACACACTTGGATTTAGCTGTTTAGCTTAGTTGTTTAGCTTCTTCCATAGTTACTGAATATACTTGCTTTGGGTTTATGTTTTGCGTGGTTTATGGTATATCTGGCATAGGGTCTGAGTGGTACTTTGGTTTATCTGATATAGGGTCTGCTGTTTGTAATTAAACTTTTGTTTCAGTAATATGAAACGGGCTTCGGCCTTTTTTCAAAAAAAAAAAAAATTAAAAGCAATGCAGAGTTCTTCAAGAACACATATGGCTTGTCACAGGAAGAGGTTTGTGCTGCCTTCCGGAAGTACCCTACAATAATGAGATTATCACAGGAGAAAGTGAGGTCGACTATGAACTTTCTTATGAGTAAAGCTGGTTTTGAGGCAAGGAGCATAGCTTTACGACCGCGGATACTCGGGTGTAGCATACAAAAGGTATTGATCCTGAGGTATACTATACTGAGTACACTGCAAAACAAGGGACTGATGAAAAAGTGCAGTTTTTTCAGTGCTTGTTTGGCTTCTGAAAGGCGCTTCCGCGAGATCTATGTCGTACCATATGAGAAGGATGTGCCTGGGCTTGGCGAAGCTTATGCTGCTGCTTATGGTGGAAAAGTGCCAGTCTGACCATTGTTCTTCTGGGAAAGAAAATATGTGTATCAGTTTGGAGCTGTAAATTTGGGAACAGCTGATACTAACTAGCTAGGCTTCTATTATTTTATAATTTTTTTTTGTTCAATTATTTTTTTCTAGTCATTAGAAGCTTGTATTTCTTAACTGGTACCACTTTGGTTCCAGTATCATTTCAGTTGGATATTGGGTATTCTCAATTCCATTCTTCTAATTTATTTGCTGTATCTTTCTCTTTTTCATTTTATTTGCAGATGTCACTTTTTCATAAAGGGACATTTGCTGTTTCCCAACCTCCTTTTGTTTTTTGACACCTTGGGCTCCAGGTCTGATATGGGTAATATTTTATTTGGCAGCTGTGCATATATTAGCACTGAATAAGAATCATTATTAAAATAAATCCAATTGATATTACCTATGGGTTCTATACTGGTAAAATATATTGTACCTTGAGTGAGGCTATGGTAATATGCATAGTGCAGATTGGAGAAGTGCCTAGCGAGCATGCAATTTACATCGGCACACCCGACAAGGGAACCTTGAGCAGGCTATGATTAATCAACCGGCACGATCGGCAAGCGCCTAGCGAACATCAACGTGGAGAACATTGAGGAGAACCGCAGCTACCTACGTGAGCTTCTCTTCTTGACACCTGGTGCTCTTGAGTGCATAAGTGGTGTCATCCTCTATGAGGACACCAAGGATGGGAAACTTTCCATTGATGTGCTCAATGAGAACCGCGTTTTGCCGGGAATTAAGGTTGACATGGTACCATTTTGTGATCGCCGGTACCGGTGGCGAAACCACCACTCAGGTATTTAAAATAATCTTCTCTTTATTGTTTATGGTTTTTTGTGAGTTCGGATTAACAAATGCTTGAATTGGTTTGTTGTAGGCTGTACACAGCCAACTTTAAATAAAATTTGCACCGAAACTTCAACCTTTCTTTTGATCATGATTTAATGCCAAGTAGCTTGCCAAAAAAAAATTAAGGCCAAGTGGTTTATCAGCCAACAATCTTATGCGCCTACTGTTTTGGAGAGATTTTGTTGAGAACAACGACAAGGCTTTGTTGAAAATTATTGCAAGAAATCCTTTCGTGTTTGCATTCAACATTGACAAGCATATTCTTCCGAAAATAAATTTACTGAAAGAATATGGATTGTCAAATAGAGATATGGTTTCATTGTTCGGTAGAACAAGCTGCTGTGGCCGTAACCTGGTTCCTTTAAGGCAGATACTCGATCTAATTGAGGAGCTGGGGATTCCAAGGGGATCCAGGATGTTTCTATGGGGGTTAGATGCTATTGCTAATTTTAGCATAGGTAAAATTAAAAGCAATGCAGAGTTCTTCAAGAACACATATGGCTTGTCACAGGAAGAGGTTTGTGCTGCCTTCCGGAAGTACCCTGTGGTACTCAGATTATCAAAGGAGAAAGTGAGTTCGAGTATGAACTTTCTTATGAGTAAAGCTGGATTTGAGGCAAGGAGCATAGCTTTGCGACCGCGGATACTCGGGTGTAGCTTACAAAAGGTATTGATCCCGAGGTATACTGTACTGAGTACACTGCAAAACAAGGGACTGATGAAAAAGTGCAGCTTTTTAAATGCTTGTTTGGCTTCTGAAAGGCGCTTCCGCGAGATCTATGTCGTACCATATGAGAAGGATGTGCCTGGGCTTGGCGAAGCTTATGCTGCTGCTTATGGTTGAAAAGTGTCGGTCTGACTATTGTTCTTCTGGGGAAGAAATTATGTGTATCAGTTTGCAGCTGTAAATTTGGTAACAGCTGATACTAACTATCTAGGCTTCTATAATTTTGTAATTTTAGTTTTTGTTGAATTATTTTTCTAGTCATTAGAAGCTTGTAGTTCTTAACTGGTACCTCTTTGGTTCCAGTATCATTTCAGTTGGATATTGGGTATTCTCAATTCCATTCTTCTAATTTATTTGCTGTATCTTTCTCTTTTTCATTTTATTTGGAAATGTCACTTTTTAATAAAGGGACACTTGCTGTTTCCCAACCTCCTTTTGTTTTTTGTCACCTAGGGCTCCAGATCTGATATGGGTAATATTTTATTTGGCAGCTGTGCATATATTAGCACTGAATAAGATAAAATAAAGTCTAATTGATATTACCTATGGGTTCTATACTGGTAAAATATATTGTACCTTAAGTGAGGCTATGGTAATATGCATAGTGCAGATTGGAGAAGCGCCTAGCGACCATGCAACTTGCATCGGCACAGCCGGGAAGGAAATCTTAGCGGCCGATGAATCAACCGGCACAATCGGAAAGCGCCTATGGAGCATCAACGTGGAGAACATAGAGCAGAACTACCGTAACTTGCGCGAGTTGCTCTTCTTGACACCTGGCGCCCTTGAGTGTATCACTAGCATCATCCTCTATGAGAAGACCCTCTATCAAAAGCCAAAGGATGGGAAATTTTTCGTTGATGTGCTCAATTTGACTGGCGTCTTGCTGGTAATTAATGCTGACATGGGCACCATTGCGATCGCCGGCACAGACAGCGAGGCCACCACTCAGGTATTTAAATTAGAGTAGAACTAGGGTGTGATGTGCTCACCAAACTCTTTGGTGAGCATAACTCTATAATCTATCGGATTCACTTCAAACGAGATGAATCTAAATCGTTAAAACCGATATACTTCACGAGTGATGCGCGTACATGCAAAATTTTGAATTTTTTGAATTCATTTAGTCTAAAGTCAAGTGGTCAAAATTGATGAAAAATGAATGATCCAAAATGAAGTTTTAGAAGTTATTTTAATGCATTCTTTTTTCATCAATTTTGACTGCTTGACTTTGTACTAAATAAATCCGAAACATTCAAAATTTTGCATGTACGCACATCACTCGTGACATCGGTTTCAACGGTTTGGATTCATCTCGTTTGAAGTGAATACGATATATTATGGAGTTATGCTCACCAAAGAGTTTGGTGAACACATCACACCCTAGTTCTACTCTTTAAATTATGTCTTCTATTTATTGTTTATGGTTTTTTGTACGTAGGCTGTGCAAAACCAATTCTAAATAAAATTTACACTGAAATTACAAGCTTTCTTTTGATCATGATTTAGGGCCAAGTGGTGTATCAGAATATCAATTTCATATTTTCATTAGAGGCCGGTGATGCTGCCGGTGGCGAAGGCGTGTTGGAGAGCCTCCATGTCAAGGATTACAAGTATTGATCGTAGGGGTGTAAACGGTCGGATACGGATCGGATAGTGGTCAAACCGTATCCTTATCCGTTATAATTTTTCGGATACGGATACGGATACGAATACGGATAGTTTCGGATACGGATACGGATCGGATATTAAACAGATACGGATCCGATATCGGACGGATACGAATAAAGATATGAATATAATTCGGATAATTAAAAATAAATTACTAATGTACATTCTAGTAAAAAATAACATTTAAATATAATTTTTTCATTCATAAATTAGATATAATATTTTTTATAATAAATTTGTTGGTTACAAAACATATATCATATTATCAAAATATTAGTTACTAATCATGTCATAGTGTTACATTATTAATCAGAATATATATATATGTATATGCAGTTTAATAAATCATTGGTATGTATATACAATTTAATAAATCAGTTTAAGAACATAGAGCATATTTATTATAGTTTAGGGGTGTAAACAGTCGGATACGGAAAGTTAAAAATCTTACCGTATCCTTATTCGTTATAATTTTTCGTATACGGATACGGATACGGATTGGATAATTTAAGTAATTTTTCGGATTTGGATCCGGACGAAATCAGATAATACCCGATCCGTTTACACCCCTAATTGATCGGCATTGAAATTTTGATGAATTTTAATGTGTTTTTTTAAGTAAAGAGTTGTAATTTTTGTGTTTGATTTTGTTTTTTTAAAGTTGTTTTTAATAAGAGAAATGTGAAATGACTTGTGATATTTTCTACTATAATTGGTCATCTCGTTAGTCTTTAATTGTTTTTTTTTTTTAAGTAGAAAACTAGAAATCATAAAATCATAATTTATACCTGGCAAGCTGATATTCTTTTGAGAATATTAAACTTTAATAAATAGGTGGAGATCTACTATCGTATTTACTGCTGTTCAAAGTCGAGTGCAAGCAAACACATTTTATGCAACAAAATCCAAACAACTGATTAGAAATATGGAACAGTCGGACAGTAACAAGCTTGACAACTGCTAAAATGCTGATCTTTTGAATTATTTAGAAGCGCATGTGATAAACTGAGTTGTGGGTGCTGCAACTCTGCAATTATTAATGCTGTTAGTCAAACTCTAAAATTGTTGGTTTAAATCAGAGGGACTCAGTTTGATTACCAAATGTATTAATGTATGAGTGTATGTGTTATACATGACCATTGCATGCTGGTAATATCCGTTTTTATGAGTTTTTGCTTTAGACTGATTCCCATTGGCTTCAGTAGTTCTTTAATTTTTGATGGATTCTTACAGTAACTCAACTAATAAGCAACAAAATGAAAAAGAGAAAGATAAAGCAAATAAATTAGAAGAATGGAAATTGGGAATACCCAATATCCAACTGAAATGATACTGGAACCAAAGAGGTACCAGTTAAGAACTCCTACAAGCTTCTAATGACTAGAAAAATAATTCAACAAAAACAAAAATTACAAAATAATAGAAGCCTAGCTAGTTAGTATCAGCTGTTACCAAATTTACAACTGCAAACTGATACACATAATTTCTTCCCCAGAAGAACAATAGTCAGACCGACACTTTTCCACCATAAGCAGCAGCATAAGCTTCACGAAGCCCAGGCGCATCCTTCTCATACGGCACGACATAGATCTCGCGGAAGCGCCTTTCAGGAACCAAACAAACATGGAAAAAACTGCACTTTTTCTTCAGTCCCTTGTTTTGCAGTGTACTCAGTACAGTATACCTCGGGATCAATACCTTTTCTAAGCTACACCCGAGTATCCCTTGCTTTGCTCTCTTTAGAAGAAGATGGGAACACATGGTCCGATCAGAAAGAAAGATACTGTTAACTACCAAGTGGAGGTCAGAAAATGTCAAAACCCTTCGCCAACGATCGACTTCTTTTTCTTTTTTTGGTAATTTGTACAACAGGCGGCGAATGTTTTACGACAAGGTGGCGTCGCTAGCGGAGCTAAATTGATTTTGAGGGTTCTGACATTTTCACTAGATAAACTTGTTTAAATTACACCGCAGTAGCTCTAGTGGTTAAAACGGGGAAATAAATCTGCTGCGATTCTTTGGAATTGCAGAGATCCTGCTTTTTCAAATCCAACCATTAATTTTTTGAAATACACGAATCTCAAAAGGAAGTTGGTTGCTGTGCACGAATCTCAAAAAAATTAATGGTTGGATTTGGAAAAGCAGGGTCCCTACGATTCCAAAGAATCGCAGTAAAACGGAGGGCATACGGAGCGGACAGTGGTAAATCCTAGTGGTTTGAAAAAACCCAGCCGGTCCAGAACCGGACCGGACAACCTATGGTTCGGACCCGGACTAGCCCGGCCCGGACTGGATTTATGCTAGGAACGGGTCTAGCACGGGTTTGGTTTAATTTTTTCCCTTGGACCGTGTAGGACCGAACCATGGAAACCCGTGTAACCGACCCAGACCAAACCCGGACCGCCTTGTGTAGACCGACCCAACCCGCCCAAACCCGCCGGACCCGTGCCTAAACCCCCCGGACCCGGATCGGACCTTGGACCGGACCGTGTCATTTTGGACCAAGGTCCTAACACGGGTTTCGCCTAACAAAAAAAAACGGCCCGCCGGACCCGGCCTGTTTAACCCTTCCGACCCGTTGGAACCGTGGCCCGACCAAGTCCGGACCGGACCAGATCGGACCGTTTTCAAACCACTAGTAAAACCATATCCATATTTTTTTTTTAATTTCCGAATACGGATACTGATCGGATATTAGTAGGATACAAATACAGACAGATTGAATCAGATATTTATTAAAATAATATTAAAAAATTTCAAAGTTCATAATATTTATCTAATTTTAATGGTGAATAACAATATTTTTTTATAATATATATTACAATATATGATATATCTACTATTCAGATATGGATAATTGAAATCTAAAACCATATCAGTAATTTAGTATTCATATCCATACGGATATTCAAATATCGGATATCCACATTTAATTTTTAAAATACGGATGGATCAGATATTATCAAGGTTCTAAATAGCGTTTATAGCGTCGTAGCAGGAAGGGTAAAAAAAAAGCTATAGCGAATAGCGTCGCTATAGCAGAAGCTATTCCAAATACCATTTTTTTTTTTACATTTCGTATATTCAATATTTGTGCTAAATATCAACATTATCTAAAGTCTCATAGAACAATAAATAACACCAAAGTAATTAAGAAATTATAATATTCATATTGAACCCGTACAAAGTCCAAATTGAGGTTCAAAATATCCATAGTAATATACTAATATCATAAACTATCGATTTTTTCTATTAAAAATATCTTAAGCATCATGATTCATGACATAATATATTTTTTTTTCTATTCAAATTTTAATTTCGGTTTGGATTTTTTTTCTATTCAAATTGCAATTTATATTCTCAATTTCAAATTGATTTATCTATAGCAAGTAGCAACAAATTCAATTTCGGTAAACCATATTGTATAGTGGACCACTATAGCACTGTAACGGCCGCTATAGCGGCCGTAGCGCAAATAGCGCATTTTGATGTCATAGCGTAGCGTTTGGAGTCCAAAAACGCTATAACAGCGCTATAGCGCGCTATTTAGAACACTAGATATTATCCATACCATTTTCACCCCTACTCATGGGCCGTCGAGGGCTTCATGACCTTTCAATCCGTTTTAATATCGTTCGTACAAAAATTGAAACGGTCATGCACAAATGCACAAATATTTGAAGTAGGGTGCACAGATTTTAAAGCGGATTCGAAAATTTTGAAGCCCATCAAACTTAAAAACCTAAAGTAGATAGTAGGTTTCATGTTCATGTGATCTACTTCCCTCTAAGTATCTTTATTTTTATTTTTATTTTATTTTTATTTTGATGAACCAGACAAGTAGTAGCATTAGTTGTAACCTATGTTACTCGGATACTCTAATATAGGCTCCGTACCCGTGTCGGACACGTATCCGATACCGATACGTGCCCGATACGGCACTGATACGTATCCGATACACCAGCTGGCGTATCCTTACTCGGCCGATACGAGCGCCGATACTCCGTTGACACTCCAGGATATGGCAATTATGTGTGGATACGGCGGGATACGGCAGAAACGCGTGAGCCGCGCAGGTGAACCGCGCCCGTGAACCGGCCCGCACCCGTGAGCCGCGTAGGTGAACCGGCCCGCACCGTGAGCTTCGCATACACCGGCGCTCAAATGAAATTATTTTGGTGCCAGTGGGATTCAAAGCCGAGACGTCTCCCATTCTGCCCAAAAAGCTTTACCACTGCGCCACAGTTTAACTTATGTATTATTCCAATAGTTATAGTATTTAATATATACTTAGATTAAACCTTTAATTTTTAATAGTTTGAGTCTTTAATTAAAATTTTATAATTATCTAAATACTATATATATATATATATAATTGGCGTATCGTATCCGGAATTTTTGAAAATTGCCGTATCGTTGTATCCGTATCGTATCCGATACGATACCCGTACCTGTATCCATGCAACATAAGCTGTAACTTCGTTCTGAAATTTTTATCAATCACATTATCTTCATTGAAAATTCAAATTATACACTTATTTTTTAAGAATTTCAAATATCTGGTCCGCTAAATAATCTAGCGAACTATATCTGATTTGACCGTATAGATTATATAGCAAACCATTTACATACCTAATTCTCATACAAAGTAGCCTGCAAACTTGTCCGCTGAATTATCTAGTGGGTCGGATTACTTAACGTGCCAGATATATTTGAAATTCTTACAAAAGTAAATGTATGATTTGAATTTTCAATGAACCGAATGTTATAGATGAAAATTTCGGATCACGTCCCTTGATAGAGCATTATTGTTTCTCCAACAAAGTGAAAATCAAATCCATTTTAATTATCAATTGTACATCTAATTGTAAAGTAAAATTTTCTAAACAATAATATCAAGAGGGTTAAGAATCCATAGTAACGATGGCTTAATCATACTATACACCTGTTGATAATTAAGATATTGTGGCTTAAGAATTTAAGCTTTACTAAAGAGTACATATTGAGCAAATAAAATATATATTAAGACTGAAAGCTTAAATTGAATAAAATATATATTGTTAACATGTTACACAAACTTATATTACAAAATTAATATATTGCATCCGCACTATAATAAACACAAAAATTAAAATCAAAATAAGATAAAATATACATTGTGTGTCAACAAATAATAAACTAGAAGAGCTTAATTTTAGGATATACCAGTTACCAGGTGAAAACAGTATGGATAATATCCGATTCGTATTCGACCCGTATTTGAAAAATTAAATGTGGATATCCGATATCCGTGTGGATATGGATATTTATATGGTTTTACGTTTCAATGATCTGTATCTATATATATCATATATTTTAATATATATTATGAAAAAAATATTGTTATTCACTATTACAATTAGATAAATATTATGAACTTTAGTATTTTTTAATATTATTTTAATAAATATCCGATCCGATTCGTATCCATATCTGTATACGACTGATATCCAATCCGTGTCCATATCCGGAAAATTAAAAAAATATATGAATATGGTTTTACCACTATCCGCTCTTTATTCGCTCCATTTTCAGTTTTCACCCATGCCAGTTACCCAACTATTTATTTATTTTTTCAATTGAATTCTTTCTCATCTAAGGGTGAAAACGAAGCGAATACGGAGCGGATAGTGGTAAAACTATATCCATATTTCTTTTTAATTTTCTGGATACGGATACGGATCAAATATCAATCAGATACAGATATGAATACGGCTCGAATCGGATATTTATTAAAATAATATTAAAAAATACTAAAGTTAATAATATTTGTCTAATTTTAATAGTGAATAACAATATTTTTTTATAATATATATTAAATATATGATATAAATTTACAATTATTGAAACGTAAAACCATATAAATATTGAATATCCATGTCTAATTTTTTTAATACGGATTAAATATGGATCGGATACTATGAATACCGTTTTCACCCTATTCTCATCCCAATTCTTACTTGGATCATCAGAATTCAATTAAATTCTATTGAGCTCTATTCTCTTGGATTTTTGTCAAGGTGTGGTTCTCATCGGAGCCTAAAGTTTATAGAGTCCAAAGTGTCAGAAACCCTCAAAATCAAACAACGCTCCTCGAATTTTTTTTAAAAACCATAATTAGAAAAAATAAAGTTAGCAAACCAACATGATTACTTCGGTTTTTAGAAAAATCATAAGAACCGAGATGTCAATTCGGTTCCAAGTTTTTTTTTCCCTGGAACCGAATTGGCATTTCGGTTCCAACCCCTATTTTATAATTTTTCCGAAGAGCCGCCACAGAAAATCCAAAATAGGTCTGGACCCGAAATCCCTTTTCGGGTTTTTTACTTTTTCACCTGGACCGAAATTAGAACTCGGGTTTTTATTTTTTTGCAGTAGACCCAAATTAGAACTCGGTTTTTAAACATGGACCCAAAATGATAATTCAAATGGAAAGACAACTTGGCACCTTTTCCTAAAAAAAAAAAAAAAAAAACTCGGCACCTCCCCCAATTACATAAAGTAACGTGTAACCATAACCATAAAACCTATAATAAGTACAAACACAACATATCTTATTAATATTTAATAAGTGGAGAGGGATCAGAACTCGAGGCCACCGAACCATGCACTATTATTAAAATGAATGATATTAATTTTTAGGAGTGAGGCTATGGTAATATTATGGTAATATCAGAACTCGAGGCTATGCTAAACCCGAACTCACATTTCGGTTTCAAAAAAATAAAGGATAAACCTGAACTGGGCTTTCGGTTCCAAAAAAAAAAGAGGTCCAACCCGAAATGGGCTTTCGGTTCCAAAAGAAAAAAGCTTGAACCTGAATTGGAATCTCGGGTTGAGGTCTTCACACCGTAAGCTACACCAATTTTCGGAAAAATTGTGAAATAGGGATTGGAACCGAATGCCAATTCGGTTCCAGGGAAAAAAAAACTTGAAACCGAATTGGCATCTCGGTTCTTATGATTTTTCTAAAAACTGAAGTAATCATGTTGGTTTGCTAACTTTGTTTTTTCTAATTATGGTTTTTAAAAAAAATTCACGCTCCTCTCTACCGACTCCCACCTGTCGGAAAAACCCTCAAAATCAAACTGCCACCTCTCTAACTGGCCCACCAATGGGTACAGTGGAGCCCATTAAGCAACAAAATGAAAAAGAGAAAATACAGCACAAATAAATTAGAAGAATGGAATTGAGAATACTCAATTTCGAATTTATCCAGTCCAAAACCAGAGTGTCAGAAACCCTCAAAATCAAACTACGCTCCTCTCTAGCAACTCCCACTCCGTCGTAAAAAGTAAGAACCATGGTTTCCCATCTTTTAAAGAGAGCAATCTACTCCTCTTTATTCTCTCCTCCCCAATGCTATTACCACCATCTCCTACGCTCACCACTTTCAACCCAAACCCAGCCTCAGGAGTTGCCTTTTATTGCCAACTATCTCATCTCCTCCTTCGGCTTCTCTGTTGATCGAGCGCTCAAGGTCTCAGCGGACAGTCATCTTACGGCGATCAAGTCCCCGGCACGGCCTGATGCAGTAGTAAAGTTCCTAACTGACACTGGCTTATCCCACACTCAGATCAAATCTGTTGTTTCCCTCCGACCAGCTCTTCTGGGGTACAATGTGGATAAGACCCTGAGACCAAAGGTGCGTGAATTGATCGAAATGGGGATCCCTGGAGAAGTACTGGTTCAAGTGATCCGATATAACCCGACTGTACTTCAATTGAAAGACAATCTTCCACGCCTACTGTTTTGGAGAGATTTTGTCGAGAACAATGACAAGGCTTGGTTGAAGATTATTTCGAGGAATTTTTTCCTAGTGTCATTGCACATTGACAACCATATTCTTCCCAGATTAAATTTACTGAAAGAATATGGATTGTCGAATGGAGATATGGTTTCATTGTTAGGTAGAAGAAGCTGCTTTGGCCGTAACCTCAATTCTTTAAGGCAGATACTCGATCTAATTGAGGAGCTGGGGATTCCAAGGGGATCCAGGATGTTTCTATGGGGGCTAGATGCTATTGCTAATTTTAGCATAGGTAAAATTAAAAGCAATGCAGAGTTCTTCAAGAACACATATGGCTGGTCGCAGGAAGAGGTGTGTGCTGCCTTCCGGAAGTTCCCTCCGGTACTCAAATATTCAGAGGAGAAAGTGAGTTCGAGTATGAACTTTCTTATCGGTAAAGCTGGGTTTGAGGCAAGGAGCATAGCTTTTCGACCGCGGATACTCGGGTGTAGCTTACAAAATGTATTGATCCCGAGGTATACTGTACTGAGTACACTGCAAAGCAAGGGACTGATGAAAAAGTGCAGTTTTTTATGTGCTTGTTTGGCATCTGAAAGGCGCTTCCGCGAGATCTATGTCGTGCCGTATGAGAAGGATGTGCCTGGGCTCAGCAAAGCTTATGCTGCTGCTTATGGTGGAAAAGTGCCGGTCTGACTATTGTTCTTCTGGGGAAGATATTATGTGTATCATTTTGCAGCTGTAAATTTGGTAACAGCTGATACTAACTATATCTAGGGTTCTATTATTTTATAATTTTTGTTTTTGTTCAATTATCTTTTAAATTTTGATTCTACAAATCATTTGTGATCTTCTATTCTCTGTATTGTGAAACTGCAGTAGCTTTTGCCCAAAAAGGGGCTCAAAATGAAGCACACCAAACATGTTGTCAGTCAAAATCTTACCTCCATAATACTGTTCTAAAAGTCTTAATTAATTATCAGACGTTCAATTTGCTTCAGATATGCTAATCATATGTTAAATCTAGGCAAAACCAAACGTCACAAAATAAGTAAGTTTTGCCTCTTTTGATAGCTCTAACTCATTAATACTTTGCGTATGTCACCGCGACCAATTAGTTGGATTGGAGGGTTCATTCTGAGATTATGCAAATTTGGGTTCTTTTGGATACCTACCCGGGGTTTAAATGTGTTCATGTATCCCATATTCCCCCCTTAATTTTTCATTGCTATCCCCGAGTTATTTTGTACTTTGGATGTATTTTTTCTTATGTTCCTTACCATCTGTAACATAGGCCCTGGATCTTTGTTTTATTTTTGGGTTTCGTTATTTATATTTGTTAATTTCTTACCAGGGATGCGGTTTTTCAGGTTTTTATAGTTTGTAATATATAGATGACAAGGAGGGTTTTGTGAAAAATTGACACTGACAAGGGTTTTTTTTTGCAAAACAGACAATGTGGGGGGGGGGGGGGGGGGGGGGGGGGGGGGGGGGGGTATGCAAAATTGCTACTGGGAGGGCTTCAATGTCATTATGGGGGTGGATTATGCTTTGCAGTTTTTGGGTACCTCATGCTGTTGGTGGTTTTCTTTGCTTTGCTTTTTATGGTCTGACTTGTAATATACACAGCAATAAGGGGGTTATGTGCAAATGTATGTCTGGGGGGAGGCTATGCATCTCTGAGGTTGTGTTTCTTATTTCAATTCTCACTGGCATCATGGTTGTTTTCTTGGGTTTCTCCCTGGTACGAGAATAGGCACGGTACAGGAAGCAGGCTACTATACACTTCTCATACTGGCCATGCTCCGCTACAGAGTACAGAGATGTGGTGTTACATTGCAATGTGTTACAGAGGGCCTACCTACTTATGTTACTATCAGGCCACTTTCTTTCTAAGCTTTTAGATTAGCTATGTACCGTGCACAATTGGTTCCGATTTTTTTTATTAATAGGAAAGAATAAATAAAATCAACAATGGAATACGTTATGGTAAAATTTCAGAAAATTAGAAAAACGTTATGATTTATAATTTTCAGTTAATATGATCGCTAATGATCGTTAAAAAAAACATTGTAACTGGACATTATGATTCAAAATGTCCAGCTACAGTGGTTTTTTTAAACGATCATTATCGATCAAATTAACTAGACGTTATAGTTTATAACGTCCAACTACAGTATTCCGGACGTTATAAAACATAACATTCTTCTTATATTTCAAAATTTCATAAAACATTACCCCATTATCAATATTTTTTTTATATTAATATGAAAATCCACAATGCGTTGCAATTCTGCCTTTAATCTATGCTTGTACTATGATACAATGTTTAATGCAAAGTTTACCTACGCGGGTTTCATGCCAAAAAAAACAAAAACAAAAAACAACCTACCGCCAATTTTTAACGAGACCAAACATTTAAGGTAAATGATACGCCCAAAGTTAGAAAACCATGTGCATAAATACTGAAATATTGGAATATTAAACTAAAATTTTGCAGCTACAGTGGTCTAAGCAATACAAATTAATATTGTAGAAGTCAGACTGTTGATTGGTGATGGACTCTACTCATTTTTTTAAGAGATGCAACTTTTGTTGAACAGGCCGTGGCAGACCCACATAGCATCCGGGGAGAGTAACTGCACCCTCTTTTTTTTTTTCTCTGAAAAAAAGGCAAAATTGCCCATTTGCATTAGCAAAAGGAGTTTAATTACACATCCAGCAAAAGCAAATAACATCCCAAAAAACCTTGCAAACCTCAGCATACCCGACCCATATGACCCCTAAACTCTAAAACACAGTAAAGGGCAGAAGACCATTATAACAAGTTGCAAACTATAGATTTATTACAAAACACAACTTGGTATATAAAACAGCAAAAAACAGTAAGATAATGACTAAGTAGCCTCAGCATTAGGAAGGTCCTCATCAAACAGCACACACTCGGAAGTTGCAGCCTACTCTCGGAGCGGAATGTCCTCAACCTCTTCAGGGGTCTAAGACCGTAGCTCCTGCACCACAGCGTCCTTTATATTTCCTGACCAATAATGAAGTAAAGAAAATACAAGGAAGATGAGTGATCTATTAGATTTGGGGGCAGTTCCCTCAAAGCAAATATCATTTCGATGTTTCCACACGGATCAGCAGATGACACTATCACTACAAGAGCAGCTGTTTTTTTTTTAGAATTTAAAGTATGAACAAAGGTTAATATATCATCAAAGTTGGACCAAGACATGTAAACTCCTTGGAATTTTCCCATCCAGAACCAGATAGTCCAAACAAAATGACATTTGACAAACAAATATCGCACTGTTTCCACTGCCCCACAAAAGTGACATTGATTAGAACCAATCCAGCCTCTGTTAACTAAGCGTTGTTTAGTCATAATTTTTCTATTAGACAATAACCACATAAAGACTCGTATCTTAGGAGGGATAGGTAACTTCCACCATATTGCGTACTTAACATTAGAAACCCCCCTAAAAACTAAGAATTCATATAAAGAGTGAACAAAAAATTTGGAAGATGGGTCCCATTTCCAAGAAATCTTATCCCGAGCATGAGTAAAGGCTGTGACACTAATGAGTCGTAAAATTTCAGTTCATTCAGCAGCAAGCACCCCTGATAGTGGTCGTCTAAATTGTATCACCTCACCTTGGGAGTTAAAAACCTCATGTACAGAAATATGAGGTTGTAAACACAAAGAATATAATTGAGGGTAGGCAATTGCTAAAGTACATTGGTCAACCCATATATCATTCCAAAAAGACACTTGGCTTTCTAAACCTATCTGATACCATACACTCATTTGTCCAATATATTCTAGTTGTTGTATATCTTTCCACCAAGATGACCATTTCAAAATATGAGGGCCAGTATAATATTTGTACAGTACTACGGTTTTCCAAAGACTAGAGTATGAATTATCCTTTAATTTCCACCACCATTTTAGTAAAAGAGATATGTTCATGAGGTTAAGATCTAATACACCTAGTCCCCCATGTTGTTTTGGTTGACAAGCTAGTTCCCAATTGGCTAAATGATACCGTCTTTTAGTAGGGCTAGCCCCCTGCCATAGAAAAGCTCTCCTTAATTTGTCAATTTGGAGTAGTTTTAGGTATTCTATATAAAGACAAGGTATACAGAGGCACGGCAGTCAAAACTGAATTTAACAATGTAAGTCTCCCTCCCAAGGATATCATTTTACCCTTCCAATGTTGTAATTTTTTAGTCACTTTATCTAACATGAAACCCCAATCATAAGTAGATAATTTGGAATCTAAAAGTGGAATGCCTAAATATTTAAGAGGAAACTTTCCTACAGAGCAATGAAAGAGAGCAGCTAATTCATTAGCATTATCTATATTAATTGGGATGAGTTCAGTTTTTTTTGTAAATTAACCTTGATTCCTGACACAGCTTCAAAAGTAACTGCACCCTCTAAAACTCTTTTGGAATTATGATTTATAATTCAGGTTTAATTAGAATTAAAATTAAATATGTTTTTTGAATTATAATTACATTATTTTTTATTTAGTACCCGATTAGTTAATGAGTTTGAACCCGATTAGCTATTTAAATTCACTATTTTTTTGCCCCTCCACGGAAATTTTGAATCCGACCCTGCGAACAGGAGAGAGAAAGCTCCTCAAATCTTTACAAATCCTCATTTTGTCTTCTGTTTCAAATATTCTTTTCATGATTTCATCACTACATAAGATCACCAAAGTGTTTAATAAGGCAGCAGACATACATTACAAGGATGGGACAAAAGAGAGAAGAACGGACCTTTGAAAACGTAAGGGCAAAAGAGTATTAATTTTCTACTTAATAGTATTTATTATTTTATATTGATTAAATTTAAAATTGAGGACATTTATAAAAAAAACGTTGATTTTGGATGGGGAAATATCAAATTTCAATATTATGATAGAGAAATATCTAAATAACAAACTTTTGATGGGTTTATATGAATTTCTCTTTTGGTAATTGTTATAATTGGGGAAACAAATCTGCAAGGAATGCTATTTCAAATCTAATTGATCTAAAGGGAGTTAGTCCTTGTACATTTTAAAAACGTTGTTATATATAGTTTACTTCTGTTACTAATAAAATGGGCTGACAGTTTTTCAATATTTTTTTTATTATGTTGGGTAACTGGTACATTCTAAAATTAAGCTCTTCCAATTTATTATTAGCTGACACAAAATGTATATTTTTATCTTATTTTGATTTTAATTTTTGTATATATTATTGTGCCAATGCAATATATTAATATGTGCAAATTAAGCTGACTGATTGTGATATAAGTTTGTGTGGATGCAGTATACAAAGGACAGTTTGATCTTTAACATGTCAATAATATATATTTTATTCAATTTAAGCTTTCAGCCTTAATATTTCAATTGCCAAATATGTACTCTTTAGGAAAGCTTTAATTCTTAAGCCACAATACCTTAATCTTCATTGTCAACAGGTGTACAGTATGATTAAGCCATCGTTACAATGGATTTTTAATCCTCTTGATATTATTGTTGATATTCATTGTTTACGAAAATCTACTTGCAATTAGATGTACAGTTGATAATTAAATTGGATTTTATTTTCACTTTGCTGTAATTTAAATAAGTTGATCCAGTCAAAATGTCAAAACCCTCAAAATCAACTCCGCTAGCGACGCCACCTTGTCGAAATTCGTAAAACCTTGGCCGCCTGTTGTGCCAAAAAAGAAATAAAAAGAGAAACGATCGATCGATCATCGCCTTTGCCTCTGACAATCGGATTCTTATCACCACCTCTTCTTAGACGCCACGACTCAACAACCATGTCTTCTCATCTTTCTTCTCAATTAAAGAGAGCAATATACTCCTCTTTCTTCTCTCCTCCCCAATGCCATTACCACCATCTCCTCCGCTTTCCTCTTTCAACCAAAACCCAGCCTCAGGAGTTGCCTTTTATTGCCGACTATCTCATCTCCTCCTTCGGCTTCTCTCTCGATCGAGCGCTCAAGGCTGCGGCAGACAAACGACTTACGGCGATCAAGTCCCCGGCACGGCCTGATGCAGTCGTAAAGTTCCTAATTGATACTGGCTTATCCCATTCTCAGATCAAATCTGTTGTTTCACTCCGGCCAGCTCTTCTGGGATCCAATGCGGATAAGACCCTGAGACCAAAGGTGTGTGAAATGATGGAAAAGGGGATCCCTGGAGAAGTACTGGTTCAAATGATCCGATACAACCCGGCTGCACTTCAATTGAAAGGCACTCTTGCCCGCCTACTGTTTTGGAGAGATTTTGTGGGGAACAATGACAAGGCTTTGTTGAAGATTATTTCAGTGAATTCTTTCCTATTTGATTTGCGCATTGACAAGCATATTCTTCCGAGAATAAATTTACTGAAAGAATATGGATTGTCGAATGGAGATATGGTTTCATTGTTAGAGCGAAGAAGCTGCTTGGGCCGTAAGCTGGATTTTTTAAGGCAGATGCCTGATCTACTTGAGGAGCTGGGGATTCCGAGGGGATCCAAGATGTTTCTATGGGGATTAAAATCGATCGGTAATTACAGCAAAGGTAAAATTAAAAGCAATGCAGAGTTCTTCAAGAACGCATATGGCTGGTCACAGGAAGAGGTGTGTGTTGCCTTCCAGAAGTACCCTTATATACTCATATTTTCAGAGGAGAATGTGAGGTCGACTATGAACTTTCTTATGAGTAAAGCTGGGTTTGAGGCAAGGAGCATAGCTTTACGACCGCGGTTACTCGGGTGTAGCTTAGAAAAGGTACTGATCCCGAGGTATACTGTACTTAGTACACTACAAAGCAAGGGACTGATGAAAAACTGCAGTTTTTTAAGTGCTTGTTTGGCTTCTGAAAGGCGCTTTCGTGAGATCTATGTCATGCCGTATGAGAAGGATGTGCCTGGGCTTCGTGAAGCTTATGCTGCTGCTTATGGTGGAAAAGTGCCGGTCTGACTATTGTTCTTCTGGGGAAGAAATTATGTGTATCAGCTTACAGTTGTAAATTTTGTAACAGTTGATACTAACTAGCTATGCTTCTATTATTTTGTAATTTTAGTTTTTGTTGAATTACTTTTCTAGTCATTAGAAGCTTGTAGTTCTTACCTCTTCGGTTCCAGTATCATTTCAGTAAACTGAAAATTAGGTATTCTCAATTCCATTCTTCTAATTTATTTGCTGTATCTTTCTCTTTTTCATTTTATTTGCAAATGCCACTTTTTCATAAAGGGTCATTTGCTGTTTTCTAACCTCTTTTTGTTTTTTGACAACTTGGGTTGTGCATGTATTAACACAGAATAAGAATCATTATTTAAAAAAAAAATCTAATTGATATTGCCTATGGATCCTATACTGGTAAAGTATATTGTACCTTGAGTGAGGCTATGGTAATATGCATAGTGCAGATTGGAGAAGCGCCTAGCGACCATGCAACTTACATCGGCACACCTGGGAAGGGAATTTTAGTGGCCATTAATCAACTGGCACGATCAGCAAGCACCTAGTGAACATCAACATGGAGAACATTGAGGAGAACCACCGCAACATACGTGAGCTTCTCTTCTTGACACCTGGTGCTCTTGAGTGCATCAGTGGTGTCATCCTCTATCACGAGACTAAGGATGGTAAACTTTTCGTTGATGTGTTAAATGAGAACGGCTTCTTGCCGGAAATTAAGGTCGACATAGTACGGACCGATCCGCGCTTTACAAGTACCATATCCTCACTCTATTTTCAATATTTTTTGCATAAGTGAACAATGAAAGGCCATCAAGAATTCCTAGGCTGGTTAGGGGGGTACATAATTTGACAATGATTATATTGTTCTACTTGCAGGGCCATGTTGACCTGGCCAAGCGCTGCGCGAAGTACTACGCGGCCGGTGCCTGTTTAGCCAAGTGGCGTGTTGTCCTCAAGATCGGCCCGAAAGAGCCATCTCAGCTTTCCATTGACCTGAACGCCCATAGCCTTGATCGCTACGCCATCATCTGCCAAGAGAACGGCCTTGTGCCGATTGTCAAGCCTGAGATCCTGGTCGACGGGTCCCACGACATTGACCGCTGATTAGAAAAATGGAACAATTGGTAAGTTACAAGTTTGATATTTTGAAGTGTTTGGTAGATAGTCTTTTTGCATTTTGAAAACATTGCTGCAGTTTACTTTTGTTAGTAATAAAATGTGCTGCCAGTCTTTCAATTAAACTTTTCACTTTTCAGTCCTAATCTTTCATATGCCCAAGAGGTACTCCTTAGTAGTAGTACTATGGATTTTTGAACCATGTTGATATTATTGCTGATATTTATTGTTAAAGCGATGCAGACAGAGCGCCTCCTATTTGGGCCTTTGTCCGGCCCGCCAATGGGTACAGCCGAGCCCATTAGGCAACAAAATGAAAAAGAGAAAGATACAGCACAAATATATTAGAAGAATGGAATTGAGAATTCCCAATTTTCAGTTTACTGATATGATACAGGAACCAAAGAGGTACCAGGAGATGCATGACCAACTCATTGAGAAGGTCCAATAGAAATTAGCAGGGTGGAAAGCAAATCTATTATCTCTTGCGGGGAGATTAACACTTGTCAAAACTGTCTTGGTCTCACTTCCGGTGTACTACATGACAGTCGCACGATTACAAGCAAGAACAATCAAAGCCCTAACAGCGATCATACGGAAGTTCCTATGGGATAAGCAAAATGTGCAAATTTGCTATAATTATGTGACAGGTACACAATGGTATGGAAGGCAGCAAACTGGGCCAGAAGAACAGGAAGATGTTTTAAAGGAGAAATTGGGGAAGCAACCACCTTAAGTTTCACCCTTCAACACACTCTCAATTCACAGTTTATTTCAATTAATGGATGTCAGGTACCGAGTAGCTTTGTTTAATTAATTGTATTAAACAGATCTTAGGAACTGGGTAGTTTAGATACCGGTTTTGTGTTTTGTATGCAGCAGCTATCAGGAGTAGCTTTTTACCAGCAACTGCTGCTGCATTTTTATTTTAGTTTTTAGTTTTTACTTTATCTTTAATTGTAGCATGGCATTTTAAATTTAATCCCAGCGCCTAAGGGCATTCACTTCAAAAAAAAAAAGTACAATCTTCTAATGACTAGAAAAATAATTCAACAAAAACTAAAATTACAAAATAATAGAAGTGTAGCTAGTTAGTATCAGCCGTTACCAAATTTACAGCTGCAAACTAATACACATAATTTCTTCCCCAGAAGAACAATAGTTACACTGGCACTTTCCCACCATAAGCAGCAGTATAAGCTTCACCGAGCCCAGGCACATCCTTCTCATACGGCATGACATAGATCTCGCGGAAGTGCCTTTCAGAAGCCAAACAAGCACTGAAAAAACTGCACTTTTTCTTCAGTCCCTTACTTTGCAGTGCACTCAGTAAAGTATACCTCGGGATAAATACCTTTTCTAAGCTACACCCGAGTATCCGCGGTCGCAAAGCTATGCTCCTCGCCTCAATCCCAGCTTCACTCATAAGAAAGTACATACTCAACTTCACTTTCTCCTCAGTTAATATGAGTATCGGAGGGTATTTCCGGAAGGCAGCACACACCTCTTCTTGTGACCAGCCATATGTGTTCTTGAAGAACTCTGCATTGCTTTTAATTTTACCTTTGCTAAAATTACTGATCGCTTTTAAACCCCATAGAAACATCCTGGATCCCCTCGGAATCCCCAGCTCCTCAATTAGATCGAGTATCTGCCTTAAAGAAACCAGGTTACGGGTCCAGCAGCTTCTTCCCCCTAACAATGAAACCATATCTCCATTCGACAATCCATATTCTTTCAGTAAATTTATTCTCGGAATAATATGCTTGTCAATGCGCAAATCAAATAGGAAAGAATTCACTGAAATAATCTTCAACAAAGCCTTGTAGTTGTTCCCGACAAAATCTCTCCAAAACAGGAGGCGTGCAGGGGTGTCTTTCTTTAGAAGTGCAACCGGGTTGTATCGGATCATTTGAACCAGTACTTCTCTAGGGATCCCCTTTTCCATAATTTCACGCACCTTTGGTCTCAGGGTCTTATCCACATCGTATCCCAGAAGAGCTGGTCGGAGCGAAACAACATATTTGATCTGAGTATGGGATAAGCCAGTATCAATTAGGAACTTTACCACTGCTTCAGGTCGTGCCGGGGACTTGATCGCAGTAAGATGACTGTCTGCCGAGGCCTTGAGCGCTCGATCGAGAGAGAAGCCGAAGGAGGAGATGAGATAGTCGGCAATAAAAGGCAACTCCTTGGGCTGGGTTTTGGTTGAAAGAGGAAAGCAGAGGAGATGGTGGTAATGGTATTGGGGAGGAGAGAAGAAAGAGGAGTTGATTGCTCTCTTTAATTGAGAAGAAAGATGGGAACGCATGGTTCAATTGCGAAATGAAGGTGACGATTGAAATTTGATATTTACCCATCATAATTGGGAACACATGGTTCAATTGGGAACACGTGGTTTCTTTAGATATTTCGCCATCATAATATTGAAATTTGATATTTACCCAGCGAAAATCATCTTTATTATAAGTAAACCCAATTTTGAATTTAATCAATATAAAATATGAATTAATAATAATTAGAAAAGAAATTGACTCTTTTCCCCCTATCTTTTAAATTTTGATTCTACAAATCATTTCTGATCTTCTATCTATATATTGTGAAACTGCGGCAGCTTTTGCCCAAAAAGGGGCTCAAAATGAAGCACACCAAACATGTTGTACATGTTTGGTGCTATCTCCTGTTACTAATAAAATGGGCTGACAGTTTTTCAATATTTTTTTATTATGTTGGGTAACTGGTACATTCTAAAATTAAGCTCTTCCAATTTATTATTTGCTGACACACAATGTATATTTTATCTTATTTTGATTTTAATTTTTGTATATATTATTGTGCGGATGCAATATATTAATCTGTACAAATTAAGTTGACTGATTGTAATATAAGTTTGTGCGGATGCAGTATACAAAGGACAGTTTGATCTTTAACATGTCAATAATATATATTTTATTCAATTTAAGCTTTCAGCCTTAATCTTTCATTTGCCGAATATGTACTCTTTAGGAAAGCTTAAATTCTTAAGCCACAATACCTTAATCTTCATTGTCAATAGGTGTACAGTATGATTAAGCCATCATTACAATGGATTTTTAATCCTCTTGATATTATTGTTGATATTCATTGTTTACGAAAATCTACTTGCAATTAGATGTACAGTTGATAATTAAATTGGATTTTATTTTCACTTTGCTGTAATTTAAATAAGTTGATCCAGTCAAAATGTCAAAACCCTCAAAATCCCGAGATTTTTATATATAAGAAAATAAATAAATAAAATATTAAAAATAAGAAACTGTTCATCAGAATTTTAAAAATAAGAAGGACGCCACTCGGGATGGCGTCCCTCAGGGACGCCATCCCAGAAAACGTCCCGTGAAAAAAAAAAAAAAAAAAAAATGGGACGGGACGCCATCCCAGAAAACGTCCCGTAAAAAAAAAAAAAAACGGGACGGGACGCCATCCCAGAAAACGTCCCGTTAAAAAAAAAAAAAAAAAAAAAAAAAAAAAAATTTCTGCTGTGTTCAATCAGAAATCCAATAATTTTGATCAGATTCAAAATTTATTTTAGAGAAAATGGCTACATGGATTTTTGTGTTCTTTATATCAAAATAAAGGTATGAAAGTCTAGTTTCCAGATAATATAATTTCTCTATACAAAAATATTACAGATTGGTACAGTTTTAGCGATTAATTGACAGAGGTCAGAATTCAGAAAAGCTGAAATTCCATTGAGCAGTCCTATAATTTTGATCAGATTCAAAATTCATTTTAGAGAAAATGGCTACATGGATTTTTGTGTTCTTTATATCAAAATAAAGGTATGAAAGTCTAGTTTCCAGATAATATAATTTCTCTATACAAAAATATTACAGATTAGTATAGTTTTAGCGATTAATTGACAGAGGTCAGAATTATTGGACTGCTCACTGAAATTTCAGCTTTTCTGAATTCTGACCTCTGTCAATTAATCGCTAAAACTGTACCAATCTGTAATATTTTTGTTTAGAGAAATTATATTATATGGAAACTAGACTTTCATATCTTTATTTTGATATAAAGAACATAAAAATCTATGTAGCCATTTTCTTTAAAATGAATTTTTAATCTGATCAAAATTATAGGACTGCTCAATGGAATTTCAGCTTTTCTGAATTCTGACCTCTGTCAATTAATCGCTAAAACTGTACTAATCTGTAATATTTTTGTATAGAGAAATTATATTATCTGGAAACTAGACTTTCATACCTTTATTTTGATATAAAGAACACAAAAATCCATGTAGCCATTTTCTCTAAAATAAATTTTGAATCTGATCAAAATTATTGGATTTCTGATTGAACACAGCAGAAATTTTTTTTTTTTTTTTTTTTTTTTTTTTTTTTTTTTTTTTACGGGACGTTTTCTGGGATGGCGTCCCGTCCCTTTTTTTTTTTTTTTTTTTTTTTTTTCACGGGACGTTTTCTGGGATGGCGTCCCTGAGGGACGCCATCCCGAGTGGCGTCCTTCTTACTTTTGAAATTCTGATGAACAGTTTCTTATTTTTAATATTTTATTTATTTATTTTCTTATATATAAAAATCTCGGCTCAAAATCAACTCCGCTAGCGACGCCACCTTATCGAAATTCGTAAAACCTTGGCCGCCTGTTGTGCCAAAAAAGAAATAAAAAGAGAAACGATCGATCGATCATCGCCTTTGCCTCTGACAATCGGATTCTTATCACCACCTCTTCTTAGACGCCACGACTCAACAACCATGTCTTCTCATCTTTCTTCTCAATTAAAGAGAGCAATATACTCCTCTTTCTTCTCTCCTCCCCAATGCCATTACCACCATCTCCTCCGCTTTCCTCTTTCAACCAAAACCCAGCCTCAGGAGTTGCCTTTTATTGCCGACTATCTCATCTCCTCCTTCGGCTTCTCTCTCGATCGAGCGAGCAAGGCTGCGGCAGACAAACAACTTACGGCGATCAAGTCCCCGGCACGGCCTGATGCAGTGGTAAAGTTCCTAATTGATACTGGCTTATCCCATTCTCAGATCAAATCTGTTGTTTCACTCCGGCCAGCTCTTCTGGGATCCAATGCGGATAAGACCCTGAGACCAAAGGTGCGTGAAATGATGGAAAAGGGGATCCCTGGAGAAGTACTGGTTCAATTGATCCGATACAACCCTGTTGTACTTCAATTGAAAGACACCCCTGCGCGCCTACTGTTTTGGAGAGATTTTGTCGGGAACAACGACAAGACTTTGTTGAAGATTATTTCGAGGAATCTTTTCCTATTCTCATTGCACATTGACAAGCATATTCTTCCCAAATTAAATTTACTGAAAGAATATGGATTGTCGAATGAAGATATGGTTTCATTGTTAGGGGGGAGAAGATGGGGGAGAAGCTGCTTTGGCCGTGACCTCAATTCTTTAAGGCAGATACTCGACCTAATTGAGGAGTTGGGGATTCCGAGGGGATCCAGGATGTTTCTATGGGGGTTAGATGCTATTGCTAATATGAGCATAGGTAAAATTAAAAGTAATGCAGAGTTCTTCAAGAACACATATGGCTGGTCAAAGGAAGAGGTTTGTGCTGCCTTCCGGAAGTACCCTACAGTACTCAGATTATCAGAGGAGAAAGTGAGGTCGACTATGAACTTTCTTATGAGTAAAGCTGGTTTTGAGGCAAGGAGCATAGCTTTACGACCGCGGATACTCGGGTGTAGCTTACAAAAGGTATTGATCCTGAGGTATACTATACTGAGTACACTGCAAAACAAGGGACTGATGAAAAAGTGCAGTTTTTTCAGTGCTTGTTTGGCTTCTGAAAGGCGCTTCTGCGAGATCTATGTCGTACCATATGAGAAGGATGTGCCTGGGCTTGGCGAAGCTTATGCTGCTGCTTATGGTGGAAAAGTGCCGGTCTGACCATTGTTCTTCTGGGAAAGAAATTATGTGTATCAGTTTGGAGCTGTAAATTTGGTAACAGCTGATACTAACTAGCTAGGCTTCTATTATTTTATAATTTTTTTTTTGTTCAATTATTTTTTTCTAGTCATTAGAAGCTTGTATTTCTTAACTGGTACCTCTTTGGTGCCAGTTTCATTTCTGTTGGATATTGGGTATTCTCAATTCCATTTTTCTAATTTATTTGTTTTATCTTTCTCTTTTTCATTTTATTTGCAAATGTCACTTTTTCATAAAGGGACATTTGCTGTTTCCCAACCTCCTTTTGTTTTTTGACACCTTGGGCTCCAGGTCTGATATGGGTAATATTTTATTTGGCAGCTGTGCATATATTAGCACTGAATAAGAATCATTATTAAAATAAATCCAATTGATATTACCTATGGGTTCTATACTGGTAAAATATATTGTACCTTGAGTGAGGCTATGGTAATATGCATAGTGCAAATTGGAGAAGTTCCTAGTGAGCATGCAATTTACATCGGCACACCCGAGAAGGGAACCTTGAGCAGGCTATGATTAATCAACCGGCACGATCGGCAAGCGCCTAGCGAACATCAACGTGGAGAACATTGAGGAGAACCGCAGCTACCTACGTGAGCTTCTCTTCTTGACACCTGGTGCTCTTGAGTGCATAAGTGGTGTCATCCTCTATGAGGACACTAAGGATGGGAAACTTTCCATTGATGTGCTCAATGAGAGCCGCGTTTTGCCGGGAATTAAGGTTGACATGGTACCATTTTGTGATCGCCGGTACCGGTGGCGAAACCACCACTCAGGTATTTAAAATAATCTTCTCTTTATTGTTTATGGTTTTTTGTGAGTTCGGATTAACAAATGCTTGAATTGGTTTGTTGTAGGCTGTACACAGCCAACTTTAAATAAAATTTGCACTGAAACTTCAACCTTTCTTTTGATCATGATTTAATGCCAAGTAGCTTGCCAAAAAAAAAAAAATTAAGGCCAAGTGGTTTATCAGAATATCAATTTTATATTTCATGAGTGAGGCTACCATAATTTGCGAAGCGCGGATTAGTCCGTCCTATGAATTTATATATTGGTTCTGAAAATTCAAATAATAGATTCAAACTGCTGAACATGATCTCTATATGAAAATGTATTTGTAGACCAAATTTCACATTTTTAAACTTTTTTTACTATTTTGTTAGATAGTGAAAACTACTTGATCTAAAAATTTGGACCATCCGAAAGTAGTGATTTTCTACCTACCTGTAAAAATAGTAAAAAAATCTAGAAAATGTTAAATTTGATTTCTTAGTATATTTTCATATGAAGATCACGTTGAATCCTTCAGATCGACTATTTACATTTTAAAAATGGAGATAGTACGGACCGATCCGCGCTTTACAAAGTACCATATCCTCACTCTATTTTCCTTATTTTTAGCATAAGTGAACAATGAAAGGCCATCAAGAATACCTAGGCTGGTAAGGGTGGTACATAATTGGGCAATGATTATATTGTTCTACTTGTAGGGCCATGTTGACCTGGTCGAGTGCTGCGCGAAGTACTGCGCGGCCGGTGGCCGTTTCGCCAAGTGGCGTGTTGTCCTCAAGATTGGCCCGAACGAGCCATCTCAGCTTTCCATTGACCTGAACGCCCATGGCCTCGCTCACTACGCCATCATCTGCCAAGAGAACGGCCTTGTGCCGATTGTTGAGCCCGAGATCCTGGTCGACGGGTCCCACGACATTGACCTACGGGCTTTTAACCAAAAAAAAAAAAGATGGCAGCACATGTGAAATCAGTGTTGTAAATAACGGTATGCAATTGTTGGACGGACAGGGTACCGCCAAGTGATTAATCGGGAATAATTGAAAATAATCAATCATAATTGGAAATAATTGGCTGATTAGTCGAAAAATTTCGTGACGGTTTGGTAATCGACCTATTAATTAGCTTAAACAGACTTTTTTTACAACATTGTGTTGTAAATAACAGTATGCAGCTGTTGTATGGACAAGGTACCGGCAAACAATTAATCGAAAATAATTAGAAATAATCGATCATAATCAGAAATATTTGTAATATTTCCGATTAATTAGCTTAAACATACATTTTTTACAACACTGCGCGGAAAAAAGTATACCGTTAGAATTTGTTTTTTTCTTACAAAATTTGTACATACCCTATAATGTTTTAGATATACGTGTAAATTCGATCATATATGACATTGGTTAACTTGTATGTAAGAACTTTTACAAATATTATATAAAAAACAAGATTATTTCATAAGAATCTTTATACCTCGCGTATATATAAATATTAAATATTTAAATAGTAATCAGATGGGTTGATCCGACGGTCTAATCAGGAAATCAAATTTTACCGGACCGGTCCGATTCCGATAACATTAGTTTATCCAGTCCAAAATGTCAAAACCCTCAAAATCAAACTACGCTCCTCTCTACCGACTCCCACCTGTCGGAAAAACCCTCAAAATCAAACTGCGCCGCCTGTTGTACTTAGCCGAGGGTGGATTGCATTGTCGTCTTTGCCGAGGGTGGCAACCGGATTCTTCTCACCTCCGCTTCGTAGTAGTTGAGAGTCTCTTTCTGATCGGACTACTACTTTCACAATTAAACCATGTGTTCTCATCTTCTTTTAAAGAGAGCAATCTACTCCTTCTTTTCTCCTCAATGCCATTACCACCATCTCCTCCGCTTTTCTCTTTCAACCAAAACCCAGCCTCAGGAGTTGCCTTTTATGGCCCACTATCTCATCTCCTCCTTCGGCTTCTCTCTCGATCGAGCGCTCAAGGCTGCGGCAGACAAACATCTTACGTCGATTAAGTCGCCGGCACGGCCTGATGCAGTGGTAAAGTTCCTAACTGACACTGGCTTATCCCACACTCAGATCAAATCTGTTCTTTCCCTCCGACCAGCTCTTCTGGGGTACAATGTGGATAAGACCCTGAGACCAAAGGTGCGTGAATTGATCGAAATGGGGATCCCTGGAGAAGTACTGGTTCAAGTGATCCGATATAACCCGACTGTACTTCAATTGAAAGGCAATCTTCCGCGCCTACTGTTTTGGAGAGATTTTGTCGAGAACAATGACAAGGCTTGGTTGAAGATTATTTCGAGGAATTTTTTCCTAGTGTCATTGCACATTGACAACCATATTCTTCCGAGATTAAATTTACTGAAAGAATATGGATTGTCGAATGGAGATATGGTTTCATTGTTAGGTAGAAGAAGCTGCTTTGGCCGTAACCTCAATTCTTTAAGGCAGATACTCGATCTAATTGAGGAGCTGGGGATTCCAAGGGGATCCAGGATGTTTCTATGGGGGCTAGATGCTATTGCTAATTTTAGCATAGGTAAAATTAAAAGCAATGCAGAGTTCTTCAAGAACACATATGGCTGGTCGCAGGAAGAGGTGTGTGCTGCCTTCCGGAAGTTCCCTCCGGTACTCAAATATTCAGAGGAGAAAGTGAGTTCGAGTATGAACTTTCTTATCGGTAAAGCTGGGTTTGAGGCAAGGAGCATAGCTTTTCGACCGCGGATACTCGGGTGTAGCTTACAAAATGTATTGATCCCGAGGTATACTGTACTGAGTACACTGCAAAGCAAGGGACTGATGAAAAAGTGCAGTTTTTTAAGTGCTTGTTTGGCATCTGAAAGGCGCTTCCGCGAGATCTATGTCGTGCCGTATGAGAAGGATGTGCCTGGGCTCAGCAAAGCTTATGCTGCTGCTTATGGTGGAAAAGTGCCGGTCTGACTATTGTTCTTCTGGGGAAGATATTATGTGTATCATTTTGCAGCTGTAAATTTGGTAACAGCTGATACTAACTATATCTAGGGTTCTATTATTTTATAATTTTTGTTTTTGTTCAATTATCTTTTAAATTTTGATTCTACAAATCATTTGTGATCTTCTATTCTCTGTATTGTGAAACTGCAGTAGCTTTTGCCCAAAAAGGGGCTCAAAATGAAGCACACCAAACATGTTGTCAGTCAAAATCTTACCTCCATAATACTGTTCTAAAAGTCTTAATTAATTATCAGACGTTCAATTTGCTTCAGATATGCTAATCATATGTTAAATCTAGGCAAAACCAAACGTCACAAAATAAGTAAGTTTTGCCTCTTTTGATAGCTCCAACTCATTAATACTTTGCGTATGTCACCCTGACCAATTAGTTGGGATTGGAGGGTTCATTCTGAGATTATGCAAATTTGGGTTCTTTTGGATACCTACCCGGGTTTTAAATGTGTTCATGTATCCCATATTCCCCCCTTAATTTTTCATTGCTATCCCCGAGTTATTTTGTACTTTGGATGTATTTTTTCTTATGTTCCTTACCATCTGTAACATAGGCCCTGGATCTTTGTTTTATTTTTGGGTTTCGTTATTTATTATTTGTTAATTTCTTACTAGGGATGCGGTTTTTCAGGTTTTTATAGTTTGTAATATATAGATGACAAGGAGGGTTTTGTGCAAAATTGACACTGACAAGGGTTTTTTTTTGCAAAACAGACAATGTGGGGGGGGGGTATGCAAAATTGCTACTGGGAGGGCTTCAATGTCATTATGGGGGTGGATTATGCTTTGCAGTTTTTGGGTACCTCATGCTGTTGGTGGTTTTCTTTGCTTTGCTTTTTATGGTCTGACTTGTAATATACACAGCAATAAGGGGGTTATGTGCAAATGTATGTCTGGGGGGAGGCTATGCATCTCTGAGGTTGTGTTTCTTATTTCAATTCTCACTGGCATCATGGTTGTTTTCTTGGGTTTCTCCCTGGTACGAGAATAGGCACGGTACAGGAAGCAGGCTACTATACACTTCTCATACTGGCCATGCTCCGCTACAGAGTACAGAGATGTGGTGTTACATTGCAATGTGTTACACTTACAGAGGGCCTACCTACATATGTTACTATCAGGCCACTTTCTTTCTAAGCTTTTAGATTAGCTATGTACCGTGCACAATGGTTTATAATGTCCAGTTAATCTGATCGCTAATGATCGTTAAAAAAAAAAAAACACAGTAATTGAACGTTATGATTCAAAATATTCTGCTACTGTGTTTTTTTTTCTTCAGTTCTAACTATTGTTGTTGTGAGATTGTTTTTTGACGAAAAAACATTGTAGTTGAACGTTATAAACTACCACGTCGAGCTAAAGTACTTTTTTTTTAAACGATCATTAGCTATCAAATTAACTAGACGTTATGGCCCAACTACAGTGCTCTGGACGTTATAAACCATAACGTTCTTTCTATATTTCAAAAAAATTCATAAAACATTACCCATTATCAATATTTTTTTATATTAATTAGAATTATAAGTAAGAGCATCAGAAATTATAAGTCACATTGAAAATTATAAGTTAAAACATTATTTTTTATTTAGTACCCGATTAGTTAATAGATTTGAACCAAATTAGCTATTTAAATTCGCTATTTTTTCGGCCCTCCACGAAAATTTTGAATCCGACCTACGAAGAGGAGAGAGGAAGCTCCTCAAATCTTTACAAATCCTAATTTTGTCTGTTTCAAGATTCTTCTCATGATTTCATCACTATATTAGATCACCAAAGTGTTTAATAAGGCAGCAGACATACATTACATTACGAGGATGGGACAAAAGAGAGAAGAACGGACCTTTGAAAACGTAAGGGCAAAAGAGTCCATTAATTTTCTACTTAATAGTATATAATATTTTATATTGATTAAATTTAAAATTGAGGACATTTATAAAAAAAAAGTTGATTTTGGATGGGAAATATCAAATTTCAATATTATGATAGAGAAATATCTAAATTTCTCTTTTGGTAATTGGTACAACTCAGGGAAATAAATCTGCTGCGATTTCAAAGAATCGCAGAGAGCCTACTATTCGAAATCTAACTGCTCATCAGTTTTGAAATTTGTGTATAAAAATGATTTTTTTTAGAATCGTGCATTCTAAAAAACCAATAGTTAGATTTAAAATAGCAGGCTTCCTGCAATTCTTTATTTTCTATAATTGGTACAACAGGCGGCGCAGGTTTTTACGACGGAGTGGGAGTCGCTAGAGGACCGTCGTTTGCTCTAAAGGGAGTTAGTCCTTGTGCATTTTAAAAACGTTGTTATATATAGTTTACTTCTGTTACTAATAAAATGGGCTGACAATTTTTCAATTTTTTTTTATTATGTTGGGTAACTGGTACATTCTAAAATTAAGCTCTTCCAATTTATTATTTGCTGACACACAATGTATATTTTTATCTTATTTTGATTTTAATTTTTGTATATATTATTGTGCGGATGCAATATATTAATCTGTACAAATTAAGCTGACTGATTGTAATATAAGTTTGTGTGGATGCAGTATACAAAGGACAGTTTGATCTTTAACATGTCAATAATATATATTTTATTCAATTTAAGCTTTCAGCCTTAATCTTTCATTTGCCAAATATGTACTCTTTAGGAAAGCTTTAATTCTTAAGCCACCAATACCTTAATCTTCATTGTCAACAGGTGTACAGTATGATTAAGCCATTGTGACAATGGATTTTTAATCCTCTTGATATTCATTGTTTATGAAAATCTACTTGCAATTAGATGTACAATTGATAATTAAATTGGATTTTATTTTCACTTTGCTGTAATTTAAATAAGTTGATCCAGTCAAAATGTCAAAACCCTCAAAATCAACTCCGCTAGCGACGCCACCTTGTCGAAATTCGTAAAACCTTGGCCGCCTGTTGTGCCAAAAAAGAAATAAAAAGAGAAACGATCGATCGATCATCGCCTTTGCCTCTGACAATCGGATTCTTATCACCTCTGCTTCTTAGACGCCACAACTCAACAACCATGTGTTCCCATCTTCTTAAGAGAGCAATCTACTCTTCTTTCTTCTCTCCTCCCCAATGCCATTACCACCATCTCCTCCGCTTTCCTCTTTCAACCAAAACCCAGCCTCAGGAGTTGCCTTTTATTGCCGACTATCTCATCTCCTCCTTCGGCTTCTCTCTCGATCGAGCGCTCAAGGCTGCGGCAGACAAACAACTTACGGCGATCAAGTCCCCGGCACGGCCTGATGCAGTGGTAAAGTTCCTAATTGATACTGGCTTATCCCATTCTCAGATCAAATCTGTTGTTTCACTCCGGCCAGCTCTTCTGGGATCCAATGCGGATAAGACCCTGAGACCAAAGGTGCGTGAAATGATGGAAAAGGGGATCCCTGGAGAAGTACTGGTTCAATTGATCCGATACAACCCTGTTGTACTTCAATTGAAAGACACCCCTGCGCGCCTACTGTTTTGGAGAGATTTTGTCGGGAACAACGACAAGACTTTGTTGAAGATTATTTCGAGGAATCTTTTCCTATTCTCATTGCACATTGACAAGCATATTCTTCCCAAATTAAATTTACTGAAAGAATATGGATTGTCGAATGAAGATATGGTTTCATTGTTAGGGGGGAGAAGATGGGGGAGAAGCTGCTTTGGCCGTGACCTCAATTCTTTAAGGCAGATACTCGACCTAATTGAGGAGTTGGGGATTCCGAGGGGATCCAGGATGTTTCTATGGGGGTTAGATGCTATTGCTAATATGAGCATAGGTAAAATTAAAAGCAATGCAGAGTTCTTCAAGAACACATATGGCTGGTCACAGGAAGAGGTTTGTGCTGCCTTCCGGAAGTACCCTACAATACTCAGATTATCAGAGGAGAAAGTGAGGTCGACTATGAACTTTCTTATGAGTAAAGCTGGTTTTGAGGCAAGGAGCATAGCTTTACGACCGCGGATACTCGGGTGTAGCTTACAAAAGGTATTGATCCTGAGGTATACTATACTGAGTACACTGCAAAACAAGGGACTGATGAAAAAGTGCAGTTTTTTCAGTGCTTGTTTGGCTTCTGAAAGGCGCTTCCGCGAGATCTATGTCGTACCATATGAGAAGGATGTGCCTGGGCTTAGCGAAGCTTATGCTGCTGCTTATGGTGGAAAAGTGCCGGTCTGACTATTGTTCTTCTGGGAAAGAAATTATGTGTATCAGTTTGGAGCTGTAAATTTGGTAACAGCTGATACTAACTAGCTAGGCTTCTATTATTTTATAATTTTTTTTTGTTCAATTATTTTTTTCTAGTCATTAGAAGCTTGTATTTCTTAACTGGTACCTCTTTGGTTCCAGTATCTTTTCAGTTGGATATTGGGTATTCTCAATTCCATTTTTCTAATTTATTTGTTTTATCTTTCTCTTTTTCATTTTATTTGCAAATGTCACTTTTTAATAAAGGGACATTTGCTGTTTTCTAACCTCTTTTTTTTTTTTAACAAATTGGGCTCCAGATCAGATATGGGTGATATTTTATTTGGCAGCTGTGCATATATTAGCACAGAATAATAATCATTATTAACATAAAACCTAATTGATATTGCCTATGGGTCCTATACTGGTAAAATATATTGTACCTTGAGTGAGGCTATGGTAATATGCATAGTGCAGATTGGAGAAATGCCTAGCGAGCATGCAATTTACCTCGGCACACCCGAGAAGGGAATCTTGAGCAGGCTACGATTAATCAACTGGCACGATCGGCAAGTGCCTAGCGAACATCAATGTGGAGAACATTGAGGAGAACCGCAGCAACCTACGTGAGCTTCTCTTCTTGATACCTGGTGCTCTTGAGTGCATAAGTGGTGTCATCCTCAATGAGGACACTTAAGGATGGGAAACTTTCCGTTGATGTGCTCAATGAGAACCGCGTTTTGCCGGGAATTAAGGTTGACATGGACATTATGATCGCCAGTACCGGTGGCGAAACCACCACTCAGGTATTTAAATTATCTTCTCTTTATTGTTTATGGTTTTTTGTGAGTATGGATTAACAAATGCTTGAATTGGTTTGTTGTAGGCTGTACACAGCCAACTTTAAATAAAATTTGCACTGAAACTACAACCTTTCTTTTGATCTTGATTTATTGCCAAGTAGCTTGCCAAAAAAATAAAAATTAAGGCCAAGTGGTTTATCAGAATATCAATTTTATATTTTCATGAATGAGGCTACTGTAATTTGCAAATTGCGGATTAGTCAGTACTATGAATTTATATCTTCATTTTCAGATTCAAATAATAGATCCAAACTGCTCAACATGATCTTTTCAATTCATATGAAAATGTATTTGGAGACCAAATTTCACATTTTAAAAAACAATTACTATTTTTTTTAGATAGTAAAAGCAACTTGATCTAAAAATTTGGACCATTCGAAAGTAGTGATTTTCTACCCACCAGTAAAAATAGTAAAAAATTCTAAAAAAATATAAAATTTGATTTCTTAGTACATTTTCATATGGAAATCATGTTGAATGGTTCAGATCGACTTTTTACATTTAAAAAATAGATATATGGGTACATAGTACGGACCAATCCGCACTTTACAAAGTACCATATCCTCACTCATTTCATTATTTTTTGCAAAAGTGAACAATGAAAGGCCATTAAGAATTCCTGGGCTGGTAAGAGTGGTACATCATTTGACAATAATTATATTGTTCTACTTGCAGGGCCGTGATGACCTGACCAAGTGCTGCCAGAAGTACTATGCGGCTGGTGCCCGCTTCGCCAAGTGGCGTGCTGTCCTCAAGATCGGCCCGAACGAGCCATCTCAGCTTTCCATTGACCTAAACGCACACGGCCTCGCTCGCTATGCCATCATCTGCCAAGAGAACACCCTAGTCCCGATTGTCGAGCCTTTGATCCTGGTCGATGGGTCCCACGAAATCGACCGCTGTGCTTACGTCACCGAGGTTGTTTTGGCTGCATGCTACACGACTCTCAATGACCATCATGTCCTTCTAGAAGGAACTCTTTTGAAACCCAACATGGTCACACCCGGCTCTGACGCCCCTATGGTGGCCCACGAGGTGATCGCTGAGTACACTGTCAGAGCACTGCTCAGGACAGTCCCACCGGCCGTACCGGCTGTGGTTTTCCTCTCTGGTGGCCAGAGCGAGGAGGAAGCAACTTTGAATTTGAATGCAATGAACAAGTTGCTGGGAAAGAAGCCGTGGAGTCTCTCGTTCTCCTTCGGCCGTGCGCTTCAGCAGAGCACGCTCAAGGCATGGGCCGGTAAGGAGGAGAATGTGGAGAAGGCATGGGCCATCTTCCTTGCCCGGTGCAAGGCCAACTCTGCAGCAACCCTCGGGACTTATGCCGGTGATGCTGCCGGTGGCGAAGGCGTGTTGGAGAGCCTCCACGTCAAGGATTACAAGTATTGATCGGCATTTGAAATTTTGATGAATTTTAATGTGTTTTTTTTAAGTAAAGAGTTGTAATTTTCTTTTTCTCCGACAAAGAAGTCATTTTTTTGTGTTTGATTTTTTTTCTTTAATGTTGTTTTTAATAAGAGAAATGTGAAATGACTTGTGATATTTTCTACTATAATTGGTCATCTCGTTAGTCTTTAATTGTTTTCTTTTTAAGTAGAAAACTAGAAATCATAATTTATACCTGGCAAGCTGAGATTCTTTTGAGAATATTAAACTTTAATAAATAGGTGGAGATCTACTATCGTATTTACTGCTGTTCAAAATCAGAACAACTGATTAGAAATATGGAACAGTCGGACAGTAACTTGAGCTTGAAATAAACAGGACTCGGGCTCTTTTTGCGGTTTGATTTGTTTAGACTGTTTCTATTATCGAACCAATAAAAACCGAATTAATTAGCTGTTAACTGTTTAGTAGACTGTTTCTGTTTTGTGAAAAAAAAGCGGTAACTCGTTTTAAAGAAAACCCGTTTTTAGACATGTTCACTTTTTGTAATAATTTTGGTGCATTAAATGAGAGAGAAAATAAAGAAGATAAATAACTGACTCTAGTCCTTGATTCTTAGATGGCAGCTTCTGTGAGAAGCCATGAGATTCGTTTTTTTCTTCTTTTCTTCTGAGCTCTTCTTTTTCTCTTTGGCAATGGAATAGTGGGTGGACTGAGTTGTACATATAGATACTTTATATGTTGTTGTTTGTGTTGGCTGTTTGTTGGCGTTTGTTATGTGCTATATTTCTTCTCCTTCTCTTTTCTCTTCTTTTTCTGGCTTTCACACTGGTGGCTCTTCATTGGGATCTCTGAGTGGTGATTGTCCCGGTCCGGTTGATTCATTTTCCGGACTGGTTTGATTCAGTGCCTCTCTTGGAACTTTGGAGTGGTGTCTGTCCTGATTCAGTTGATTCAGTTTCCGGTCCGGTTTGATTCAGTGCCTTCTCTGATGTAGTTTGCCAAAAGAAATATAACAACTATACGCACTGAGGAAACAATCACTAGGTTTCTATCATTTCCATCAAGCAAGGATGACTAACTTCGTTTCAACATGATACACATACTCCTAGTGCATTTTTAGTTTGTTATTAGTTGTATGCTTTCTCAGACACTCGTGGTATAATCTTATGTAACACGTAGTTTGTAACTCTTTTAATTCAATAAAATTACCTACGGGCTTTTAACCAGAAAAAAAAGATGGCAGCACATGTGAAATCAGTGTTGTAAATAACGGTATGCAGTTGTTGAACGGACAGGGTACCACCAAGCTATTAATCGGGAATAATTGAAATAATCGATTATAGTTAGAAATATTTGTAATATTTCCAATTAATTAGTTTAAACATACGTTTTTTACAACACTATTCGAAAAAAAGTATACCGTTAGAATTTGTTTTTTTCTTACAAAATTTCAAGGTTCTAAATAGCGTTTATAGCGTCGTAGCGGGAAGGCTTAAAAAAAAGCTATAGCGAATAGCGTCGCTATAGGGGAAGCTATTCCAAATAGCGTTTTTTTTTTTTACATTTCGTATATTCAATATTTGTACTAAATATCAACATTATATAAAGTCTCATAGAACAATAAATAACACCAAAGTAATTAAGAAATTATAATATTCATATTGAACCCGTACAAAGTCCAAATTGCGGTTCAAAATATCCATAGTAATATCATAAATTATCGATTTTTCCTATTAAAAATATCTTAAGCATCATGATTTATGATATAATCTATTTTTTTTCTATTCAAATTTTAATTTCGGTTTGGACTTTTTTTCTATTCAAATTTCAATTTATATTCCCAATTTCAAATTGATTTATCTGTAGCAAGTAGCAACAAATTCAATTATGGTTTGAGATTTTTTTTATCTTTATTTAAAACTCATATAAATTGCTTAAAAAAAAAAAATCCATATTGTATAGCGCTGTAGCGGCCGCTATATATAAATATTAAATATTTAAAACATGATATTTCATAAGAATCTTTATACCTCGCGTATATATAAATATTAAATATTTAAATAAACTAGTAATCAGATGGGTTGATCCGACGGTCTAATCAGGAAATCAAATTTTACCGGTCCGGTCCGATTCCGATAACATTAGTTTAGTTTATCCAGTCCAGAATGTCAAAACCCTCAAAATCAAACTACGCTCCTCTCTACCGACTCGCACCTCCGCTTGTTGTACTTAGCCGAGGGTGGCAACCGGATTCTTCTCACCTCCGCTTCGTAGTAGTTAAGAGTCTCTTTCTGACCGGACTAGTACTTTCACAATTTAACCATGTGTTCTCATCTTCTTTTAAAGAGAGCAATCTACTCCTTTTCTCCTCAATGCCATTACCACCATCTCCTCCGCTTTTCTCTTTCAACCAAAACCCAGCCTCAGGAGTTGCCTTTTATTGCCGACTATCTCATCTCCTCCTTCGGCTTCTCTCTCGATCGTGCGCTCAAGGCTGCGGCAGACAAACATCTTACGTCGATTAAGTCCCCGGCACGGCCTGATGCAGTGGTAAAGTTCCTAACTGACACTGGCTTATCCCACACTCAGATCAAATCTGTTCTTTCACTCCAGCCAGCTCTTCTGGGATCCAATGCGGATAAGACCCTGAGACCAAAGGTGCGTGAATTGATGGAAAAGGGGATCCCTAGAGAAGTACTGGTTCAATTGATCCGATACAGCCCGGCTGCACTTAAATTGAAAGACAATCTTACGCGCCTACTGTTCTGGAGAGATTTTGTTGAGAACAACGACAAGGCTTTGTTGAAAATTATTGCAAGAAATCCTTTCGTGTTTGCATTCAACATTGACAAGCATATTCTTCCGAAAATAAATTTACTGAAAGAATATGGATTGTCGAATAGAGATATGGTTTCATTGTTTGGTAGAACAAGCTGCTGTGGCCGTAACCTGGTTCCTTTAAGGCAGATACTCGATCTAATTGAGGAGCTGGGGATTCCAAGGGGATCCAGGATGTTTCTATGGGGTTTAGATGCTATTGCTAATTTTAGCATAGGTAAAATTAAAAGCAATGCAGAGTTCTTCAAGAACACATATGGCTTGTCACAGGAAGAGGTTTGTGCTGCCTTCCGGAAGTACCCTGTGGTACTCAGATTATCAAAGGAGAAAGTGAGTTCGAGTATGAACTTTCTTATGAGTAAAGCTGGTTTTGAGTCAAGGAGCATAGCTTTGCGACCGCGGATACTCGGGTGTAGCTTACAAAAGGTATTGATCCCGAGGTATACTGTACTGAGTACACTGCAAAACAAGGGACTGATGAAAAAGTGCAGCTTTTTAAATGCTTGTTTGGCTTCTGAAAGGCGATTCCGCGAGATATATGTCGTACCATATGAGAAGGATTTGCCTGGGCTTGGCGAATCTTATGCTGCTGCTTATGGTGGAAAAGTGTCGGTCTGACTATTGTTCTTCTGGGGAAGAAATTATGTGTATCAGTTTGCAGCTGTAAATTTGGTAACAGCTGATACTAACTAGCTAGGCTTCTATAATTTTGTAATTTTAGTTTTTGTTGAATTATTTTTCTAGTCATTAGAAGCTTGTAGTTCTTAACTGGTACCTCTTTGGTTCCAGTATCATTTCAGTTGGATATGGGTATTCTCAATTCCATTCTTCTAATTTATTTGCTGTATGTTTCTCTTTTTCATTTTATTTGCAAATGTCACTTTTTAATAAAGGGACATTTGCTGTTTCCCAACCTCCTTTTGTTTTTTGTCACCTTGGGCTCCAGATCTGATATGGGTAATATTTTATTTGGCAGCTGTGCATATATTAGCACTGAATAAGATAAAATAAAATCTAATTGATATTACCTATGGGTTCTATACTGGTAAAATATATTGTACCTTGAGTGAGGCTATGGTAATATGCATAGTGCAGATTGGAGAAGCGCCTAGCGACCATGCAACTTACATCGGCACAGCCGGGAAGGAAATCTTAGCGGCCGATGAATCAACCGGCATGATCGGAAAGCGCCTATGGAGCATCAACGTGGAGAACATTGAGCAGACCTGCCGTAACTTGCGCGAGTTGCTCTTCTTGACACCTGGCGCCCTTGTGTGTATCACTAGCATCATCCTCTATGAGAAGACCCTCTATCAAAAGCCAAAGGATGGGAATTTTTTCGTTGATGTGCTCAATTTGAATGGCGTCTTGCCGGTAATTAATGCTGACATGGGCACCATTGCGATCGCCGGCACAGACAGCAAGGCCACCAGTCAGGTATTTAAATAGAGTAGAACTAGGGTGTGATGTGCTGACCAAACTCTTTGGTGAGCATAACTCTATAATCTATCGGATTCAATTCAAACGAGATGAATCCAAACCGTTGAAACCGATATACTTCACGAGTGATGTGCGTACATGCAAAATTTTGAATTTTTTGAATTCATTTAGTCTAAAGTCAAGTAGTCAAAATTGATGAAAAATGAATGATCCAAAATGAAGTTTTAGAAGTTATTTTAATGCATTCTTTTTTCATCAATTTTGACTGCTTGACTTTGTACTAAATAAATCTGAAACCTTCAAAATTTTGCATGTACGCACATCACTCATGACATCGTTTTCAACGGTTTGGATTCATCTCGTTTGAAGTGAATACGATAGATTATGGAGTTATGCTCACCAAAGAGTTTGGTGAGCACATCACATCCTAGTTCTACTCTTTAAATTATGTCTTCACTTTATTTTTATGGTTTGTTGTACGTAGGCTGTGCAAAACCAATTCTAAATAAAATTTACACTGAAATTACAAGCTTTCTTTTGATCGTGAGTTAGGGCCAAGTGGTGTATCAGAATATCAATTTCATATTTTCATTAGAGGCCGGTGGCGAAGGCTGTTGGAGAGCCTCCATGTCAAGGATTACAAGTATTGATCGTAGGGGTGTAAACGGTCGGATACGGATCGGATAGTGGTCAAACCATATCCTTATCCGTTATAATTTTTTGGATACGGATACGAATACGGATAGTCTCGGATACAGATACGGATCGGATATTAAACGGATACGGATACGGATCGGATATCGGACGGATATGAATAAGGATATGAATACAATTCGGATAATTAAAATAAATTACTAATGTACATTCTAGTAAAAAATATAATTTAAATATAATTTTTTCATTCATAAATTAGATATAATATTTTTTATAATAAATTTGTTGGTTACAAAACATATATCATATTATTAAAATATTAGTTACTAATCATGTCATAGTGTTACATTGTTAATCAGAATATATATGTATATGTAGTTTAATAAATCATTGGTATGTATATGCAATTTAATAAATCAATTTAAGAACATAGAGCATATTTATTATAGTTTAGGGGTGTAAACGGTCGGATACGGATAGTTAAAAATCTTACCGTATCCTTATCCGTTATAATTTTTCGTATACAGATACGGATACGGATAGTCCCGGATATGGATACGGATTGGATAATTTAAGTAATTTTTTGGATTCGGATCCGGACGAAATCGGATAATATCCGATCCGTTTACACCCCTAATTGATCGGCATTTGAAATTTTGATGAATTTTAATGTGTTTTTTTAAGTAAAGAGTTGTAATTTTTGTGTTTTATTTTGTTTTTTGAAGTTGTTTTTAATAAGAGAAATGTGAAATGACTTGTGATATTTTCTACTATAATTGGTCATCTCGTTAGTCTTTAATTGTTTTTTTTTTAAGTAGAAAACTAGAAATCATAAAATCATAATTTATACCTGGCAAGCTGAGATTCTTTTGAGAATATTAAACTTTAATAAATAGGTGGAGATCTACTATCGTATTTACTGCTGTTCAAAGTCAAGTACAAGCAAACACATTTTATGCAACAAAATCCAAACAACTGATTAGAAATATGGAACAGTCGGACAGTAACAAGCTTGACAACTGCTAAAATGCTGATCTTTTGAATTATTTAGAAGCGCATGTGATAAACTGAGTTGTGGGTGCTGCAACTCTGCAATTATTAATGTTGTTAGTCAAACTCTAAAATTGTTGGTTTAAATCAGAGGGACTCAGTTTGATTACCAAATGTATTAATGTATGAGTGTATGTGTTATACATGACCATTGCTTGCTGGTAATATCCGTTTTTATGATTTTTGGAATTAGACTGATTCCTATTGGCTTCAGTAGTTCTTTAATTTTTGATGGATTCTTACAGTAACTCAACTAATAAGCAACAAAATGAAAAAGAGAAAGATAAAGCAAATAAATTAGAAGAATGGAAATTGGGAATACCCAATATCCAACTGAAATGATACTGGAACCAAAGAGGTACCAGTTAAGAACTCCTACAAGCTTCTAATGACTAGAAAAATAATTCAACAAAAACAAAAATTACAAAATAATAGAAGCCTAGCTAGTTAGTATCAGCTGTTACCAAATTTACAACTGCAAACTGATACACATAATTTCTTCCCCAGAAGAACAATAGTCAGACCGACACTTTTCCACCATAAGCAGCAGCATAAGCTTCACGAAGCCCAGGCGCATCCTTCTCATACGGCACGACATAGATCTCGCGGAAGCGCCTTTCAGGAACCAAACAAACATGGAAAAAACTGCACTTTTTCTTCAGTCCCTTGTTTTGCAGTGTACTCAGTACAGTATACCTCGGGATCAATACCTTTTCTAAGCTACACCCTAGTGACCGCTGTTTTGAAGCTATGCTCCTCGCCTCGAAACCAGCTTTACTCATAAGAAAGTTCATACTCAACTTCACTTTCTCCTCCGAAAACATTAGTATATGAGGGTATTTCCGGAAGGCAGCACACACTTCTTCTTGTGACCAGCCATGTGTTCTTGAAGAACTCTGCATTGCTTCTAATTTTACCTTTGCTAAAATTACTGATCGCTTTTTAAACCCCATAGAAACATCCTGGATCCCCTCGGAATCCCCAGCTCCTCAATTAGATCGAGTATCTGCCTTAAAGAAACCAGGTTACGGGTCCAGCAGCTTCTTCCCCCTAACAATGAAACCATATCTCCATTCGACAATCCATATTCTTTCAGTAAATTTATTCTCGGAAGAATATGCTTGTCAATGCGCAAATCGAATAGGAAAGAATTCACTGAAATAATCTTCAACAAAGCCTTGTAGTTGTTCCTGACAAAATCTCTCCAAAACAGGATGCGTGCACGGGTGTCTTTCTTTAGAAGTGCAACTGGGTTGTATCGGATCATTTGAGCCAGTACTTCTCCAGGGATCCCCTTTTCCATCAATTCACGCACCTTTGGTCTCAGGGTCTTATCCGCATTGTATCCCAGAAGAGTTGGTCGGAGCGAAACAACAGATCTGATCTGAGAATGGGATAGGCCAGTATCAATTAGGAACTTTACCACTGCTTCAGGCCGTGCAGGGGACTTGATCGCTGTAAGATGACTGTCTGCCGAGGCCTTGAGAGCTCGATCGACAGAGAAGCCAAAGGAAGATATGAGATAGTCGGCAATGAAAGGCAACTCCTGGGGATGGGTTTGGATTGAAAGAGGAGATCGGAGGAGATGGTGGTAATGGCATTGAGGAGGAGAGAATAAAGAGGAGTAGATTGCTCTCTTTAGAAGAAGATGGGAACACATGGTCCGATCAGAAAGAAAGAGACTGTTAACTAATACCAAGTGGAGGTCAGAAAATGTCAAAACCCTTCGCCAACGATCGACTCCTTTTTCTTTTTTTTTGTAATTTGTACAACAGGCGGCGAAGGTTTTACGACAAGGTGGCGTCTCTAGCGGAGCTAAATTGATTTTGAGGGTTCTGACATTTTGACTAGATAAACTTATTTAAATTACACCGCAGTAGCTCTAGGGGTGAATACGGAGCGGACAGTGGTAAATAGAATTCGTATCCTCTCCAGAGTCGTGCGGAGCTTTTTAATCTGATTCGTTCGTTTTAATCGGACGGATTAGATTAGATCTTATTCAAGTTGAAAAAAAAAAAATTCCCTTGTCCCAATAAGATCTGATCTGGTCCGTCCGATCAAAATGAACGGACCAGATTAAGCTCCGCACGACTTCACAGGGGATAACTCCGCAGATGATACTGGTCCGTGGTAACTGGTAAAACCATATCCATATTTGTTTTTTAATTTTCCGGATACGGATCAATACAGATACAGATTGAATCAGATATTTATTAAAATAATATTAAAAAATATCAAAGTTCATAATATTTATCTAATTTTAATGGTGAATAACAATATTTTTTTATAATATATATTACAATATCTACTATCCGGATATGGATAATTGAAATGTAAAACCATATCATTATTCATATCCACACGGATATTCAGATATCGGATATCCACATTTAATTTTTCAAATACGGATGAATCAGATATTATCCATACCGTTTTCACCCCTACTCATGGGCCGTCGAGGGCTTCATGACCTTTCAATCCGTTTTAATATCGTTCGTACAAAAATTGAAACGGTCATGCACAAATGCACAAATATTTGAAGTAGGGTGCACAGATTTTAAAGCGGATTCGAAAATTTTGAAGCCCATCAAACTTAAAAACCTAAAGTAGATAGTAGGTTTCATGTTCATGTGATCTACTTCCCTCTAAGTATCTTTATTTTTATTTTGATGAACCAGACAAGTAGTAGCATTAGTTGTAACTTTGTTCTGAAATTTTTATCAATCACATTCTCTTCATTGAAAATTCAAATTATACACTTATTTTTTAAGAATTTCAAATATATCTGGTTCGCTAAATAATTTAGCAGACTATATCTGGCTTGACCCTATAGATTATCTAGCAAACCATTTACATACCTAATTCTCATACAAAGTAGCCTGCAAACTTGTCCGCTGAATTATCTAGTGGGTCAGATTACTTAACGTGCCAAATATATTTGAAATTCTTACAAAAGTAAATGTATGATTTGAATTTTCAATGGACTAAATGTAGAGTGGGAAAAACGTACCGTGCTGTGACTAACACGTCGTGACTTTGGTCACGTGCAGTGACAAAAATTACGAGGGGTGGTCACGGCACGCGAGTCACGCCGTGACTCGCATGCCGTGACTAAGTCGTGCCGTGACTAATTCGTGCCGTGACCAAACGCGCGTTAGTCAAGTTTGATCGCATTTAACGTTTTAAAAAAAATATGAAACGGTTCTTTAAAATTCAAATGTTTTAATTGAAATTTAAATGTAAATATTTTAATTAAAATAAAATTATATCTTATAGGAAGGTATGTTAGTGTATTGTTTCGTGACTGCCGTGACTGGCGTGTTTTCCGTTCCGTGACTCGCGTGTCCCGTGCCGTGCCGTGCCGTGACCAAGGCAATTTCCGTGCCGTGCCGTGTCTTCTTTGCCAACATTTGATCACGGCACGCGAATGGTCACGGCACGGGACACGCGAGTCACGGCACGGGACACGCGAGTCACGGCACGTAACTGACACGCGTGCCGTGCCGTTCCGTGACGGAGCCGGCTCCGGCGTGCCATTTTTCCCACTCTAACTTAATGTTATAGATGAAAATTTCGGATCACGTCCCTTGATAGAGTATTATTGTTTCTCCAACAAAGTGAAAATCAAATCCATTTTAATTATCAATTGTACATCTAATTGTAAAGTAAAATTTTCTAAACAATAAATGTCAGCAATAATATCAAGAGGGTTAAGAATCCATAGTAACGATGGCTTAATCATACTGTGTACACCTGTTGATGATAATTAAGGTATTGTGGCTTAAGAATTTAAACTTTACTAAAGAGTACACATATTCGGCAAATAAAATATATATTAAGACTGAAAGCTTAAATTGAATAAAATATATATTGTTGATGTTAAAGATCAAACTGTCCTTTGCATGTTGCATCCGCACTTTAATAAACACAAAAATTAAAATCAAAATAAGATAAAATATACATTGTGTGTCAACAAATAATAAACTGGAAGAGCTTAATTTTAGGATATACCAGTTACCAGGGATGAAAACAGTATGTATATTATTCGATTCGTATTCGACCTGTATTTGAAAAATTAAATGTGGATATCCGATATCCGTGTGGATATGGATATTTATATGGTTTTACGTTTCAATGATCTGTATCTATGTATATCATATATTTTAATATATATTATGAAAAAAATATTGTTATTCACTATTACAATTAGATAAATATTATGAACTTTAATATTTTTTAATATTATTTTAATAAATATCCAATCCGATTCATATCCAATCCGTGTCAATATCCGGAAAATTAAAAAAAATATGAATATGGTTTTACCACTATCCGCTCTTTATTCGCTCCATTTCAGTTTTCACCCATGCCAGTTACCCAACTATTTATTTATTTTTTCAATTGAATTCTTTCTCATCTAACGGTGAAAACGGAGTGAATACGGAGCGGATAGTGGTAAAACTATATTCATATCCCTTTTTAATTTTCTGGATACATATACGGATCAAATATCAGCCAGATACAGATACAAATACGGATCGAATCGGATATTTATTAAAATAATATTAAAAAATACTAAAGTTAATAATATTTGTTTAATTTTAATAGTGAATAACAATATTTTGTTTATAATATATATTAAATATATGATATAAATTTACTATTATTGAAATGTAAAACTATATAAATATTGAATATCCATGTCTAATTTTTTTAATACGGATTAAATACGGATCGGATATTATGAATACCGTTTTCACCCCTATTCTCATCCCAATTTTTATTCGGATCATCAGAATTCAATTAAATTCTATTGAACTCGGTTCTCTTGGATTTTTGTCAAGGTGTGGTTCTCATCGGAGCCTAAAGTTTATCCAGTCCAAAATGTCAAAACCCTCAAAATCAAACTACGCTCCTCTCTAGCAACTCACACTCCGTCGTAAAAAGTAAAAAACCATGGTTTCCAATCTTTTAAAGAGAGCAATCAACTCCTCTTTATTCTCTCCTCCCCAATGCTATTACCATTACCACCATCTCCTACGCTCTCCACTTTCAACCCAAACCCAGCCTCAGGAGTTGCCTTTTATTGCCAACTATCTCATCTCCTCCTTCGGCTTCTCTGTTGATCGAGCGCTCAAGGTCTCAGCGGACAGTCATCTTACGGCGATCAAGTCCCCGGCACGGCCTGATGCAGTGGTAAAGTTCCTAACTGACACTGGCTTATCCCACACTCAGATCAAATCTGTTGTTTCCCTCCGACCAGCTCTTCTGGGGTACAATGTGGATAAGACCCTGAGACCAAAGGTGCGTGAATTGATGGAAAAGGGGATCCCTGGAGAAGTACTGGTTCAATTGATCCGATACAACCCGTCAGTACTTCAATTGAAAGACAATCTTACGCGCCTACTGTTTTGGAGAGATTTTGTCGGGAACAACGACAAGACTTTGTTGAAGATTATTTCGAGGAATTTTTTCCTAATGTCATTGCACATTGACAAGCATATTCTTCCCAGATTAAATTTACTGAAAGAATATGGATTGTCGAATGGAGATATGGTTTCATTGTTAGGTAGAAGAAGCTGCTTTGGCCGTAACCTCAATTCTTTAAGGCAGATGCTCGATCTACTTGAGGAGTTGGGGATTCCGAGGACATCCAGGATGTTTCTGTATGGGTTAAAAGTGATTGGTAATTGCAGCAAAGGTAAAATTAAAAGCAATGCAGAGTTCTTCTTGAACACATATGGCTGGTCACAAGAAGACGTGTATGCTGCCTTCCGGAAATACCCTCAAATACTTGTGTTTTCAGAGGAGAAAGTGAAGTTGAGTATGAAATTTCTTATGAGTAAAGCTGGTTTTGAGGCAAGGAGCATAGCTTTGCGACCGCGGATACTCGGGTGTAGCTTACAAAATGTATTGATCCCGAGGTATACTGTACTGAGTACACTGCAAAGCAAGGGACTGATGAAAAAGTGCAGTTTTTTAAGTACTTGTTTGGCATCTGAAAGGCGCTTCCGCGAGATCTATGTCGTGCCGTATGAGAAGGATGTGCCTGGGCTCAGCAAAACTTATGCTGCTGCTTATGGTGGAAAAGTGCCGGTCTGACTATTGTTCTTCTGGGTAAGATATTATGTGTATCATTTTGCAGCTGTAAATTTGGTAACAGCTGATACTAACTATATCTAGGGTTCTATTATTTTATAATTTTTGTTTTTGTTCAATTATCTTTTAAATTTTGATTCTACAAATCATTTGTGATCTTCTATTCTCTGTATTGTGAAACTGCAGCAGCTTTTGCCCAAAAAGGGGCTCAAAATGAAGCACACCAAACATGTTGTCTGTCAAAATCTTACCTCCATAATACTGTTCTAAAAGTCTTAATTAATTATCAGACGTTCAATTTGCTTCAGATATGCTAATCATATGTTAAATCTAGGCAAAACCAAACGTCACAAAATAAGTAATTTTTGCCTCTTTTGATAGCTCCAACTCATGAATACTTTGCGTATGTCACCGCGACCAATTAGTTGGGATTGGAGGGTTCATTCTGAGATTATGCAAATTTGGGTTCTTTTGGATACCTACCCGGGTTTTAAATGTGTTCATGTATCCCATATTCCCCCCTTAATTTTTCATTGCTATCCCCGAGTTATTTTGTACTTTGGATGTATTTTTTCTTATGTTCCTTACCATCTGTAACATAGGCCCTGGATCTTTGTTTTATTTTTGGGTTTCGTTATTTATTATTTGTTAATTTCTTACTAGGGATGCGGTTTTTCAGGTTTTTATAGATTGTAATATATAGATGACAAGGAGGGTTTTGTGCAAAATTGACACTGACAAGGGTTTTTTTTTGCAAAACAGACAATGTGGGCGGGGGGGGGGGGGGGGGGGGGGGGGGGGGGGGGGGGGGGGGGGGGGGG